>SKCR01037538.1:0-106468 GCA_019454045.1 Zanthoxylum bungeanum
TGCAAGTGAATTCTGGAGTGAACAAGGAACACCAGTTCTTGGTGGGTATTCACAAGATCCATATGAGGATGTTCAGGAAAGTTTGCAAACTCAGGCAAATGTACAATCTCCACAGCAAACTCACGCTATGTATATTCCAGGCAACTTGCAGCCTCAAGCAAGCGTAAATCCTCCTCAAAGCTTACAGCCAATGCCACCTTCTGATGTAAAAAAAAGTTTAACCAAAGAATTATCTTTAAAACATGATTATTCTTCAAAACCTCTGACCGGCGTAAACACACACGTATAACGCAAGCGCACGTATCGTTCAAGTAGTATAAAAATATCGATCCCACGAGGACTTAATATCTAAACTATTAATTTTATGAGGTCAAATGATTACTAATATCTAACAAGTTGATTGATTGATTTGAAATGGTGATGATTCTAAATTTAAAAGCAAGTAAATAAAATTGTCGAAAATAGGTTTGAAGAAAATTCAATATTAAAAACTATCTAGGGTTGTGATTTCTTCCAATATCATTTTAAAGATGAAGTGGTTATCTTAAAGTTGGGTAATATATTGATTTATTAACCTGGAACACTAAATTATGTGTAAGCCTCTGTCGATGGTCAGACACAAATACCCAGTTTAACCCAATTGAACCATATGTCTATGTCAACCAAATTATCTGGATTCATTAAGTTTAAGTTCCAATTATGGCTACCCCCGCCCGACAGGTATATTCCTATCCTGTAAGGAAATCTATTAAAAGGGTTATCTATCCTCAAGGAAGATCGTGGGTTATTGAGTCTAAGGTCTTAAACTTAAAATCCCTATGTCTAGTTCATTTTAAGTTTACCTAATCAATTTTATTAATGGCCAGTTAATAAAAAGCATTAAGATTAAGACTCAATAAATAAATCTTTATATTACCCAAGCTATAATCTAACCCTTATAAAACGGTGATATTGGATTTCATCACAACCCCAGATAACTAATTTAGTTACCACACATAACTAGGGCTAATAAAAACTTAAAAGTAAAAGACATAAAATGAAAATGCTTGAAAGTAATTGCGGTAAAGTAAAAGCTGAAAAGTAATTACAATAAAATAAAATGCTAAGGTAAAAGGAATTACTTTTACTACTACTAATTTAGATATCTCCCATAAAATAATATATAAACTTGTGATATTATTTTACCAACCGACCAATCTGGCGGTATCCTGATTAAGTCAAATTAAGTCCAACCAGCCATATAGGCGGTAATATTTGTCCATAATCCAGCCATAAAGGCGGTACCAAAATAAATTTACCAACCGACCAATCTGGCGGTATCCTTGATTAGTCAGGTTTAAACCAGATTAAATTGAATTGCCAACCGACCAATATAGCGGTATCATTTATTAATCAGTATTTTAAATAGTGAATATATTATTTTTAATGGAGATTAATCTAAATAGTAATAGTAAAAGAATTACCTTTCACCCTAGCTTGGGAAATTACCTCTTCATTACTGAAAAGTAAAAACTGAAAAATTAAAGAAAGAAAAGTATTGTGCGTAAAAGTAAATTGCGGAAAGTAAAAACTGAAAAGTAAATAAAGAAAGTGCGAAACTGAAAATTAATTACTGAAAACTAAAAATAAACAAACTAGATACAATCTTCTTATTTATTCATTAAGAATTTCAAAGAAGAAAGTATGAATTTTATAAATGAAATGGCTTGGTATTATAGGCAAAATTTTGCCACCATCAAATCATCATCAATTTCTCCACCAAATCCATTATTAATTTCTCCACTAATTACTCCACCAAATCCATAATTGCTCCACTAATTGCTTATCTTGTTTGGTGGTGATTTGATAATTTTTATTAATTATTTATTAATTAATATTTTGCTTTGAAAATGATTGATAATGACTTTTAATAATTACACTCCACACACTTCTGGATGGTTCATCAATTTCGGTCATGCAATCTTCAGAATTAGAACATATTTTCTCTTTGAAAGTTGTAGATCTTTGAGTCTTCTTTAATCTGGCACTTGAATCAGCTCAATCCGATATCTGAGTAAAACGTTATGCCCAAAATACGACAGATGCGCAAAACTGGAATTTCCAAAACTGCACTTCGTCAAAACGCCCTTTCAAGTTTCCAATCTCCAAAATTAATATATCAAGTCCAATAATTGCCCTTATTTGACCCATATTTCATCCTAAATGATTTCATTGAGACCCGATATTATTTTATCTGCAAAATAAACTAAACACATCAAAACATTCATCAAACCCGAGAAACTAAACAAAATATTAAGTTAAAGGGGCGGTAAATATTGATATATTTTCCGCTCATCAACCTCGAACTTTTGTTATGGGTGGAAGCAGCAGTCAAAGTGAAACAGACAAGTTAAAAAGTTTTCAAAAAAGAAAAACAGTCTCTTTTTCAATCGAAAAACCCCTTTCTCCATGGGAAAATAAGTATTTTGATTTTGCAAAACTCGTTTATGAAATAAAACAGGGAGAAGCCTATTTCCGTTTACAAGACAAGCATAGTATTTATCCAATGTTTACTTGTGTTCATGATTATTCTCCAATTTTTGTAAAAAGATTGGCAGAATATGGATTTTTTGATAGACTTTATCCGTCGAAAAATTTAAAAGAAATTTCTAATCTCCCTAGAGATTTTCAAAATGCAGTCAGAGAATTCTCTGATAATGAAAATATTTATTTAAGGTTTTATTCAATCACTCCAGAATTTGATGGACAAACATTTTATGAAGTTTTTCATTTAATCACCATGGGGTATGTAACAGAAGTCTCTTTAAGAGCATCTGATGTAGACTATAAGGTATCATATTTCAACAAACGATGGATGCACTATAGAATAGCACTTGGAATCAAAGTTGGAAATCTTTTCAAATAATTCTAAGCAATTAGCTTGTTTACATTTATAATATGTTCATTTAAATATATACTATATATTTAACTAAATATATACTTTAAATATGTTTAATTCTTTAAAAATATATTGTATGTAATATTTAATACTTTCAAGAAGTAATAATATTATGTTGACACTAAACTAGTGACATTATCAAAATGTGATGGTAACATTGTACACATATAGCATTTTTCATTTTTCATTTTTAATCAAAGAATATAATGACACTATGGTATCAGTAAATCCAATAACAATAACTACTAAAACTATAGTGTTAATGTATACTTTAATATATTTAACTATCATATTACATACTTTATATCCATTTACAATATATAGAGTATTAAATATTACATACAATATATTTTTAAAGTACTAAACATATCTAAAGTATATATTTAGTTAAATATATAATATATATTTAACTGAAAATACTATAAAGTATTAAATTTAAATTAAATATTATCATTTATAAATTACTGTTTGTTCATCATACCTTTCTAATCGTAATATCAAATCGTGCCTCTCTCACTCTCACTCCCATTACTAAAGTAAACACTCGAAATCCAAAATTCATTAAATCCAAATTTTATTATTCGAGGGAAATTGAATTTTCATAGAATTCAAAATATTTCTCCATTTATATAATTAAACAATGAAAATGATAAATGAATTTGAATTCCTTTCTTATCCCCGTTTCATCCGATAGAACATAATCCACTTCGAAACTAGGACAAGTGTAAAGACTAAGATAATTTGTGGTGGGCCCCACATACATCTCGACCGTCCATCTAATATTCGCCTACTCTCGTATGATCGCGCCTTGTTTGTTTGGCTGTAATTTTCCCCTCAATATTTTTTTTTTAAACGCCACACCGCTGCCGACGGCGTCCGATCCAAATCCAGATTCGGCACCCGCTGTCCCACGGATGACGTTGTCCGACGACGAAGACGAGAACTTGGCTCAGTTCCTCGAGTCCGAAGTCCTCGCTCAATCCGATTCCGAGGTTATATTCATCTCACAGTCAATTATCATAAAACGAAGTCGTTTATTATCAGCTTATATTATTTTTGTTGTTTTTTTAATTAGGACGAGAAGAAATTGAAGGCGGAAGATGAACCGAAAAATAAGAAATTGCGTATAGAGGAATGCTCAACTTCGGGCTCGGGTTGGGGCTCGGGCTCGGGCTCGGATAATATTACTATTAATATTAATTTTAATAATGAAAGTGATATTCGTCCAAATCCCAAGAGAATTGAGACTGGAATTTTTAGCAAGATTCCTCCCGAATTGTTTATGCACATACTGAAATTTCTTTCATCTGAGGTTCGTTAAATAATGATTTTGAGTTATTTTTGTTGGATCTATTGTATTTTTATTTTATAATTCTTGTTTGGATTTGAAATGTGACAGGATCTTGTATCATGTTCGCTGGTTTGTAGATTCCTGAATTATGCTGCTTCTGATGAGTCCTTGTGGCGTCGCTTGTGAGTATTTTGTAACTGTCTCTTTGAATTGATCTCGAAAGAAAAATTATTTTTTTCTAAATGGTATTATTTGTGCTCAAGTTGAGTTTTTCCTGCTGTTTTAGTGCATGTATGCATTTTATTTATAGTAATTTAGGGACATTCTATTGTAAGCTTAAGAAATAAGCTCAATTTGGAGTTTATATATGAAGATATGCTTATGATACATATATTACATGCTTGTTTTTCTGTTTGGGCAGATATTGTATGCGATGGGGCCTGTTGCCTCCTACCAAGAATTTACGAGTTTGTGCTTGGAAAAAGCTTTATATTCAGGTATCTTTTCAAGTTCTGTCTTTTGTTAATATGTCTCTTTACTACTTACATTTGGATGATTAGGGGAAACCCCTTTATTGTTTTTGTTTTGCTTTTGTTAAACTTTTTTTCATTAGAAAAACAAAAATGTAGAATTTTTGAGCTATGTCGTGTTACGGATATTTTTTCCAACCACATCTGCATTATCCGTTTTGTGTATGAAATTTTCAAGGGAAAACATGTGACATAGTGGTGTCTCAAAAGAAAGGCAATGTGTCACAAATAACAACTACAGGGCACTTGTTGGAAAAGGCTAAAAGGGGAAAATGATTCATGGAGGTATCATGTAATTATACCGTTTATTTCTAAATTCTAACAAGAAGAAAGGTGGTTGTGGACAATGTGTTTGTTGATGCATCAAGCTAGTTTTGCTGCTGGTCAAGTCTATCTTTACATAACACATTAATAAGACCACTTGTTTAATTGGACTTGAGATGTCAATTGGAATTGCATATCTAAGTAAAGCATGTTTGGAGTTAGAACTTATAATTTTATCCCAAAGATTCTCGAGGTAAGTTTACTGTGTGAAATTCTACATTTGATGCTAAAACATAGGTAAAGCTGGTATGGACAGAAGTATCTCAATAAGATCTGCAATTGGTTTGTTTTTAAGCAAATACTTTCCATTTTACAGCGCGATGAGGAAGATATGACCGAACTTGTTAGAAATTGCCCAACTGAATTTAAAGAGTACTACATCCAAATGCAAGCTGCAAAGAGAAGCCAAGCACCTCTTCCTTCACAGGTAACATGCGCTACTGTTGCCTAACCTCAGGACTCATTTAGTAATTGTATATACGTTGTGGATTGTCTTTTCAAGTTATGTATTTTCTTCTTTTTTTAACCTTGTCATGCTAGTTTGAAACAGAACAGAAAACTTATCATGATAAATATTCTTGATAACTAATGCCAGTAGTAGTTTGTCTTAATGCTTTTCATTCCTTGCTTCAATTGGATGTGAAAGAAGAGTTAGGAATCCTCTATTACCTTACCGTAATTGCATGCTTTTACACAATGGATATTGAATCCTCAAAGGCTTCCTTTCTGCCTTGCCTGAATGCATCCTTGTATTGTGTTCCTACATTGCAGCTTATGTTTTAGACATATGTATTGGTGTACATTTTTATTGCCCTCTTTGAAAACACTAAAGGAAAAGAGGTTTTGGGAGCAAATCATTAGGGAAGAGTATCCTTGTAACTAAGTAATTCTTCTTATCTTTTGTTCCTTTTGGTGATCTGAAGGTGAAAGATGATTGGATCATTCTTGACAAGACAGTTGGCGATCAAGTGTCTATGTGGAAAAGCAGTAAGGGTTTGACTGATAACGTGGTAACTGACCATGCTTGTTCTGGAGAGATGTGTACTTACCATCAAATTGGTAATGTATTTGTCTGTGAGAAGACCGGATATGTCCATGGTAGGAAACAGTGGCATTGGCACCAAATTTTGTTGCTACATTCGAATGTATAAGACTTGTTGAGAATACAATGATCTAATTTGTCTGTTCTATGCTACCAGTTTGTGATGATACATGCAGAGAGATTGCTATGGACCCAAATGACGGGCTTTTGGTCTGTAAAATTTCTGGCCGTTGTTTTGAAAGTATGATGTCTCCAGATGAATTGGAACCAGATCCTGTGAGTAGAAATTTTCTGTATCTTCATTTGTTTACTTGCCATAAAATTCCTCTACCTATAACTTTTGAATTATAAAAGGACTGGATAAGAATTCAGTAGTTCATTGTGTGACATAAATTTTAGTCGATAAATTTGGCTCCAAACCTGATAATCTGCTCTCCACATATTGACAATATTTTTTCTTGGGCAAAGTTTTGTAGGTAGCTGTGTACAGCTTCCTGTATTAATAGAAGCCCGAGTAGGCAGGTTTTTTTGTTGAACCTAAAATAAATGAGTTGCTAATGATGATGCCGTTTCTTTCCCACTACTAATTGAATTTATACAACATGATATGCATGCGGTTTTACTCCTTTCCCTTAATACTAAAAAGAAGAAAATGAATTTGCTGTCTATTTTGATTTATATTGTTATTGTCACTCCTTGCATCATCCATAAACAGCTATATGACATACTCGGGTCAGGAAATCTGTAGGCTAGGTTACTTGTCTTTTTAAAAAAAATAATAATAATAATCTGTAGGGTATGTTACTGGTTTTTTTTCCTTGCTCTCTGTTTGTTCTATTCTAATACATTTTCTTAATTTTCGTCAAAACTTAAGGAACAACAAGGGGGTGTGACTGATGAAGCAGAGCCTTTCATGGGGTCTGGTCGCTTTGGTATGGATATTACTCTTAACATCATGTCCTTTTTCCCCCTTTAAATGTATATATCTTAACATATAATTACCTATGTGTTTATTGCAGCACGTGCTTATTTGTTGGGATATAATTGTGAGGATGAGAAGGAGCTAGAAGCTTGTTTAAGGTTTTGCTGATTAAATCTCGGAATCCTTTATGGTGGATGTAATATCTGGCGCTTTACACATTTGCCTTGTTTAATATTTTTGAGTTCTTAGTTTGACAGTTTGTAAGAATGAATCATTTAGTGGTAGGTAGCAGAAATTATGTTTCTTCTTGTTCTCACCTCTACCCTTGCCATAGTTATGTTATATTAATATTCTTGTATATATTATATATGTGTGTGTAGATATGTGTATGTATACACATATACATACATATACATGTATGTACACATGTATGTGTACACACACACATATATGCATATATGCGTTCTCGCCTTCTCGGTTATAAGCCTCTCAAGTTGTCTTGATCTTAGCTGGCTAGTCACTTGAAGACCTTCGCTTAGGTTGAAAAATTTGAATGGAGTAGTAGTTTGGAAATTCAAATGGGTTTGTGGGCAAACACTGCATTGTCTATTGTTTTTAGATAACATGCCTTCATATGCCTGAAAGTTGCTTCTTCGGATTTGTGAGTCCTAGTGTTTCGAAAACCGGATAGGACAGGTTAGTTGAAATGATTGAATCAGGAATAAGTCATGAGTTCGATCTAATTGAACCAGTATTGCTAGTTCTTTTTACTTTTGAAGAAAAGTTACGCATAAAAAATATTTTTAATATTTTTTTAAAATATTTTTTAGTTAGTTAAAATTATTTATAATGTCATTTGATTCAATTAGAATGCTTCAACCTATTGAATAAGTGATTTATTGAATTTTTTTGGATCATCGGTATAATTTTTTTAAAGCAATGGAGAAATATGGTGCCTGCTTAAATGAGTCCATGTTGTAATAAATATTTGTTTTGAAAGAGTTTCATACCTCAAATCTCTTTTGACTGAAGTAAACATGTAGCCGATTAATTCCTAGTTTTATTGTCAAAAAATATACCCAGGACGTCTGAAGCTTATGATATCATGTCTTGCAGAATTTATTTTTGGTAGCTCTTTATATCCTGGATCAAATAAGAATCTTGATCTGGGAATGATCAGTATTTCAAATTTATTGGATGTTTGAAATTGAATTTTCCTCTGCTATAATTTGTGATTGCCTCAAGATCATTCTAATTATTAACATCATATCATTATAATTGGTCAAATTAAATTTGATAGATAATAAATATTGTTGGCTTTAAAAATTGGGTCGAGCGCGGGCAGGAGCAGATTCTCAATATAAATTATTCATTTCTGACAAACGATTGTAAAAACAAGTCTCTAAAGCCTATAATGGATAGACAATTAGAATTTAAGAGGATGTTAAAAACAACTTAAGAATTAAAACGACCGAAATTGGAAATTTTATTGAGATTTAAAGTCTAAATTACAGGAATTGTTATTGGAACTAGAAATCTTCACTGACATTGAAATTCTAAAATTACAGAAACTGAAGAGTACGTTTACTAGAATTATAGTTTACAAAAGTCGACGGAAAACTACATAGAGAATTGACTACCGAATAAATGAAAATTAACATTAGTCTTTTTTGGATTGAAGTGTTGCAGTCTTTCTTCTGTTCTCCTCTTTTAATTTTATAGTTTCTATAGATAATTTCTTCATAATGTTCCTCAACTTCCTGCCTGTTTCCTCTTGTCCTGCTAACTTCCCTCAATTGCTTATTAACTTCCTACATGTTTTATCCATTCATCCTCCAACATTCTGTGTTCTTGTCAACTTCCTCCAAATATGTATCAATTTCCCGTTTAATTTACGTTGGAGGAAAATACGTTAGTGGGAGAAAGATTTAGACCCTTAACAATTTCTCGTTTAATATTCTATTTTCCAATTGGATTTTGAGATGAGCTTCTAGAGATATTGGGTATTGACGCTGTTCTAATTGGATCAGACAATTTTTTTTTTTTTTTTTTACAAACAAATATATTGCGATTCTCGTAGAGAATGAGCTGTTATAATTAGGCGGGCTTTTTAATGTCTCTTAAAAACATCAGGAGATCAGTCTCAAATATAAACCTCAGGAGATTAGTCCCAATTACAGACCTCAGGAGATCATTCAAGAAATCCAGCCTACAGTCAAAAAGTTGCTCTATAAAAAAATACCTGGTTCATTTACTAATCCGCAGTTTGTTTCAGATGTCATGAAGCCTCTTCTTATAGAACAACTTGAAAGTTCGTAATTACCTAAGGTTCTGACCCTATACGGAATTAAACACAATAATCAAGACAATGTCTGATTACTGTAACTATGAAATTCTAACAGGTAACTACAATATCAACCAATTACAATATAACCCCAAAATATTAATTGAATGCAAAATATAAATGCAGAAAATAAATAAACATCACATAAAATCAACATAATATTTTGGTGACGAAGTGGAAAACTCGTGCGAGTAAAAAATCATTTCGGGTATCTCGGCTACTAGCCCAATCCACTATGTAGAGAAAAACTTACAGTGATGGTCAAGACCTATGGTGGCAACTCTGAACTCCTCAAGCCCGAATCCCACGGTTTTCTTCAGAACCTCTGAAGTCTCTGAGTGAATCAACTCTGCAACTCTGAACGCCGGAACTCCGACAGCCAATCTTCCTCCTTGAGAACTCTGAAGGTTTAGGAAATTGGGTTTGTTGTGTTGATGGTTTAACAAAGAACGCTTTCACCAAAACAGAGAAGATAGGAGAACAAGAAGTCTTCAAGGTGAAAAAAAAAAGATTGAAAACTAAGAATGTGTTTAGGCTCAAAGGAATGTGTTTTCAACCCTTGTGAAGGTGGCCCAATATTTGTTTATATAGATAGGGCAAAGGAAAAGGGTTTCCTAGTGTTATTTTGGTTTAAAAACGTGTCTAAAATTAGGGGTGGCAATTTGGGTCAGGATTCGTTTATTCGTTCGATTCGATTCGTTTTAAAGCGAATACGATTTTGAAAAAATGGATTCGTTTAATAAATGGGTCAATTCGATTCGATTCGTTTATTAACGAATCAAATACGAATTTAAGCTCATTGATTCGTTTATTCGTTTATGATTCGTTTTATTATTTTTATTTACTAGTTCTTGTTAATTTTCAATTAAGATTCGAGAAATTATAGTTAATTATCATAGAAAAAGTAATATTTTCGATATTTGGTGAGATATTTTTAAGTAATATATTAATTACATATTTTTTTATGTATATATTTATGAAGAATTAATGTAAATAAAGTGTAGTAAATTATTTTATTAAATAATATCATTGACTAAAAGAATAAGAATCCTGATATTAGGATTCGTTTAATAAACGAATCGAATACGAATCCATCATATTTTTATTCGATTTGTTTAGGATTCGATACAAATTCGATTCGTTGATTCGTTTTTCCACCCCGATCTAAAATATCCTACTTACGCACGGGCGTTCGAACGTACTTCAAACGCAATTCAAACACAAAGTTTCTGCTTGAAAACGTTCGAACTCATATACGAACGTTACACGAATGCGGGGTCGCGGACTGATTTTCAGTGGCAACTTAAAATGCATGTAACTTTCACGTCTCTTGGCCAAATCATGAGTTATTTATATGTACGCGATCATCTTCGAGTCTACTTTCCAATGCAACTAACCTCATATTAATTGGATCTCTAAATCTTCTGGAATATGCAAAAGAGTAAACGTC
The DNA here is from genome assembly GCA_019454045.1 of Zanthoxylum bungeanum. Lineage (NCBI taxonomy): Eukaryota > Viridiplantae > Streptophyta > Magnoliopsida > Sapindales > Rutaceae > Zanthoxylum > Zanthoxylum bungeanum. Next base: position 10,842 of record SKCR01037538.1, read on the forward strand.
GCTCTGAAATCTCTATCTCATGTTGTCCAAATACTTGTCCAATTGCTCCGAGATCTTCAAGACTCATTACAACTTGTTGACGGCTGATTTTGGTCTCGGGGTAATATGGGAATATTACTCCCGAGGTAATCCTCCCTTAATAGTGAATTTGTTTGGTTATGGGAGACCAAAAGAAAATTTAGCAAAAGACAGATAAATGCACCAATTGACAAGGAGATTTAACGTGGTTCGGCGGATCTTGGTCCGACCTACGTCCACGGGCACAAAAAAAGGATGATACTCTTATTGCTCAAACACGCTTCTCAGATCTGCTTCTTGTTTTTCTCAAGTCTGATCTTAATGATTCTGATCTTGATCCTCCCCCTCTCTACACTCACTCTACCCTCATATTTATAATGGTGAAGAAATCATATTCCTATTTGTACAAGAATTCCCATTTGGAGATGGTTTCCTTTTCCTATCAGGATTCCTACTTTTAAAACTACATTCACTTCTTTTATCCTTTTATGATACTGACTCATCAGTTCTCTTTATGAAAATAGGATAACTTATTATCTTATCTTGTATGGATAGAATGCCTTATCTTCCCGAACATGTCTTGCCCTATGCTCGGTTTTCACGAGGTCGGTCTTCATGTGGTCGGTCATAATAGTCTTTTGTACTGAGAATGCTGCTGTCGACCTGATAATTGCCCGGTCATCTTGAACTCAAGTGCTCGGTCACTAACCGTAAAGTTTCCGGCCCCTTACTGTTGATTCTTTAGTGGTCGGGTCGGCATTAATAATCTTGACTGAGAAGTGAATTACCTTTTTTACCCATGTCATGCTGCTTAAATAACGTAGTGCCTGAAAACACCATCAACATATGTCCCCTAGTTCTCGGTTCCAACGAGTATGCAAGTTGGTGTTGGGAACTATATAAAGATGGTGTGCTGATCGCCTTGCTGGTGGTCGCTCCAGAAATCACAGAGAAATTGCATTCGCCATCAACTAAGTCTTCTGTTTCTATCTTCATATCCTCGGTTATTGGAGATGCTGACCCTATTCAGAACGATTCTCCACCTCAAAGCGAATTGCTTACTTGGGTCGTTCCATCAGGAGATGAAGTTCCTCTTGTTGTCCAAACTAAAAATGACTCCTCCTCTGTAATATATGTACCAGAGATTTGGGGGTCCTGACTCCTGACTGATCCAATCTCGATTGTGAGGAAAAAATTTTGCCTCTGAGCTAACGATGATGTGCTCGGTGACATGTGATCCTGTCTTGAGCTGTGAGAGATGCTCGGACCTGGGGGAATGTTACGTCCTCAGTCCGAAGGACTGACTCGGTGGGACGCAACCCGACCCCAAATGAAGAAAGGCACTTGGACCTGGGGGAATGTTACGTCTCCAGTCCGAATGGCTGATTCGGTGGGACGTACCCTGACCCCGAGCTGAGAAAGACATTTGGACCTGGGGGAATGTTACGTCCCCAGTCCGAAGGGCTGACTCGGTGGGACGTACCCCGACCCCGAGCTGAGAAATGCACTTGGACCTGGGGGAATGTTACGTCCTCAGTCCGAAGGGCTGACTCGGTGGGACGTAACCCGACCCCGAGCTGAGAAAGACACTTGGACCTGGGGGAGTGTTACGTCCCCAGTCCGAAGGGCTGACTCGGTGGGACGGTACCCCGAGCCGAGAAAGACACTTGGACCTGGGGGAATGTTACGTCCCCAGTCCGAAGGGCTGACTCGGTGGGACGTACCCCGACCCCGAGCTGAGAAAGGCACTTGGACCTGGGGGAATGTTACGTCCCCAGTCCGAATGGCTGAATCGGTGGGACGTACCCCGACCCCGAGCTGAGAAAGACACTTGGACCTGGGGGAATGTTACGTCCCCAGTCCGAAGGGCTGACTCGGTGGGACGTACCCCGACCCCGAGCTGAGAAAGGCACTTGGACCTGGGGGAATGTTACGTCCCCAGTCCGAAGAGCTGACTCGGTGGGACGTACCCCGACCCCGAGCTGAGAAAGGCACTTGGACCTGGGGGAATGTTACGTCCCCAGTCCAAAGAGGTAGACTCGGTGGGACGTAACCCGACCCCGAGCTGAGAAAGGCACTTGGACTTGGGGGAATGTTACGTCCCCAGTCCAAAGAGGTAGACTCGGTGAGACGTAACCCGACCCCGAGTCGAATAACTAAGTGGCCCCGGCGGAACGAAATTCAGCCCCGAGCCGAATAATCAAGTGGCCTCGGCGGAACGAATCCAGCCCCGAGCCGAATAATCAAGTGGCCTCGGCGGAACGAATCCAGCCCCGAGCACTGGTTAATCCTTGGGACTTATTCAGATGGGAAGTGTATCCACCTTTGAAGCCCTATCGAATCTGACTTGGGCGTCCCCTTGTCAGACCGACGAAAAAATAAAAACGAAACCTTGGAAAATAAAATCAAAAAAGTGTAAACAAAAGCACGGATACCTTAGAATAGCTTCTCGTATGAGGTCTCCAAAATACAATTCTGAATCTTTCAATTCAGTGTCCCGGCGAACCAGGATTTGGATCAAAGAGCGTTTAAAATGGTAAGGGCACATCCTCTGTACGCCAGGTCACTGTGGAGCCTGAGTATTGTGCGAGGGCTCCTCCTTACAACGCTGGAGCAGGGACACGCCACAGGGGCACAACGCCTCCCTGTGCTGCACCTCTCTTGGATCCAATGATGAATGGATCAAAGAGTGTCCGGGATGCTAAGGGCATATTCCTCTTTAGGTCCGGTGTCACTGGAGCAAGCAATTGTCACGGGGGCATCGTCTCTCCCCGTGCTATGCTTTATCACGGATCCATTACATCGGGTAAGTGAGGATCAGAGAGTGTTCGAAACATTAAGGGCACATTCCTCCTTATGCTCGGTAACACTGGAGCAAGCAATCGCCAAATGGGTATCATCCATCCACGTGCTATGCTTCTCACGGATCCTATGCATCGAGTATGTCCCTGAATATTCCGATGACCCCGAGCTAAAAGAGACACTTGGTTCTGGGGGAATGTCCCATCCCCAGACCAATGAGCATGACTCGGTGGGACGTAACCCGACCCTGAGCTGAAAGAGGTACTTAGCTCTGGAGGAATGTCCCGTCCCCAGACCAATGTGCATGACTCGGTGGGACGTAACCCGACCCCGAGCCAAATAATCAAATGGTCTCGGAGGAACGAAATCCAGCCCCGAGCCTGTATCTTGTTTGTTCTACGTGCTTGTAAACTTGCATTTACCGATAAGAACACGACTGTCATAACAGGTCCATAAATTGTCTGCCTCATAGCCATCTTCTTCAATGTAGCAATCAGATCTTGCTTCGGAAACAATTTTGACACGAATTTAAACCAAAAGTGTAGTGTGGGATTTAACATCCCGTATCCAGCCATCCTTGATGTTCTCACCAAATCATAAGGTTTTGAAGATGCAAAAGTCTCCAAAAACGAGGCCGTTTTGGCAGAGGATGCTGAAAAAACAGATGAAAACAGAGAATAATAAGGAGATGCTCCATTGTAAGCCCTCGTCGTCGGCTTCCTTAAAAAATCCGTCAACTTGAAGTAATCTCTCGACTGCGTCTGGTTTTTCAGAAGGTTCAAGTGGATTCTGCCAACTGGGTCTGTGAATACGCCCATGATTTTCTTCTTGTTACATTGTTGGCCATGCAATTATCTTCAACTCATGATGTATAGCAGCGAGTTCTTGTCTTCAAGGCTTCATGGGTAGTAGCAAGCATTTGATTCTCTGTCGCAAGCTTCTGCATCTCCACGTGTTGTGCCACAATCTTCTGTTCCATAACTTCCGTGCATTCTCAAATCAAGGTTGCAGAAGAGAATGATGTGGAGACCAATTTCCAAAAAGCAAGTTACACTCTCGAAGCAGAAGTTAAGATTTACTCTTTTAGAGTCGATTTAGTGCATTCAGAGGCATACAAGGTGCTTTATCAATACTGGAATCATCTTTCGAGGGTCTTAATGTGAAGAAATTTGTTGCTGCATTTGCAGTTGATCCCCTCTACCATCGAACATCTGCTCAGTTTGATGAAGGTGGAGCCAATTGGCTCTTGTTGAATAATCTTGGAGTGTATGCTGGATGTCAGGTGCTCTTTGATTCTCGGGAAGTACCCGGGAAGGGCATGTCATCTACAACAACCCTTGGGATCATAGTCAACCAATTTGATGAAGCTAATAAAAGGTTGTCGGATACTTTTTTTTTTCTCTCCAGAAATCGATAGACCAAGTTGAAACTGTGTATAATAATGAAGTCGAGCCTGATGATGTTGAATTTGATGATTTTTGGATCAATGATTTTGATCATGATGACCAACCACGTGTTGATGAGAACCACAATGATGCAGATCATTCTTTCACTGGCTATCAAGAGGTTTTGTCGCAGACTATGTGTTCATTATTGAAGATTTTAATATGAATTTGTACACTGGTTTCTCTCTCCCTATCCATAGGTGATTTCCATCTTTTGCCATCGTCTTACTACGTGAGCCGCTTTTTGTTGAGTTCCACACAGACGGCGCCAACTGTTGACGGCTGATTTTGGTCTCGGGGTAATATGGGAATATTACTCCCGAGGTAATCCTCCCTCAATAGTGAATTTGTTTGGTTATGGGGGACCAAAGTAAATTTAGCAAAAGACAGATAAATGCACCAATTAACAAGGAGATTTAACGTGGTTCGGCGGATCTTGGTCCGACCTACGTCCACGGGCACAAAAAAAATGATACTTTTATTGCTCAAACACGCTTCTCAGCTCTGCTTCTTGTTTTTCTCAAGTCTGATATTAATGATTCTGATCTTGATCCTCCCCATCTCTACACTCACTTTACCCTCCTATTTATAATGGTGAAGAAATCATATTCCTATTTGTACAAGAATTCCCAGTTGGAGATGGTTTCTTTTTCCTATCAGGATTCCTACTTTTAAATAGACCTGGCCACGGTTCCTGTTCGGAACCGGAACCGAACCGGAATGGGACCGGTTCGGTTGGGGTTCCACCCCAACTCGAACCGGTCCGAACCGGTGGAACCGTACGGTTCCACCGGTTCGGACGGTTCCAACCGGAACCGAACGGTTCCTGTTGGAACCGTAGGGTTCCAACAGGAACCCTACGGCCCCCAACGGCTACTAGCCATTGGGGGCCTAATTCCCCCAACGGCTAGTGCCGTTGGGGGATGCAGGGAGCCGTTTGGCTCCCTGCCAAACGGCTCCCTGCCAAAAAAAAATTAAAAAAATATATTTTTGTTATATAAAATAAAAATTACTAATGTACCCCTAATAACGGTAATAAAACGGTTATATTTAGGGGCATTTTTGGTATCAAAAAAATTCTAAAATTCTATAAATAGGATTCATTTTTCATCATTTCATCACACCAAATTCTCAACTCTCTCATTTTCTATAATTCTCTTATTCGCAATTATTCAATTTTTTTATTTTTCTTCCTAATTTCTCAAACGAAAAATGGCAAGCTCGTCTGAGAACATAATGTCAAATATGCCAACCCAAGAGAGCGGCCCTAGTGTCAGTGAACAATCACGGAGAAGAGAAGTTAAGGCTCGGTCCTCAGATATTTTCAAAATTCATTTTAATTTGGAACGCCTAGAAGATGATTCACAACGAGCAGTTTGCAACTATTGTGGGGTTATCTACAAATTTTCTGGTGGATATGGCAATATGATCAAGCACATGGAAAAATATCATCCGGTTGAATTTGGCATTGATACGACGCAAACTCAAATGACCAGGTACGCATCATCAAGTAGAGGTACGAGTGCTTTAGATTTATTTAAATATTCTGATGCAAAAAATAGAGAAGAATTTGCGAAATTAACTTGTATGGCACATCTTTCTGAACGGTTAAAAAGGAACCGAACCGAACCGGAACCGAACGGTTCGGTTCCGGTTCGGTTTTCGGTTCCGGTTCCACACTTGTGGAACCGGTAACCGGCCGGTTCGGTTTGGTTCCGAACCGGAACCGAACCGCCGGCCGGGTCTACTTTTAAAACTACTTTCACTTCTTTTATCCTTTTAGGATACTGACTCATCAGTTCTCTTTATGAAAATATGATAACTTATTATCTTATCTTGTATGGATAGAATGTCTTATCTTCCCGAACATGTCTTGCCCTATGCTCGGTTTTCACGAGGTCGGTCTTCATGCGGTCGGTCATAATAGTCTTTTGTACTGAGAATGCTGCTGTCGACCTGATAATTGCCCGGTCATCTTGAACTCAAGTGCTCGGTCACTAACCGTAAAGTTTCTGGCCCCTTACTGTTGATTCTTTAGTGGTCGGGTCGGCATTAATAATCTTGACTGAGAAGTGAATTACCTTTTTTACCCCTGTCGTGCTGCTTAAATAACATAGTGCCTGAAAACACCATCAACACAACTCAATTGAACTTGTTTTGTTACGGACATTGCCAATAAAAATGGAACTAACACAACTGATGGATCAACAAGTTGATGAGCTCTCTAGTGGAGAATTGCAAAGGGTTTCTTTATGCCTGTGCCTTGGCAAGATAAATTTTTCTAATATAACTTAATAGCAGATCATCAAAAGAAAGAAAGAAAAAAAAAAAAGAAAGAAAGAAAGAAGAAAGAAGAAAGAAGAGGAAAGAAAGAAAGAAAGAAAGAAAGAGGATGGTAGAAGGTTTTGGTTGTGTAAAGGGAGTAAATTATATATAGATTATGGACAGAACCTTATATTTTCTTTTCTTTTTCTTGTAATTGTTCAACATTTTTTCTCTCACTGTAAATGACTGCTTGTGGTGATAGTGCATGGAAAAAGTTTTAGTTTGGATTTGGTTATTAATGTGAGCTAGCTTTTAATGGTAGTTTTGTTACCCCCAACAAATTAGGATTGGATTCTTAGATGAATCCTATTCCTACTGATTCTTGATGTTAGCTTTACTAATGCAATCTCATTTTTGTTAGATTGGTATAGTCTAATGTATTAATTGCTTTTCATGCAGCCTGCTGACATTTATCTGATTGCTGAACCTAGTGCATATCTTGATTCTGAGTAATTGTGTACGAGGGGAAGCCATCGGTGGATTGTACTGCAAATTGTGTCTAATTAACACAACTTGTCTGATAAGATTAAAAAACGTTTGCATCATTTGAGAATTAACTGTTTCTATATTTGTCTATATATATAGAATAGTATTGTAGGGTTCCAAATATACATGAAAAATCCTTCTGATCCTTGAAAAAATAACGAAAAGACCTCCAGTAAATTTGCCACGGATCGAAGTTCCAATACAGATTTTCGATTTGCAGATTGTTGAATCCTAGTGGCAGACGTCTATCGAAATACAAGCACACGAATAGAGGCAAATCTCTACTATAGGACATAATATTATATGCTAGTCTTAGTCTATACAAGTTAGTTTTATTATTGTTGAGTGTGATTACTTGCATAATAAATTTCTATTTCAATAAAAACTTATTGCATTCACTTCTTTAACAACTCATAAGTTCTGTTGTACTAAATGTAACATCTAGATATCACATTCAGGCGGGATCCAACAAATTACCGACTCTGCCAGGATAGAGAACAAAAAGCTGACAGGTCATACAATTACCTTGATGATTAAAACAATAATATCCAATTTTGGTTGATATATTTGTCTAAGTTGTTAAATTTCGTCTCCAAGGAAAATGGTTTGATAGTGTAAGGTTCATGATCTCACCTTCAGGTTCTGAGTTCGAATTTAGTGAGTGCGTTTTTTGTAATAGTTTATGATAGTCGGAGATTTGACCTATTTCACTTAAACCTGAAAATGATGATTTGACGGCGAAGTTTCCAACAATTCAAAAAGAAATGTTGTTAAATTTCTTTTTGAAGTAGATGCGATTATGGTTTGAAACTGGACATTATCCCTATCCGATCATATATATGTTGTCAAGTAACTGTGACATTTGCTTAGTCTTTCAAAAATGATTATCAGATTATCTGAAAATTGATCAAAATTTTAAAATCAGATCTTTTATTATTCGATATGATTCTGCGAAGAGGTTTGTAAAACATTCATGGATTTTTCAGAAAATTGAACTTAACACGAGCAAAACAAGGAAGCACCATTATAAGAATATTAGATGGCACCAATTTACCCACATTTTCATATTTGGGTCCAATGATCATGGTATGGATGATATTGGATTTCTCTGATATTCCAAAAAATCCCTAAGAGAAGTGGTTTGATGGTATATGACTTAAAATTTGGCTTTTAGGTTTTAGGTTCGAATCCAGTGAGTGCGTTTCTTATAAGAGTTTGGGAAAATCGAAAATTTTACATGTTCTGCTTAAATTCAAATCAAGTGATTTATTTACAGATTCCAACGTTTCCAAAAAATAAACATGAACAGGAACAAAATGGCTTTAGGGTCTGTTTGGTTCAACGGAGGGGAGGGATTTTAATGGAGGGGAGGGAAGGGGAGGGGAGGGGAGGGGAAGAATTTTAATTAAATATATGTTTGGTTCAAAGGAGGGGAGGGGAGGGGATGAGAGAGTTTTTAATTAAATATGTTTGGTTAAAGAAGAGAGGAGATAGATTTTAAAACTAATTTACTATTTTATCCTTATAGCATTTTATAAATAAATTTAAAACAATATAGGCTTATATTATCTTTGAATTAAACAAATAATAAAATTAAAATTAAAAGCTCTACATAATACGTGTTATTAAAAATAAAATTAAAACAAATATAAGATAAGAGAATAAAAAGAATTGAATGGTGAAGCAAATATAAGAGAGATTTGTAATTAAGATAATTTTGGATTTTAATGTATAAGTAGGGATAATTTAGTCAATGCATTTAATATTTAATTGCTCACTTTCTCTCCCCTCCAAAACCCCCCACTTTTGGAGGGGAGCAAAAATTGGCTTAGGAGGGATTTTGCTCCCCTCCCCTCCCCTCCAAAAAATTGAACCAAACAACCATTATTTAAAATAATCCCTCCCCTCCCCTCCCCTCCAAAACCCCCCAACCAAACAGAGCCTTAGAATTTTTTAACTGAGTTTGCATGGTCCAAATTAACCTTTAATCTTGATGGTCAAAATTCAATTTTGGAAGGGTACTTTGATCATTTCACTCTATATGAATGGATCTATTTGATAAAAATAATTATACGGTCTATTTTTTTAAAACTTGACACATTAGAGAACTATTGTAATTACTTCTTTCTATTATCGACGTTCTAATATCATAGGCCCAAGTGGGCCCATTTATTGATCCAACAACCAAACACAAGCAAACCGAACTCGATATTGAAGAAATTGAATTTAAATTAAGGGAAAGGCTAATGAGTAGGGGTGTCAAAACGAATCAACGAATCGAATTTGTGTCGAATCCTAAACGAATCGAATCAAAATATGATGGATTCATATTCGATTCGTTTATTAAACGAATCCTAATATCAGAATTCGTATTCGATTCGTTTAATAAACGAATCGAATACGAATATTCGTTTATTCGTTTAGTCAATGATATTATTTAATAAAATAATTTACCACACTTGATTTACATCAATTATTCATTAAGATATACATATGAAATGTGCAATTAATATATTTACTAAAAATACCTCACCAAATACCGAAAAATATTAATTTTTCTATGATAATTAGCTATAATTTCTCGAATATTAATTGAAAATAACAATAACTAGTAAATAAAAATAATAAAACGAATCCTAAACGAATAAACGAATCAATGATCTTAAATTCGTATTCGATTCGTTTAATAAACGAATCGAATCGAATTGACCCATTTATTAAACGAATCCATTTTTTCAAACCCGTATTCGCTTTAAAGCGAATCGAATCGAATCGAACGAATAAACGAATCCTGTCCCAAATTGACACCCCTACTAATGAGTGCCCTTATGGCACTTGTTAATGATCCATTTTAGGAAAGTTTTTATAGTAAAAATGAAAAAGTAATTAATGTTTTGATAATTTTTTACTTTCCCCATAAAGTGATATGAAAACTTACCAAAAATGAATCATTAATGAGTGCCTTAGGGCACTAGTTAGCATGAACCTTAAATTAATTAATTAATTGGAAAAAAATGGCAAAACCCTAAGCTTGCGCGTGCCCCACAGAGAGCGTTGCCAGCACACGTCTGTCGTCGGTTTTGAGGCATTTCCATTTCCTTTCTAATCTTCTTCTGCAATTCTATCTTAAATCCGTTATTATTTTTTTATGTAATTTTTGCGGCTAAAAAATAGAAAAAGGAAGTCGCTGAAGAGTGAAAATGTCTGATCGATTGACGCGTATAGCTATTGTGAGCTCTGATAGATGCAAGCCGAAGAAGTGCCGTCAGGAGTGTAAGAAGAGTTGTCCCGTTGTCAAAACCGGTGAGTTTTGATCGATCCGATGCGTTTTAATTTGTATTTATTATAATTACTATCTGGGTTTTTAGGGATTTTGTGAAATATGAATCTTGATTTAGTTATTGCATAATACGAACTTAGTTGGGATGATTAGATAGGATGCGGTGTGTAATTTGGTTTCATGATCAGCCCAATTATATATACTAAATTTGCATTTTTGGTATTGAATATTGTGTAATGCCGTCTTTCTCTTATCGTATGGAAAATCCGCAGGGAAGTTGTGTATTGAGGTTACCCCTGCAGCTAAGATTGCATTTATCTCTGAGGAGTTGTGCATTGGATGTGGTATCTGTGTTAAGGTTTGCGAATAAAATCTGGTTTTGTACTTTGTGGTTTTTTTTTTTTTTGGTTCCAGTTTACTTGCAGTTTATGAATTTGGTTATGAATTTGATATGCTAGTGCAGAAATGTCCATTTGAAGCAATTCAGATCATCAACTTGCCAAAGGATTTAGATAAGGATACAACTCATCGATATGGCCCCAATACTTTTAAATTACACAGGTTACTTCATGGCTTATCTTTTTCCCTGCTTTCCCTTGAAAGATGAGAGGATATTGTTTTATTTATTTTGGGATGGCTGGAAATAATTGATACAGGCTGCCTGTCCCGAGGCCTGGGCAAGTGCTTGGCTTGGTTGGAACAAATGGTATTGGGAAATCTACCGCACTCAAGATTTTGGCTGGGAAGCTGAAACCAAATTTGGGCCGTTTCAATGTAATACACTGAATTGAAGTATCGTATCCTTAATTGCTCTTTGATGTATGCCATGTTATTTACATCGTTGAGTTTGTGTTTTTGCAGAACCCTCCAGATTGGCAGGAAATTTTGACCTACTTTCGAGGGTCTGAATTACAAAATTATTTTACTCGCATTCTGGAAGACAATTTGAAGGTATCTTTCTTTTTACATATGATTTTATTCATGATTATTCATGACCTGTCTTATTAATTATAACTGGTATTGCTTTGGTTACAAAATAACTGGCATGATGCTTAAAAGGAAAACAGAAATCATGTTTTGTGATTTTATTACCTGCTTGGTCATTTACTCATGTTCTTGATAAAATTTCAACTTATAAGTTATGTATGTATGCCGGCCATACTTTCTGTCATTATATAGGTGCCTGTGTGTCATTAGCTTTCTACTTATGATATGCTTTGATTTGAATAGGCTATTATAAAGCCTCAATATGTTGATCATATTCCGAAAGCAGTTCAAGGCAATGTGGGACAAGTGCTTAACCAAAAAGATGAGAGAGATATGAAGGAAGAACTTTGTGTGGATCTTGACCTGAATCAAGTCATAGACCGTAATGTTGGGGATTTATCAGGTGGAGAGCTCCAGAGATTTGCCATTGCTGTTGTTGCCGTACAGAATGCTGAGATCTATATGTTTGATGAACCTTCAAGTTATCTTGATGTTAAACAAAGGCTGAAAGCCGCCCAAGTTGTCCGGTCTTTGCTCAGGCCTAATAGGTTTTATTATTTTTTTCTTATTTTTCCAAGTTTTTAACAAATTGTTTCTTTGTTTCGAGATTTAAATGATGTTATCTAAACACTATCTACACTTGTTGTTGTTACAGCTATGTGATTGTTGTGGAGCATGATCTTAGTGTCCTTGATTACCTGTCAGATTTCATTTGCTGCTTATATGGGAAGCCTGGTGCATATGGTGTTGTTACTTTACCTTTTTCTGTTAGAGAAGGAATCAATATTTTCTTGGCTGGATTTGTACCTACTGAAAACCTACGTTTTCGTGATGAATCATTAACCTTCAAGGTATACCTGTTGTTTTGCAGTTCCCTGTATCCCTCTTGTAGATGTTCTTTTTCGTTTACTTGTTTGCTTCCTGTAGGTCGCTGAGACTCCACAAGAAAGTGCTGAGGAGATTGAGACATATGCACGGTACAAGTACCCAACCATGTCTAAAACGCAGGGAAATTTTAAGCTGAAGGTGGTTGGGGGCGAATTTACTGATTCTCAGATAATTGTTATGTTGGGAGAGAATGGGACAGGGAAGACAACCTTTATAAGAATGCTGGTATTGTTTCCTTTCGTTTCATTAATTTTATGTTCCTTGTCTAGGTAGCCTCGTAAGTCCCTATGATTTTCAGCTTTTAGTAATCAATGTTGGCAAAATCTGCAGGCTGGTCTATTGAAACCTGATACTGTAGAAGGTTCTGATGTGGAGATACCTGAGTTTAATGTCTCTTACAAACCCCAGAAGATCAGTCCCAAATTTCAGTCCACAGTCAGACACTTGCTACATCAAAAAATTCGTGATTCATATACTCATCCTCAGTTTTGTTCAGATGTTATGAAGCCTCTTCTCATTGAACAATTGATGGATCAAGAAGTCATTCATCTCTCTGGTGGAGAATTGCAGAGAGTTGCCCTATGCCTGTGCCTTGGAAAGGTAATTTTTTGAACATTATAGAAGACAAGGAAAAAATGGTAGGAGTTCCTGGTCGAGTATGGCTAGAGAATCATGTCTGAACAGAGATGTGTATTGCATTGGTGGTTCTGAAGTTCTGTGCCTGTTATTTGTTGCTTGAAACTTGTTAAATGAAATTTCATTGTTTTCCTACAACTTTGTTGTGCTCTACAACCTTCAATTGTGTTTTTATTGCAAGGAAAACTTTCACACAGCTTTGTGACACAGGATGCATAGAATAGTTGACATATTTACTTAAAGCATGTGTCATATGATGTGTGGCAACTTTTATCTTTCCGCGTAAATATATGCTTGTGTGATGGTGTTTGTAGTTTCTGGTTGAATTTGGTTTAAAGGAATTAAATTGGCTTTAATAGTAGTTTAGGTTACGTCAACAAGACTCTAGAATTATTGGAATGCGTGATGTTTAACTCTAATAATGAAAGCTCATTTGTTATATTGATCTAGTCTAATGCTTTTGCAGCCGGCAGACATTTATCTGATTGATGAACCTAGCGCATATCTCGATTCTGAGCAGCGTATTGTTGCTGCAAAAGTCATTAAGAGGTTTATCCTGCATGCGAAGAAAACTGCATTTGTGGTTGAGCATGATTTTATAATGGCTACTTACCTGTCAGATAGAGTTATTGTGTATGAGGGAACCCCATCAATGGATTGCATTGCAAATTCTCCTCAGTCGTTGTTGACTGGGATGAATCTTTTCTTATCTGTAAGTTTCCCCAAATACTAACTTCTTTTTTGTGTTTTTGTCTTTGCTTACGAGAATATCTCATAATACTTGCATGGAATCTTCTCTACTCTCTTTCTCCCTCATCCGTACAAGTACATATTTAGTGCTCACTGTTATGTTTTGTTGCAATTCGTGCAGCATCTAGACATAACATTTAGGCGGGATCCAACAAATTACCGACCAAGAATCAACAAATTGGACTCCACCAAAGACAGGGATCAAAAAGCTGCGGGGTCATATTATTATCTGGATGATTAAAATAATATTTTCCAGGTTTAGTTGATTTGGTTTTGACTGCTGATATCTGAATGTACTTTTCGGAGGCACATTGAGATTTTTCTCGAGTTTCGAGTTTATGTGCAGTTTGTAGTTCTGCGAAAGTCAAGGCATTGATGCCGGCTTAGCGTGGGATCTCTACTGATTGATGGTAGTGTAGTGTGGGCAACAGGACAGGTCTTTTTGCCGAAATTTTGAATGAGTTTTCAAGCCACATACTGTTTTTTTTTCCCTCGAGAAAACTGTTGATGTTGCTTTAGCGAATTATTCTCTGTATTATGCTTTCTTGTTTTCACCAATTTTTTTATTATGGCGTTAGGCAAATGAATCTGGATTTTCTTTGACAAAATAGAGTTACGACATGCTTGTACCTCATTTCTCAATTATTTGGCATTTTTTTTCCCGAGTAATTTTTGGAAGAAGGAAAATGTATGCCCTCTTCTTGTGCCAATTTTTTTGAAGAAAAATGTATGCTTTCTTCTCATGCATAGCATACATTTTTCTTCTTCCAATTCGAAGAGAAGTTCAGCAATTAGTTTCCCCATCTGGATATCTCTTATGTGTGGTAAAATAAATCAACGAATCAAATTTATATCGAATCCTATAATGTATTCGTATTCGATTCATTTATTAAACGAATCCTAATATCAGGATTTGTATTCAATTCGTTTAATAACGAATTGAATACGAATATTCGTTTAGTCATGATACTATCTAACAAAATAATTTTAATATTTGATTTACATTAATTCTTCATAAATATATGCATATGAAATAAGTAATTAATATATTTATTAAAAATATCTCATCAAATTTTGAAAATATTACTTTTTATATGGTAATTAACTATAATTTCTTGAATCTTAATTGAAATATAACAAAAATTAGTAAATAAAAATAATAAAACGAATCTAAAATGAATACACGAATTTTAATAAACGAATCGATTATAATTGACTCATTTATTAAACCAATCAATTTTTTCAAACTTGTATTCGCTTTAAAGCGAATCGAATCGAATGAATAAACGAATCATGACCTAAATTGTCACCGCTTAGTATCTCCATGGTTGCTGCAAAACTCAGCATGGCTCCCCCCAAATTGTTCTAGACATTGCTCGAGCTCTATAGTATCTCCAAGTGATGGACAGCAGCCACGCAAAGCTATTTGATTTTGGGCTTTAAAATTGGGCTACAGTGACCTTACCGGGCCCAAAGCCTCAACAAGTATCACAGGCTTATTTAGTTGTGGACTTCAAGTGCATAAAAAAGGCCTTGTTTAAAGCCCAAAAAAAAAAGTAATGTTAGCCCAAAAAATTAATGTTTATATCTTTCGAGTGCTCCTTCTTGAGCTAATTAGAGGGCTAAAAAATCACACCAAAGTTCAGTTACATTAGCTGAATGGACTGAAGAGTGTAGGGCAAATGAAGATGAGAATCCAAAACTTATAAGGGGATGCTAATTTGGAACCTCAATCTCATCCTAAATTACCTTCATAGAACTGTTAATAATCCTAATTAGCAACCCTCATTTGTACACAAGTATATTGTTAAATTACATTGATGCTGAGTTTGATAGAGTGTATCGTATTAACAGTATAAACTAACTTATACGTTATTAGTTATGAAACAAGCGTTAGAGTATAAACTAATGTAAAAATATAATTTCGTGTGTGAGATTATAATTTTGTGAGAGTTTAAGCTAGCATTAACTACGTATTTGGTGTAGCGTTTATATGCTAGTTTATAAGCTCGCCAAACTTTCCACCAATATAAAAATATAGCTTTTTTTTTTTTTTCAGTATCAAAATTTATCATGTTTTTTAAGTAGTTTAGCCATAAGTTCTTCATGTTAAACCTACCTTTTAAGAAAAAAAAAATCTATAAAATAGAAAATAAATGATGGTAGATATGGATGTGCATGGCGTTGATATTTATTTATTTGTTTGTTAGTTGACATATCAATAGCATGAAAGGGTCAAGAAAATGTATTATTTGTATTATAAATTATTATATTTTGAAATTTCAAAGTCAATATTTGCAATTGGGACGAACCAATACCAAAAGTCAGTCAAAACTAAGACCAAGAAAGCTTCTGACTTTTTCTTTTTTCTTTTTTTTTCCTTGAATTAAATGGAAAATAATAATAATAATAATAATAATAATAAAAATAAAAATTAAAGTTAAAATTAAATAATTGTCCAACCCCTAACTTGTAGCTAGGTTGGGAGGAAAACTATTAATTGCTTTTGAAATTTGATTTTGAAAACAAATTCATTTTGATATCCAAAGACGAAACAACAACCTTCATGAAAAAGACTTCTTATTTTCCTTCTTTTAATCAAATGGGAAAAATAATTCCACTACCATTAAAATTTAAAGGCTTGGAGTTTCTCATGTAATTATTAGGAGTAAAAATTCTTCACAATGTTTGAAAAATAGATCTAAATTCAGATGTCAAACGCCGGTTATTAGAGGGAAATTTAAATTTATGTTCTTAAGTCAAAATTCAGCGAATATTATGTAGCGTTTGATATAGAATTTGGTGAGTTAATTATAAACTAACTTATACTTTCACCGCAATATATATAAACTAGTTTATACTCTTAACCGATACCCTCATCCAAACGGTGCCTTGATTTAAGGAAATGAAATTTGAAGATCATCTTATTCAAGCACATGAGAATCTATAGTTTCTCGTCTAAAATAAAATATCCGGTGTTTTTTTTTCCTCCATTTTTGAGGAGTTAAAAAATATATTAAATTTATTGTCCGAACCTAAATTTTAGAACAAAAAACATACAAAATTTGGTAACTGGATAATCTACGTTTCTAGATTTCTAGATTTCTAATTTGTTAATTCTCAGCATAATGTGATTTGTTTAATATCAGAAGATTATAGTCTAATAAGAATCTATATCTTGCGCACATTGAGCTTTCAACTTACTACTCTTATAACATATATAATAGGGAAAATGAGTATAACCCTCTAATGTTTGATAAAATTAATTAAAATTCTGTCGTATTTAAAAATTAAACAAAACCTCATATCTTCTAAAAATACTCTCTTAGTAAAGCTATCAGGTTGGGATGGCAATCGGAAAGTCTCGTCTCAACCAAGTCTCATCCCGATTACTATTCAGGATAAAACAATCGTCTCGAATCCCGATCGATATTTTGAATTGGGATGAAAAATCGTCCTGAATCCCGAATCAAATAGTGTAGGATCCTGAATCTCGATCAGTATTTGGGACTTTTTAGGCTAAAATTTGGGATTCGAATTAAAAAAATCGTGTCGAATGCTGAGCCGATTTTTTATTCGGGACGATATATCAATGTGAATCCCCACCGAAATTTTCATTCGGGACAAAAATCATCCCAAATCCCGGATCAAACGGGATGAGATCCAGATCAAGATTCGAGATTTTCTGCCAACCCTACTATTAAAGGGGTTTTGTTATAACAACAAGGGGTTTTAGTTTTTAACCATCATGAGGTTTTGCTCATTTTCCTTATATAATATACTAAAGGTACCCAAGGCTAGAGACATGGCTTAGTGGTCTAGGGTTCAAGATCTCACCTTTAGGTCATGGGTTCGAATCCATGAAGTGCATTTCTTGTAAGAGCTTAGGACAGTCGGAAGTTTTACTTACTCCGCTTAAACCCGTAATAGATAATTTAGCAACGAGATTTCCAATGATTCCAAAAAAAAAAAAATTACATTAAATATTAAACTTTGAAATGCTAATTCTAGAGTTGAATTCTTTTAATTTTAAACATAATCTATTTGAGTTTAGAAATTTATATTGCACCATAATTAAACCATATCTAAACTCAAGGAAGGGTTCGTGACTCTTGAATGCAACGTGATGTTAGTTTTAAAAAAACACACATAACAATCGGATTGACTTGACTTAATTAATGTGTTATATCAAAATACATATTTCAAGTATTAGTTAGACTTCAACATCATAAATTTAAGAAAATAATAATAATAATAATAATTATTATTATCTCAAAATTGCTTTCTAGGATCTAACACCATTACTCTTGATTATGCTATTTCTATATATATTTTAATATGGTCATTTAATATATATATATATATATATATTTGCAAATAGCATTACTTTATACTATACACCTAATAACCCAATATTCCTCCACAAACACCTTCCCCCATGTCAAGGACTGGGTGGCATTGAAGTCACTCACAAGCAAATATGATGCAAAACCCAATAAATGAATTAATTATAATATTATTAAACACTAAATGACATGATTAATTGAAATTCTTGTTCAACTTTTTTTTTTTTTTGCCCACTTCTGAAACTCAAATCTAGTCAAGTCTGACTCACACCCCAATTTATTTAACATTAAATCAAATTTAACAATGAAATTTTTTTAAAAAATAATAATTAGTTTAATTAATTGACTGTCAATGCCCTACATACAACTGGCTTTGTCTCATTTTGACTTATCTTATTATAATTTAATCAGAATTAATTAATTAACAATTCCATGTACCTCACTCAAAAGTATGCATGGATCGATGCTTCCTCTAATGCCACTCATACAGTTCGATTTATCAAAACTTGATTCACTCTTAAATAATTTATTAATTTATGGTTAATGATTATGTAATCATTATATTAATTACACTTCAATTTTACGTAATATTTTTTTTATTATTCTACGTTTGTACATATTACGTACGTGCATCTGTACTTCCAATCAAATCGAAGCATGTGTCCACAGTCGCATAATTATTAACAAAGACACGAAGCTCAATTTATACACAACAATAACAATCGAATTCATTTAACCTCTAAACTATGGGTGTTCACGGGTCAGATTGTATTTTTTAAAATTTTGTGAGATCCGATCAGGTCAGGAAATTCGAACCCGAATTTTGAGAGGTGAAACCCGATCGGGTCGGGTCTGATTTTTTTTTAATGAATTAATTATTTTGAAATATAAATCTTAGTTACTTTATGTCCCGAAAATTATCAAATCTATTAAGTTTCAATTAAACAAAAGTAATAAACAAATGAAATAATAATAAAAACTTTTAAAAAATAACGATTTTTTAGAAAAAAAAAAAACAATACAAATTTAATAGTGTCGGGTCGGGTTTCAATATAAAACCCGTGACTCAATCCGTAAATTTCTGATCAAGTTGGGTTAACCTAGAAAATCATTAATTTTTTTAAAACTTCCAGGGCCGAATCGGGTCGCGGGTTGACCTGAAAATTGGAACACCCCTACTCTAAATCATCATTTCAGAACCACCGATGGATTGTGATGACCGAATGAAGTTAATCCAATTTCTTATGCACCTTACTCACGATTTTGAATCTTGCAAAGCCTCTTTACAACATCAATCTCCTCTGTCCACATTGGAAAAATTGTGATATTTTATATCATAACTCAAGTATACGGTGTCAAGTTTTAGTAAAGATGAGTGAAGAGTGTCGAACCCACATGGATTGTGTTCAACTCACACCAAATACTATAATTAGTAAACCTAACTTTATTTAGAAAATAATTAATTAAGATTAATTTAAATAACTAAGATATGAAAATAATTAAATATGAGAAACCGATACGAGAGAGATTCTATAGTCCGAATTCACCTAATTATCCCATATGTACTTGTCAATTGTCATGCCAATTAATCATTGTTTAGTTGCATTGTTTATAAGTTAATAATCCTAAAGTATTCACTCTCTCTCCCGAGCAATATTTAAATATTATCAATTACAGACTTCGATATCCTAATAAAAATCTAGTAAATTAATACCTCATTACGTCTTGTGATTCTGTGTTAACGACTTCAAAGGAACTATAGATTCTCCCGAACTCTATAAAACTCCTAGGTTATATTCTCTGGATCTTATTCAAAATCCTCCTCTACCGAGCGATAGATTCTAAACATACATCATCTCAATTTATGGCCAACAAACAAGAAACATTAAACACAAGAGAATACAAATAAACTGAACCAAAACTTTATATGAATTAAATTGACAAAAAATACATAGGTTCAAGCATTAGTTACATCATCCTCTAGAGTTATGGAGTTAGTTCATGACTAAAGATAAAAACAATGATAATAGGTTCATGAACATAATAGAAATCATTATAGTTTAAAGAAGAAAACTAGATGATAAAATCCGAATTGAATCCTTTTCTCTTCGGACGTCACCGTCTCCGTATCCTCTTGTCACTCTTCAATCCTCCTCCATGGATCTCTATAAAAATATGTGATTTTCAGACTTTGAGTTGTGTATTAGCCTCCCCCATTTAGGGTTTTGGACAAGCTTGTGTATCTATAATAAAGTCTTGGAGTCCTTGTGCATGTAAAACCCTAAGAATTAGTGTTTCTGGAGGTCTGCACAGCGCTGCGATGTCGAAACTGTGGGAACTTTGTATGACATTCACTGATGGGGCGCCGCGGCACAAGTTGGTTTTTCCGGCTTGCCGATTTCTGATTTTTCTGCTTTCCCGTCTGCTTTCGATGCGGTCGTATGGTCCCAAAATAAGTCAATTTGCCCCAAATCCATGTTCCAATACTTCCTACAAATAAATCATAAAAGATACTATAAATACATTAAATGATACGAAATCTAACAAAATAGTAAACTAATAATGCAGGAATAAGTAAACCGCACTTATCAAACACCCCCAAACTTAAGATTTGCTAGTCCCTAGCAAAAGACAAAATAAAAAATAAACTAAACAAAAATAACAAAGTAACGAGGCCACTTTCGTAGGGATCACAATTGCATTTAGCGTATGCATGAAGCCTTTAAATCCCTAGGCGGCTCTAGTGGATAAGTTATAGTCTCGTGAGGGCTTACAACGATGACACCCACAAACATCATTCACAAACATGCAATCATACAAAAATATAATAATAAAGAAAATAGTCCTGATAGTTATACATATTATTTTCCTCAAAGAATGCTTATCAATGTAATCAGAGAACCTTCAAAGTACTCAATGCAACTCAAATCCAAGTTCTTGAATAAATTATCTAAGCCAGACTCACAGTGTGTGTGTAACTCGACTCCTAAGTAAGCCAACTCAATGATTTCGTCTCAAAAATTGGGATCTGATGGGTCAAACCAACCTAAATATCGCAAAAGTACTCTGAATTTGCCTTTCCTACTCAGTATGGTACGATTTTATTTTCTTCTTTTTTCCTCTTTTTTTTTTCAACACACTTATCATTTAAGGTAGATTTCTCCTCATGATAGTCCTAACACTCGCCCATAGGTAGCTTCACCCTTATCGGTTATGGGTGGTTTAATTTCTTTTCTTTTTAACTTTTTTTATCATACCATACATCATAACACTAACATATTGGGATGGATATCTAAGTTAACAATCATTCATCGGCATTCAATTTCTTCAACTAGTCACTTTGCCAACTACTTAGGTTCTTACTGCTAAAAACCTATTATTAAGTGCTTACGAGTCTAACCTAGATCACCTACTCAAGACATCAGATAAAAATCAATTGGGAACTTATCGTTTCTAAGATTTCATCTAAAGCAAATAAAATTCATCATTAGACTTATGTTTTACTATCTAGGATTAAAAATAAAATTTTCGAATAGCATGAACTGATGCACACACCCCCAAACTTAAAACTTGCATTGTTCTCAATGGAAGATAAACATAAAGAAGTAAAAGTAAGGAACAATACTACCATGCATGTAGTTGATCAGGCTTCTGCTAGTCAGAATTTGGTTGTGCGAGCTTTGTGTGTTTCGTGCTACCTGCATAAATAACATGCAAACGAATAAATAAACAATAGTACATAATAAAAAAATAAAGAAAATAATAATAAAACGAATGCAAGGGTTGTCTCCCCGATAACGCTAAGTTTAACGTCTTCAACCAGATGCAACCAGCCAAATGGTCAAGGTGGCTTCTTCTTTGGTATCCACTGACTGTTGTGACATGAAAAGATAGCTTGGCGGGCTATGGCAATTTATCCAAATGCTCATTACTGTTGATTGGTCATGGAGGACACAATCTGCCCAATCTGTGTTTCTAAAGACTTCATTGTTGCCCCTATATTTTCCATGTGTGTCTCAATATTGTTCAGCCTTGACTCATTCTTCTCAAACCTTACTGAAGTATTAGCAACAAACGTGCTCATTAAATCTTCTAAGGAATATTTATGCTCAGCTCTTTGATAGTTGAAGCCAGATAAAGGTTGTAAGGCATTCTCTGTATTAGCATAAGACATGTTCAAATGATAACGGTTAGACACATGATTGCCTCTATAGCTGTTGAAGTTCCTATTGTTCACATATTGGACTTGCTCAAAGCTCGGGTCTCATTCCAATAACAACATATTTGCAGCATCCGCAGATTCAATAAATGGTTGTACTCGTGGATTTATTAGGGCTGCTACATGAGTCAATAGGGTTGAAATTTGAGGTGTAATTGCCACGAGAGGGCCCACTTCATATATTCCATCCACATTGGTCACCGTAGTGCGTTCACTTGGCCATTGAAAGTGGTTAATGGCCATTTCTTCTAACAGATTGTAGGCATCTTTAGATGACTTCTTGAATAGTGCTTTCACAACTGCTGCATCAACCACAGTCCTATTCGAACCATTCAGCCCATTATAGAACAACTGAATCTGGACCCAGTCTGTATAATCATGTTGTGGGCATATTCAGAGTAGATCCTTAAAGTGCTCTCATGCTTAATACAGATTCTCAGTCTCTAACTGCTTAAATATGCTAATTTCTACTCTCAGTTGAGCTGATTTAGCTGGTTGAAAGAACCTCTCAAGAAATTTCGTGGCCATATCCTGCCATGTCATGATACTCCCCATCTGTATTGATTGAAGCCAATCTCATGCTTTATCCCTTAAAGAGAATGAGAATAAGTGTAGCCTGATAGCCTCTTTAGTCACGCCATTCATCTTTATGGTATCCGCCATCTCTAAGAACATCCTTAAATGCAAATTGGGATCCTCTACAGCTGAACCCCCAAACTGATTCTTTTGCACCATGTTGATTAATGAAAGTTCCAGCTCAAAGTAGTTAGCATTGATTGGCGGATGCGCAATCCCAGAGTAATTATCATCTATGACATGAAGTGGATTTTTCTCTCCATTTTTAGCCGTCATTGCTTCCTTTTCAATTTTCCTTTCTTTCCTTAGTCTCATCGCTGTTCTTTATTTTTCAGGATCAAACAGGAGCGAGTCGAGACTTGTGGATCTTCGCATTCACTGAAGCACAGAAAGACAAAAAATTCAAATAAAAACAAAGAGAAAATAAAATAAAATAAAAACAAAGATAAATTAAAAATATAATTCTAAATCAAAGTTAAGATTACTTAGTAATAGTATTAATGAGAATTAAACAAACAATCCCCGGCAACGGCGTCAAAAATGCGTACTTCAAGTGTACGGTGTCAAGTTTTAGTAAGGATGAGTGAAGATTGTCGAACCCACAGGGATTGTGTTCAACTCACACTAAGTAATATAATCAATAAACCTAAATTTATTTAGAAAATAATTAATTAAGATTAATTTAAATAACTAAGATATGAAAATAATTAAATATGAGAAACTAATATGAGAGAGATTCTAGAGTCTGATTTCACCTAGCTATCCCCTATGTACTTGTCATACCAATTAATCCTTGTTCAGTTGCATTGTTTATAAGTCAAAAATCATAAAGTATTCACTCTCTCTCCTGAGCAATAGTGAAAATATCAATTACAGACTTCGATATCCCTATAAAAAATCTAGTAATTAACAACTCATTACATCTTGTGATTATGTGTTAACGACTTCAAAGAAACTATAGATTCTCCCGAACTCTATAAAACTCCTAGGTTATATTCTCCAGATCTTATTCAAAATCCCTCTCTCCTGAGCGATAAACATGCATCATCTTAATTTGTGGCCAACAAACAAGAAGCATTAAACACAAGAGAATACAAATAAACTGAATCAAAACTCTATATGAATTAAATTGACAAACAATACATAGGTTCAAGCATTAGTTATATCATCCTCTAGAATTATGGAGTTAGTCCATGACTAAAGATAAAAAACAATGATAATAGGATATGAACATAATGGAAATCATTAGAGTTTAAAGAAGAAAACTAGATGATAAAACCCGAATTGAATCCCTTCCTCTTCGGATGTCACTGTCTTCGTCTCATTTTATCGATCATCAATCCTCCACCATAGATCTCTATAAAAATATGTGTTTTCAGAGTTTGAGTTGTGTATTAGCCCCCCTTTAGGGTTTTGGACGAGCTTGTGTATTTATAATAAAGTCTTGGAGTCTTTATGCATGTAAAACCCTAAGAATTAGTGTTTCTGGAGGTCTGCATAGCGCAGCGGGGCCGGAAAGTGGCGTCGTGGCACCAAAGCTGTGGGAACTTTGTATGACATTCACTGATGGGGCACCGTGGTGCTAGTTAGTTTTTTTGGCCTGCCGATTTCTACATTTTTTATTTTCCCGTGTGCTTCCGATGCGTTCATATGGTCCCAAAGTAATTCAATTTGCCCCAAGATCCATGTTCCAATGCTTCTTACAAATAAATCATAAAAGATACTACAAATACATTAAATGATACGGAATCTAACAAAATAGTAAGCTAAGAATGCATGAATAAGGGGTATAAACCGCACTTATCAGGAAACCATTATCTCCCATTTACTATCTGATGAATCACGATTGGGCTTACTTAAGTCTCCTCGAGATGATATTATGGTTGTACTACGAGCAAAAATTTCTCCAAAGATGGATCAAAATTATGTCATACCTACAATAAGTCTGGTCATACTTTGAATGAATGCATTCTTATTGAATATCACAAATGTAAAAAAAAAATGCCATATTGCATCTCATTGCCTCACTAACGTAGATTGTCACTACTGCAAACTATACGTACATTAATTGAGTAATGCCCTACTTGTCCTCCCAGACTTGGTCATACCTAAAAACTTGTGATTTTGGTTGCTGCTTCTGTTCCTGAAGTAAATGTCGCAATTGCATCATCTGGTAACTTAGAAACACCACTTAGACAGATACTCTCAATACTTCTCAATACTTCTACTATATTATCTACCACTTCAGGTAATTCTCATTGATTTTTTATTCTAGTTGTTGCAATCACATGACTTCTCAATCCTCATTATTTTCTTACATTTTATCCCACCATGAGTGCCCCTCCTATTTAAACCATTGATGGATCACAAATGACTGTCAGTCAATCTGGATAAATATATAATGTTGTGCTCATATTACCAAACACATTTCTCATTCTGAAACTCACATTCAACCTTATAAATATTGGTTAATTATGTGAACTTAATTTAGAACTAATATTTTCTACCAATGGTTGTCGTGTGCATGATTCACAGATGAGACAAATCTTAGGACAAGTCGTAGAGTTGGATGTCTATGTGAACTTACTTCCCTATATCTTATTTCCGCTTATGTCTCATAGTTATGTGATGCGTCGACATCATCTTCTCTTCATTTGTGGTATCTACGCCTTGGTCATGTCTCTTTAATTAAATTTCATCCTTTAATTTCTAATGGGTTCTTAGGTTCCATTAAAGAATAATCTTTATATTGTGTCTCATGTCAACTTGGAAAATAATCGACTATATCTTTTAATAATAATCATTTTATTTTTATTTCTTATGAAATAGTGCTATGAACTACCTCAAATTTACTTTGACTTTGCAAATATGGTTAAAATATAGTTTTCCAATACTATAACAATATTGTGAATTGATAATGTCAAGAAATATCTTGACTATAAACTTCAATTATTTTAAAAGAATAAGGTACCTTGCCACAACGGTCATCATATAAACCTATTAAGAAAATGGACGAGCCAAACACAAACATCGTCATACTTTGGATTTAGTTTGATACATGCTCATTTCATCATCTTGACCAGAGCGTTTTTTGGAGGTAAAGCTACCCTTACAACAATATTTATTATCAATCGAGATTTTTCAACAACCATCAAACAACACATGTCACCGTATGAGTGTTTACATGGTATTTCTTCTTCATATGATCTTCTTAAAATTTTTCGGAGTGCCTATTTTATCCTTTTTACCCTACTGAGCACTATAAGTTAGAACCAGATATTCAACTTTATTGTTTCTTGGATTATGAGATCGAACACATAAGCTATTATAATTGGGATAATATTTCATAAAAACTTCATATTCCTCTTCATGTTGTCTTCTGGGAGCACACTATGTTCTCCTCCATTTCTGATTTCAAAGTATTTTCCATTAACCGACCTCTGCTTTTCATTGACCTATCTATCGAGTTGTTTACGAATGATAATGATGTAGGTATCCTTGGTGAGCCTACAGATGTCGAACCTATATTGACGTCTGTTCTTGATGACTCTCATTCTACAGACACTGTAACTAAAGCCTTTGAGATAGAACGCTATCATAATACATCATTTCCCCGTTATCCTACTCGAGTAAGACACTTTTTCTAGTTATCTTTAAAATTATAATTATTTCTCCACTATTATTTCTTTGCATGAACCTTAGTCTTATAGGGAAGCATCATTGGATCCTCGTTGGCAGTAAGCTATGTAAGATGGAGTGCATGTTTTGGAAAAGACTTGTACTTAGGACTTGGTTGTTCTTCTTATTGTAAAACTCTAATGGGATGGAAATGGGTATACAAAATCAAAACACATTTAGATGGTTCTGTTAATCGTTATAAAGCACGTCTTGTTGCTAATAGATTCACTCAGGAATATGAGGTTGATTATAAAGAGATATTTGCCCCTGTTATTCGCTTTACATCAGTCCGTAACTTATTTGCCATTAATGCTGCTCGAAAATGGAGTATGTTTTAGATGGATGTCAATAATACTTTTATCAATGGTGATCTAGCTGAAGAAATTTATATGAAACCTCTTCATGGTCTTGACCATCCACCAAATAAAGTATGTCACTTACAACGCGCCTTATATGGTCTGAAACATGCATCTCGTGCACGGTTTTGCAAATTCAGTACAACTACTAGTCAGTTCAGGTTCACCTTCGGTCCACATGATTCTATCATATGCCTTCGTGAATCTGATAAGGGCATTGTAATATTACTTTTTTATTTTGATAATATTATTATTATAGGTGATGATGTTTCAGATATTACGGATCTTAAGCAGTATTTTAGTCACCAATGTGAAATGAAATATCTTGATTTTTTGAGTTACTTATTGGGTTTTGAAGTTACTTTCATTGATGATGGTTATTATTTCTCTCAAGCCAAGTATGTTTCTGATCTTATTTCTTAAGCCGACCTTACAAATAGCAAGACAGTTTCAATTCTGATTGAGTATAATTCTAGACTTACTCATATATATGACACTTCTTTCAATGATCATACTCTCTATAAATAACTGGTTGGAAGTCTAATTTACCTCACAGTCAATTGACTCGATATTTCTTATGCCATTCATATGGTTATTCAATTCATGGCCATCCATACTCTACTCATTATGTTGTTGTGCATCGTATTATTTGCTATGTTAAAAACATTCTCTTTAATGATATTTACTTATCTGTTTAATCTTCACTTGATCTTCATACTTATTCGGATGTCGATTGGGCAAAAGACTTTACTGATCGTTGATTAACTACAAGTTATCATTTATTCCTTGGTGACTTACCTATATCTAGAAAAAAGTAGATATTAGTTGCTCACTCTAGTACTGAGGCTGAATATAGAGCTTTTGTCACCACTATTGTCGAACTTCTGTGGCTAAGTTGGCTCCTAGAGGATATGGGTGTGCATCAACCATCATTTATTACTCTTCATTGTGAAAATCAGTGTGCCATTCAAATTGCACATAATGATATTTTTCATGAATGCACTAAACACATTGAGATTGATTGTCATTTCATTCTTCAATACATTGCTTGCGGCACTATTTATTCGGTGTATCTCCGATCCACTGATCAACTAACTGATGCCTTCACCACATATTTCCTTCCATGCCGCTATACAACCCTCATTTCCAAACTCAATGGTTTCATCACTACCACCTTGAGTTTGAGGGGACGTAAAAATATTACATTTAATGTGATTGATTGTTATTATTCATATAATCATGTATAAATATGGTTCATACCTTAGGAATCCCGACTGGAGACTCGAGATAAATTTTTCAGCTTCAACCCTTTCTTTTAGTTTAATAGTCTCTGGTAACTATTTAATAATTTAAACATAAATTTTTCATACGATATCCGATTTTTGTGATCTTTATATGGTTGTAAAGCTAAGACCGAGATCTATGACTTTCATATTGACTATTTTCCAAATTCGGACTAGAACCTAGTCAAAATTACTAATCAAACTCTGATGAACAGTAAACAATATGGACTGCCTATGATTTGCACAAGTGGCACCATCCAAGCCATTTTTTTAACACATAAAATAAGCTCCTAGTATAAATAAGAGGCATTATTCATTATTCCCCTTAATTCTAAAAAAACAGTGATGATGAGCCCTCCCCACGCCATTATTTCTCTTTAAATGGCTTTCATTTTTCTCAAGCAAATTGATGATTTCTAGCTCATTTCCAAGCATGATAAGCTTATATTTCTATTTTCTCTCTTATTTTTCAGATTTGAGCAAGCATTATAACTTCCCCCAAATAATTTTCCATAAACTCTAGATGTGAAACTAGCTCATCTTGCATGGATTAGCATAGCTTAAACATGTTATTGTTGAATGCCCAATTTTCCCTAAGCTAAGATTCTTGGTCGAATTGTGCTTATGATGAGAGGGTTGAGTTTTTATGTTATTGTTGATGAATGGATCTGATTAATGTGTTTAGAGATATTATGGCATGTGATTAGTTTGAGTTGAGATGGAAATCCATAGGTTGAAATTCTCCATTGTGGTCGAATATATGTATATTTGATGAGAGTGGAATCTTGTGTTTAATGATGATGATTTTTTGTGGTATATACCCTAGAATATGTTATAACATGAGGTTAGTTTGTTTTGAGTTGAAAACACAAAGATGGAAAAATTATAGTTTGAGTTGAGATGGAAATCCATAGGTTGAAATATGTATGAATATGTTAGGGAATTATACTTTGTGTAGATGATGCTAGTTATTGTCTTATGTCTGGTTTGATGATATGACATGAGTTTGTATTTAGTAGAGTTGAAATAAAATTCAAAGCTTGTAAAAGTTAGAAGTATGGCTGAATGTATGGTGTTTGGTGGCTATGTTTGATTTCTTTATTTTGGTTATGGAAATTATGTTTATATGAGTGGAAGATGTTTAGAATGTGCAAGTTGTGTAAGAATTATATTGGATATGTTTAGTGCGAGGTTGTAAATCCATGAAGCCTATTAGCAAGGCCGATTGTCATGTTAATGAGAGTGTGATGATGGTGGCTTGTTTGTATATTTATGCATGTTTGACACACATGTGCATGATGATAAACATGAAATTATGTGAAGTGATGATGTTAATTAACATGCAAGTTTAGTTGTCACACCCGTCCCCTTAGGTAGGGTAGAGGTGAGACGGAGACTTGAATTGGACAGAGTTTCCCCTGTAATATGGACTAATCCTCCAGATACGATGAAATCAAAACTGAATAAAATTCCTCATATAAATAGGATCTACATGATCCAACTCAAAAGAATAACCACGAAGAAAATAAATATTCTCAAAATCAAATAAAGGCTCAGTGCCTACAACCGAATAACAAAATCTCATAAGAATGATAAATTTAGAATTATAGTCTCAAAACATAATAAGGACACTCTACTGTTGGCACAACCTTTCTCTACTGGCAGGAAATGATGATGAAACAGCAGATGAAAAGAATGATCTACTAATCTGCTAAACCTGAAATGTTAAAGAAAGGGGTAAGCTCACGCTTAGTGCAATGGATCACAGCTTAGTGCCGTGGATAAACAAGTAACAAAGCGGATCGAATAAGTCTTTCATAATATAAATAAGTACATAAAGCTATAAATCAATATATATCAATATTTACTTGAAATCATAAAATCTTATTTCTCATAAAACTCATACTGCTCAAGAATACTCTGTAATAATAAAGCTGTTCATTCATCTATATGCACACTCTCGTGACAACACGACAAAGCTGGCAACATGGGGCATCCCCACAACAATAACTGGCATTCGAAGCAAAAACTGGCAACATGAGACCTTGTCTCACGGCAAATAAACTGGCACATATAAGTACACGGGGTGCATCCTAACATAAAAATCATTTCTAAAACACATGCTAATATATCTCAAATCGTGCAAGTTTCTCATAATCACAATTCATGATTTTAACATTCACAAAATTTTGATTCGTACTTCATAGCAAAATATATTCTTTCTAAAAGCAAAATCATTTAATGCATTACTTTAAAAATTCATTTAAGAAAATCATACATACTATATACTTTTGAAAACATCAATGTTACAAGCTTATCCACGCAACTGGTGAGCTGACTACAAATAAAGGAACTATGCAACAGGACCGTCCCCGCTTAGGGTATCGTGATCACCTAAAGAGACAAAGAATTATACGAAAATTAAGATTCGAAAGTCAATTACTACTCGGAATGGTCGAGAAATCACATATAAAGATTCGAAAAATCGACGGTGAAATTCTGTCCGGCGCGTAGGGTCCACGAGCATCCTCTCCTAGCCGCTCGTGGGCCTCACACGCCACCACATGAGGCGCGCGTGAGCGCCACACGCCAATCGGAATCCATATTTTTCGTTGGCCGTACGTTCGTCTATCCCTTCTGGTTTCAATGTCACTGACGATTCATCAATCAGAGTTCCGGATCAATGGGAAATCAAGAAAAATCATAAAAAGTTTATTACCGAAATTTCTACGAAAATTGGGAGTTTCCCGAGATGAAAACACCCCCAAAGAAATTCTCTCGTCAAAATCTACGTTTTTCCTTAAAGATTCGG
The DNA here is from genome assembly GCA_019454045.1 of Zanthoxylum bungeanum. Classification (NCBI taxonomy): domain Eukaryota; kingdom Viridiplantae; phylum Streptophyta; class Magnoliopsida; order Sapindales; family Rutaceae; genus Zanthoxylum; species Zanthoxylum bungeanum. The sequence goes on from SKCR01037538.1 coordinate 41,729, forward strand.
TCAAGAACAACTCCAAATCGGACGGATTGGGGCTAAAAACCTCTTTTTCCTCTTTTCTTTTTCTCTCTTTTCTCTCTCTCACTGCCGTTTCTTAAAAAAAATAGCTGATGTGTGTGTTTATGGTCTAAGTTGGTAAAATGTGTTTTGTAAATAGGGTTTCCTCTCTTTCTTTTATATACCACAAGACAATTATCAATTGTCTCTCTAAATTTGTCACTTTTATAAATTTTAATTCCAACTTTTACAATCCTACCAATTTAGTCCTTAAATTTTCAACACCCATAATTATTAAATTAAAAATATTGGTAAAATAATTCGGGGTGTTACAACTCTCTCCCCCTTAAAAGAAATTCTTCCTCGAAATTCATATACCAGAGGCAGGCGAATCTTCTAACTAAAGAGGAATATGGTTCCCTTCAAAAGGTTCACCGACGTAAGAATTAACCTCCTCATCAATTGGAGATTCCCTAGACGGTTGGCCAACAACTGTTACCCTACGTGTAAGAACTTGACCTGAACCTCAAACTCTAGAATGCGGAGACATCTAAAAACACAAGAAAGATATCAACCGCTAATAGACATAGAATAACTGATAAAGAAAAAGAAATGTCTACAAAATCTATGAACCTAGCGCTCTGATACCATTAAATGTAACACCCGTCCCCTTAGGTAGGGTAGAGGTGAGACGGAGACTTGAATTGGACAGAGTTTCCCTTGTAATATGGACTAATCCTCCAGATACAATGAAATCAAAACTGAATAAAATTCCTCATATAAATAGGATCTCCATGATCCAACTCAAAAGAATAACCACGAGGAAAAAGAAATATTCTCAAAATCAAATAAAGGCTCAGTGCCTACAACCGAATAACAAAATCTCATAAGAATGACAAATTTAGAATTATAGTCTCAAAACATAATAAGTACACTCTACCGTTGGCACAACCTTTCTCTATTGGCAGGAAATGATGATGAAACAGCATATGAAAAGAATGATCTACTAATCTGCTAAACCTGAAATGTTAAAGAAATTGGTAAGCTCATGCTTAGTGCAATAGATCACAGCTTAGTGCCGTGGATAAACAAGTAACAAAGCGGATCAAATAAGTCTTTCATAATATAAATAAGTACATAAAGCTGTAAATCAATATATATCAATATTTACTTGAAATCATGAAATCTCATTTCTCATAAAACTCATACTGCTCAAGAATACTCTATAATAATAAAGATGTTCATTCAACTATATGTACACTCTCGTGACAACACGACAAAGCTGGCAACATGGGGCATCCCCACAACAATAACTGGCATTCGAAGTAAAAACTGGCAACATGAGACCTTGTCTCACGGCAAATAAACTGGCACATATAAGTACACGGGGTGCATCCTAACATAAAAATCATTTCTAAAACACATGCTCATATATCTCAAATCGTGCAAGTTTCTCATAATCACAATTCATGATTTCAACATTCACAAAATTTCGATCCGTACTTCATAGCAAAATATATTCTTCCTAAAAGCAAAATCATTTATTGCATTACTTTAAAAATTCATTTAAGAAAAGCATACATACTATATACTTTTGAAAACATCAATGTTACAAGCTTATCCACGCAACTGGTGAGCTGACTACAAATAAAGGAACTATGCAACAGGACCGTCCCCGCTTAGGGTATCGTGATCACCTAAAGAGACAAAGAATTATACGAAAATCAAGATTCGAAGGTCCATTACTACTCGGAATGGTCGGGAAATCACATATAAACACTCGAAAAATTGACGGCGAAATTTTGTCCGGCGTGTGGGATCTACGCGCTTCCTCTCCTAGCCGCGCATGGGCCTCATGTGCCGCCACATGAGGCACACGTGAGCACCACGTGCCGGTCGGAATTAGGATTTTTCGGTGGCCGTAAATTCTTCTATCCCTCCGGTTCCAACGCCACTGACGGTTCGTCAATCGGAGTTCCAGATGAACGGGAAATCAAGAAAAACCATAAAAAAATTTCTTTCCGGGATTTCTACGAAAATTGGGAGTTTCCCGAGATGAAACCACCACCAAAGAAATTCTCTCGTCAAAATCTACGTTTTTCCTTAAAGATCCGGTCAAGAACAACTCCAAATCGGACGGATTGTGGCCAAAAACCTCTATTTTCTCTCTTTTTTTCCTCTTTTCTTTTTCTCTCTTTTCTCTCTCTCTCACTGCCGTTTCTTAAAAAAAAAAATGGCTGCTGTGTGTGTTTATGGTCTAAGTTGGTAAAGTGTGTTTTGTAAATAGAGTTTTCTCTCTTTCTTTTATATACCACAAGACAATTATCAATTGTCTCCCTAAATTTGTCACTTTTATAAATTTTAATTCCAACTTTTACAATCCTACCAATTTAGTCCTTAAATTTTCAACACCCATAATTATTAAATTAAAAATATTGGTAAAATAATTCGGGGTGTTATATTAGTAATGTTAAACAAGGCCAAATTGGCCATTTTGTCTAATAGGTAGTTTTAGGCATTTCAAGTGACTACATCGGTTATGTCGAAATGTCCCATCATTATTAGCATGGGCAAGTCATAGCATGAACACAATATAGCAGCTTAGTCAAGTTAAACAATATTTCCATGTCTGTATGAATTATATTCGGTTCTTCTATTCGAGTATGCTAACCATACTTGAGCAAATATTCTATTAGATACTTCACAGGAAATTTTTCCAGCAGCATTCAGACAAGTTGACAGTGGACGTCAATCTATAAATGGATGTCTTCTCTCTCCCTATCATATTTTAGTGTACGTTTTATTGGTTTCCATATTCAGATTATATTCTATTATGTGTTTCTTACTGACACTTATAGTTTCTCGATTCTTATTACTCTTTTCAGTTGAATAATCAGCTTATTTATTCGTTCACTGTCTTCAGTTTATGTACACATTAAGTAGTTACAGCTCACATGATAGTTTACAATTAGATATTTATCTATTTATAGTTCACGTTATTATTACAAGATATACATTTCTAATTTATTATGATTCATATTATGCATCATATGTCTAGTAATCATGTTTCAGTATGCGATAGCTCAAGTCCTTCATGTTTCTAATTATGTGTAGCTTTAGGTCAATTCATGTCTTTCAAGTTCTTAAATTAAGTTATAGTCTTCAGTTCGTGTTTTTAGTATGTCAAAAGTAACATGTTTAGGATTTTAGTCAACCATGTCAGTTTCAGATTAGTTAGGCTATAGGGTATCAGTTCATGTTCTTAGGTTGATCATATCAGTTTCATGTCATTCATGTAATATGCATGCCAAATTTTGGATTATGATTTTCAGTACACGTATATGTTCCATGTACTCAAAAATGATTTTATAATTCCATATTTGTTTAGAAAATGATTTTATGAAATTCAAGACATGTTTTAAAAGTAGTTTTATTAGTATGTGTATATGTTTTCAAACCACCAGACTAGTGTCGTCCCCTCAAATTTAATATCACGGGTTCGCTCAGATAGTCTATGGGGCACTGATCACCCCATAGCCTCAGCAGTTCAGTATTCAATTCAGCTTCTCCTGCCTACGCGGTGCTAGGTCATGCTACATAGGTTTCAATTTTCTCTAAGCTACTATGCTAGTGTATGTTTTCAATACATTTATACAATTTCATATATGTTTAGAGGTTTTAGAACTTAAATCATGTTTTCATGTAAAGCTATTCGTTTTCAGTTTGCATCTCAAGTTCTTAAACCATATACATGTTTTATAGATTACAGATTTCATGAGATGTCTTCATGTATATATGTTTATCCAATTATACATTATATTCCCATGTAATGTCATATCATAGATGTAGCTGATGAGTGGTAATTATATCACTATTTCCCACTCATTTAACCTAATATTTTGTATAGTTTCTTGAGTTTTGTGAATATTTTGATGTGTTTTGTGTTATTGTATAGATAAATAAAATTTCAGGACATTCTAGAGGAGATTTGGAGCCAAAACAGGGAGAAATAGATAAAGGGGCTAAATGGTAATTTTATGTATCGCGACACCAAAGTCTTGCGCGTTGCGACGCCTAACGTGAGCCGTTCCATGCTAACGTGCGCCAGGTCCACATGTCAGAATCTGAGAAGTTTGACTTTGCTAATGTGCGCCTGCCACGTGTCAACATCACAACCGATCTTCTAATGTGCGCCGTGCCATGTGTCATCATCCTATGGTGCCGACAATTGCCATCGCCACGTGTCATCCCACGTCATCGCCATGTCAGCAGAAGACCAAGCCAACTTTGCCACATCGCCTCCACGTCATCATCAACCAATCACAGCGTGCCACGTGTCGCAATCCTATGGTGCCGATAATCCACATCGCCACGTCATTGCCACATCATCGCCACATCATCATAATCGTTGAGTTGTAGCCGCCTTGCCACGTGTCACCTTATCAACTTATCTAGATTGCCACGTGTCGCCACTTCCACAAGCCACGCAGCATGACGAGCGCGTCGCGACCCAAAAACCCTGCCGAGGCCTATAAATTCAGCTCATTTTTCTGATTTTAGATGTACCTTTCTCTCTGAATTTTCTGATGTAAATAGGGAGTTTCTATCTATTCTTCTTTTAATTTCCGTTTTGTAATTAATTTTTAATTACGTTCTGTAATAATAATTTACTTTCTTTACTTTTTCAGTCTTTACTATTCAACATGGGGAGGTAACTTCCCCATGCTATGGTGAAAGGTAAAACTTTTATTACTGCTATTTAGATTAATCTCCTTTAATTATAAAATATTCACTATTTAAAATTTGACGTAATGAGGATACCGCTATATTGGCCGGTTGGTAATTGATATTAAATTGATTTTAATTTGATTAAGCAAGAATACCGCCTGGTTGGTCGGTTGGTAATTTACCGTCTATATGGCTGGATTGTAGATAAATATTGTTACCGTCTTAATGGCTGGTTGGACTTAATTTGACTTAATCAGGTTACCACATATATGGCTGGTTGGCAGTGTTATCACAAATTAATATATATTATATTAATGGAGATATCTAAATTAGTAGTGGTAAAAGTAGATCCTTTAACTCTAGCATTTTATTTTATTGTAATTTTACTTTTCAGTATTTACTTTACCGCAGTTTACTTTTCAGTATTTATTTTATGTCTTTTTCTTTTAAGTTTTTTTTTTAATTAGCCCTAGTTATGTGTCGTAACTAAGTTAGTTATCCGGGGTTGTGATGAATTCTAATATCACAGGTTTATAAGGAGTTAATTTATAGTTTGGATAATTTAAAGGTTTACTTATTAAGTCTTAAGCTTAATGCATCTTGTTAATTGGCCACTAATAAGATTGATCAGGTAAATCTAAAATAAACTTGACAGAGGAATTTTAGGTTTCAGCCTTAGACTTAATAGCCCACGATCTTCCTTGAGGATAGATAACCCTTTAATAGTTTTTCTTACAGGATAAACATATACCTGTCGGGTGGGGGTAACCTTAATTGGAACTTAATCTTAATGAATCAAGGTAATTTGGTTGACATAGACATATGGTTCAATTGGGTTATACTGGGTATTTGTGTCTGACCATCGACATAGGCTTTCGCATAATTTCGTGTTCCAGGTTAGTAAACCGATTTATTACACCAACATGAAATAACTACTTCATCTTTTAATAGATATTAGAAAGTTTCACAACCCTAGATAGTTTCTTAATATTGAATTTTCTTAAACCTACTTTCAAGCAATTTTATTTACTTATTTTTAAGTTTAAAATCATCACCATTCAAATCAATCAATCAACATGTTAGGTACTAGTAATCATTTGACCTAATTAAATTAATAGATTAGGTATTAAGTCATCGTGGGATCGATACTTTTTATACTACTTGAACGATACATGCGTTTGCGTTATACGCGTGTGATTACGCACCGGTCAGTAGCCATGCAGATCGTGATTATATTTTTATGAATACGTTATATATATTCAGATCATGTACATATTTTTACAGACTTTCATTATATTTTTAATGTTTACATATAATGTCAAGTTCTACTACCTATGCATTCATGTCACGACAGGTCATAATTTTAGTTAGGCAGGTTAGGTTCAGTTGTTTATATTCAAGGCCCTATAGTCTCAGGTCAGATCATACAGATTTATGTTAGTTCGGCATGTTAGTTCTCAGCTCATGTATTACTCAGTTAGATCAAGTAGCAGGTTAGGTTCCCATAAACCAATTTTTAGTTCAAGTCGCTTAGACGGGGATCAGTTATTTTCATGTTATGACAAAAATTGGGTTAATTAGTTCATGTCAGTTTTAGGTTCCCGTATTGCAACTCTTGTCGTCATTCCCAGATTTCACGATCCATGAGGGGTTAGGATAGACCAAGCCACCATGGGTTCTGGGATGATTTTATCACGGGTTTGGGTAGTTTGGTAATAGCATGCATCAAGAATTAGTTCTTGTTCTTAGAGTTATAACATCATATTCAAGGTATTTATGTAGCATGTATGTTAGCTTTCAAACATACTCAATTCAAGTATTCAGATTTAGTTAAGGTAGTTTCCAATTAGGTATCCAACTTTCAGTCATGTAGGTTCAGTTTAGCAATCAAGCTCAGTTTATTCATGTTTAGTTTAGCAATCAGATTTTACACATGCATGTCCAGTCTCATCATCTAGGTTTAGATCATGTAGCTTCTAGTCAAGGTATTCAGGTCCAGTTCATGTAGTTTCAGGATAGCATATACAGTTTCAGATTAGGTTAGGTTAGTAAGCTAGTAAGTTGCAGATTTGTATAGCAGCTCAGGACACGTTAGAAATTATGTCATGTAGTGCACATCAGTTTCAGATTATGTTCACGCGGTTTTAGGTCATGTTCAGGTTAGTATTCCACGTCATCAATTCTAGTTTTCAGGTTCAGGTTCAGGTTCAGGTTCAGTCACGTCAAGACCTTCTCAGTTTCACGTCACATCTCAGCTGGCATATTCATGACACGATCTAGTTTCCTATCATATTCTAGTTTCGGTTTCACAAATAAATTATGTCATGAAATGTTTTCTGTTTTGAATTACATCACGTTATTATGTTTCGGTAATCAATCATGTCACAGGTTCTCATCTAAGGGTGCAATTTAGATGTATGTAAAAGAATTAAGCTTTGTTTCATGTTCTAGGTTCAGCGTAGTATTTCAGTAAATTTCGTGACTTGTATTTCGTAAGCTTACTTCATTGCATCCTCTCACTAAGTCAATCATTTGACTTAGTTAGTCCCTTTTCAGTCTTATAGGAATTCCAAGTTCGTGCGAGTGGAGGAGATGAACGAGTGGCAGTCATTACACACCACGATCGTCAAGTCAGAGTCGGGCCCAATAGTTAGATTTAAGTAAACTTAGGCCATAAGGCCTGATATTTGTACATGTGTTGTATGGGTTTACAGTATGAGTTTATATATGTATAATTCAAGTGTGTATAAGTTTAATGTTTATATTCATATTATGTATTCAAGTTATGCAAGTATGCGCAATATGTTTAGTAGGTTCATGATCACGTTTGCATGACAGCCATGCATGTAGTCAATTAATTAGTAAGTCAAAGATGCATGTCAGGGGTTCAGGGTGATAGTAAAACTATTCTCCTGCCGATCACATGTCCGGAATTACCGGGATGTGACAGGCAACATTTATATGACACCGAAATAAGAATAGTCATATAATTTTTCTATTTTTCACATCCTTTATTATATTTTTCACCGAGTTAGAGTAGCAAATTCCCTAGAAGTTGCAAGCATTGAAGCATAAACTGAGGTTGAAAGAGTGATATGCATGATCTGTTTTTTGGTTTCATGTTCCCATAGTCTCATTCATAATAATTAATTAAAACATACAGTACTTATATATATAATATGATAAAAAATTAAATGGTATAAAAGCACATAGGCGGCATATTATAAAAATAAAAATAAAAATAATAAAAATAATAATAATTGCCGAAATAGACTAGAAATGAGTAAGGGGAGGTGGCTGAGGATTCAAAAAGTTGAAACTTATCTCATTCGAATTCAATTCCAACCAAACCGGCAACTTGCATGGTGACTGCTCATTCATCAACCCTGGTTTTGTTTCAGTGGTTTTTGTTTTGCCCATTGGTTATATAATTTATATATACTTATAAAGCTACGTAACAATTGACATGCATTAAATTCTTATATATATAAAAGTCATTCACTTATACGGATGTCCGTATGACTTTTTCGTACAGATATATGTAAAGTATTAATAATTTATTATTTTAAAATTTTTTCACGATAAAATATTAGTATTTTGTATGTATTTGCACGAAAAATTCATGCAAGTATCCGTATAGGAGAAAAATTATATATGCGTGTGAGTGATGTTTGATATTGATAGATAAATAAAAATCCGTCAAAATGAATTTTATGAAAATCAACTTTTGACTGAAAATTAGCAAAATTCTAAAATTGATCGAGCAAATTTGATGGACAATATTGGTGAAGTGAACTTACAAATGCATTATTTGTTAGAACTATTCTCTCTGTTTACAAAGAATTAATGGCGGCATTGCATGGATAATTCATCATAATAATTGAGACAATTACATGGAATGATTCCAGTCAAAGTCATCTAATTTTTCCTCACTTTGCATCCGGTCAAGTGGTCAACGAATTATTTTTTATTCATTTTTGTGGTGAAATGGAATTGATAATTTTTTTTTTTTAGGGTTTGGTTAGATTGCATATTGAATTTTACAATCCCATTGAATTTGATTGTAAAGTTTATCTTTAAGGAATGAAAAATTATTATTTTGTTTAAATCATGTGACATAATTTTATTTAATGGGCTTATTTAAATTATCACATCTTACGAATTTTTCCACCCCATCATATATTTGCCTAGTCAATTGCTAGCTGCTGGTTTATATGAATGACAAAAAATTTAGAATTTAAGATTATGTATTATTCAATTTGGGATTTATGATGATTTTTTGTCTCGATTTAAAAATCGACATAGGATTTAGGATCAATTTTCTCTCGAATCCATAATCAAGACAGAATTGAGATTGATAAATCTCAACCCGTTCTAATCGATTATCATATCTACTGGTTTCTAGTTGCTAGTTGTAAATCTCATCAGCCTAGCAAGTTCATATTGCATATACAAGGAGAAAAGCATAATTGATAAAATTGAAAAAGTTTAAAGCAGAAATTATGACGTTTAGATTTTGAATTGTGGTGGATCCACAGAATTATCTAAAGAGAGAAAGAGAATCTTGTCTTTTATCATAATCTTTTTAATTATCTATAAATTAAAGCTATTATGGAAATCCCATGAGTATTATCCAAACAATTTTCTACAAACGTCCAAGTGAACGTCTACTTCAATATTGTCACAACTTTTAAGCTACTAGTGGCACATCTTTTTCTCTCTCTATATCCACCAAAAACAACACACGATTGATAGCTGGATCCAATTTTATTTCACTTAACAAAGAGTGATATTGATTTTTGTTAGCTATTAAGCATTATTATGTGGGATTAGTGCAATTAATTAGTAAGATAATTAAGAATAGATTTTTTATAAATCAAGCAATAACCAACTAACAACGATCTATTTATAAAGAAATATTTAATAGACTTTCCAAAAGCAAAATTAAAATAATGATGAATTTGTTACCTAGTTGCATAATATTCTATTAATCTTTCCAAAAAAAGTCATTGTCATGGTGGCTATAGCTTCTATAGTTTAGTCTTTGAGTTTTTTTTTTTTTTTTTTTTTTTTGAATTATTTTATTTTCATATGCTGATTTGGTTACAACTATGCATGTCCTCAACGGGTGTGGTTTGATAATGTAGGGTATAAGATCTCATATTGAGGTCTTGGGTTGAATTCCGGGAGTGCGTTTCTTGTAAGAGCCTGGAAGTCGGAGAATTTACCTGTTCCGCTTAAGCCCGAAACAGGTGGTTTGGTGATGAGATTTTCAACGATTTAAAAAATATATATATAAAAAATAGTATAATTTGGAATATTTTCAACTACAATAGAACAGAAGAAGACAACTCATCACATCAAATTGGGTATGTAAAATATAAATATATGCACATAAAATACGGTTCCTTTACATTTTTTAAAATAATTTTGGTCTACTAGGAGACGTCTATATTTATTTTTATAGTGGGTGATTTTGTCACATAGCATTCGACTATTAATGAAATAGTTTTAAATTTATTTGTGCGACCACTTGTCATAATGTTATGTGTATAAATATACTTTGTAAGGTTAATAAAATTACTATAAATCTATGAACATGTCTACTTTTGTAAACAAAATTAATCTTGTTGACGGTTGATTTTGGTTTCGGGGTAATATAGGAATATCACCTCCGAGGGAATCCTCCTTCAACTGTGAATTTGTTTGGTTACAGGGAACCAAAAGCAAACTTAGCGGAAAACAAGAAAATACGCCAATCAGACAAGGTGATTTAACGTGGTTCGGTGGATTTTGGGATCCGACCTACGTCCACGGACAAGAACATGGCGATACTTTTTATTACTCAAATACACTCCTCAGGCCTCTCCTTGGCTCTTACAAATTGGAACTTTATGACTCTAATCTTTCACTCTTGTGATGATTTTCAGATGCCTTTTACACATGCTCTACCCTCCTATTTATAATAATACAGAAATCCGATTCCTATAAGAAATCCTATTTGCACTTAGTCTTCTCTTCTTTCATGGTTTCCTGATCCGATAATGCCTTCTTCTTCCGTATTCCCTTTCGGACTCTGACTCCTTCTCCTTGCGAGAGCAGGATATCTTTCTTATCTTATCCATAAGAATGGGGTGCTGTTGTCTTGAACACGGCTTGCTGTCTGGTCGGTTTTTATGAGGTCGGTCATGTTAATCTGTTATGCTGAGAATGTTTCTGCCGACCTTATAGTGATCGGTCACCCGAACCAAAGTGGTCGGCCTTCATATGATGTGTCGGCCTTCATATGGTGGTCGGCCTTCATACGTTGTGGTCGCCTTCATATGGTGTCCACCAGGGAAAGAATTTACCCTTTTGTCCTTGTCGTGCTGTCTTAAATACTGTAGTGCTTGAAAACACCATCAACATCTGTCCCCTAGTTCTTGGTTCCAACGAGTATGCGAGTTGGTACCGGAACTATATGAAGAGGGTGTGCTGATTGTCCTTGCGGTAGTGTCCTTGAAAGAAATCTTCTGGCCGTTTCATTCATCTTTCCTCGAGACGCACAACCGTCATGTCTTCTTAAATGCCCATCAAATCATCTTTAGGTTTTCTTCTAACTTTTGACATTTGTCAAACATCCGCTGGGTTCCCGCCAAAACCGACGGTGATGTGCATCCCAGTCATGACTATAAGAGAACGAGGGTTTCACTGTTCCATTTTTTCGGCAATTTCTCCTTCTCTTCTGTATTTTTCTTTACGATCCTTTCAACTCCTGTTCTCGAAACTCGATCGCGGTCTTCATCCTTTTTTCGTTGCCGAGCACCTAAGGAACGAGCATCACCGCAGCGTAAAACCTCCTGCTTCCGAGAAGAACAAGTAAGTCTTCTGAGCGATCTTCCTTCTTCTGTGGTGTTGTGATTCTATTTGCTTATTTTGCTTAGGGAGAGACTTGTGGTTTTGTTGGGTCTTGCTTTAGGGCACTTTTTTTAGACTCCATATCTAGTTTAGCACGGGCACTGTGGGTAGCTTCTCGTAGACTGATTCTTCCCCCTTCTCTGTTTTTCTGGGTGTCAGGGATGTCTGACAGTAATTCTTCCTCCGAAAGGCCTGCCAAAATCTCAACTCCCCCTGCTGAAGAGCTTTCCTCGGGCTCAGGGGCGCCCAGTGTAGAAGATCTCGATACTACTCCCACCACCCCTTCTGAGGTCGAAAATGACTCCTATCATCAGAGGGTTCCTCGGAAGGACCCAGAGCCTGGAGAACTTGGGTCGTCGGCTCTGGATATGAACCGTCCTTCTAAGATAACCGAGGATGATCTGGCGCTATTGCGGCAACGATACAGCATCCCAATAGACATTGCTCTTGAAGTCCCTGGCCCAATGGATCGTGCCAGTCAGCCTGACGAGGGCTCGGTGGCACTTCTTCCTATTTTCTTCGAGTGTGGGCTACGTCTGCCGATGCAGCGTTATTTTGCTTGGATGCTTGCTGAGATGGAGATTGCCCCTTGCCAATTAAGCTTGAATAGTTGGAGGATTCTGGCCGGCATATACGTGGTTTGGCATCGGGCAGGTTTGGGTGTCCCTTGCTTGGAAGAAGTGAAGAGGTTATATCGTTTGAAATCCAACCCAAAGACTCATTATGGTTGGTATTACCTCTCTGCCTACGACAGCTCGTCCAATCTCGTCCAGAAACTTCCTGACTCTAACAAGAATTTTAAGGACTTTTGGTTCTGGGCAACTGGGGATTGGGGTCGGGTCCTGAGATCGTTTGAGGAGGATGTCTCGGTTCCAGACGTCTTCAGGGCTGGAGGTTAGGAGTCTGACACCCTTTCATTTCTTTCTTTGTTCCCGTTCTCTAGTTTCTTTTAGGTTTCTAACTTCTCTGGTTCCTCCCAGCTTGTTGGCGAGATGCTCCCAAGGTTTCTCGTCAGGTCCGGAGGCGGGTACATTGGGCTCGGAAGTATGCTGCTCATTGGAAGAAGTTGGTTAATGATGCGGCCTTTGTTGATTCGGGCCTTATTCGGGTTGCCCCTCCGGAGGCCTCGGGTCGGATTGGTGGAGGTCTGCTGGATGCTTGTTTGTTTATGTGTTGATGCTTTTGTTATGTTCTCGGATCTTGATTTCTTTTTCTTCCTCTTCTTCTTTTCGCAGGTATGTCGAAGAGGCCAAAGTTTCTTGAGAAGTTGGCCGGTACCGTGAAGAAGGCCGTCATGCTGATGTTGAAACTTCCCGGGCACGGACTGATCTTGCTGAGAACATATCTTCTGGACAAGTCCAGACAAGTGCTCGGGGACTATCCTCACCTTCTGGTGTGCAATCATCAGGATCTGCTCACCTTGCCACTCCGCCGAAGCCTCTTAGGAAGAGGAGGCGTCAGCTCGGGACCGGGGAGACTGAGTTGGCCCAGGAGGGAGAAGACGAGGGAGCTGCTTTGGTCAAGAGGAAGGACATTCGTAGGGGGAAGAAGTCCTCTGAAAGCTCCTCCAGGAAACGGAGGGGCCCTGTGGTCCTCGGGGTGGATGACTTGGGAGAAAGCATCCGGGAGGCTACCTCTCACTTAGTGCCGGCTTTCAATGAATTGGCCGAGGTGATTCCCCCGGGGGAGGTCTCGAGGTACGAGGATGTATCTCCTGAAGGTGTTGTGGCTGAGATGAGTTCTCAGATGGCGAAGGTATTTTTACTCCCCTCTCTCGGTTTTTTGGATCTTGGTTCTCTCTTTCTTTTGTTTGACTTCTTCCTCTCCTTTTTGTGTGCAGGCCAACTACCTTATGGCCAAGAACAAGGGTCTTCTTCTGACTCTGCTGTCCGAGGGCGGTCAGGCCCAGAGGCTTCAAAGTCGTCTCTCCGAAGTGGAGGCAAAGTTGGCTGACCGGGAGGAGGTGATCAAGAATCATGAGGCGGGCGCTGTCGAGAGCTTCAAAGCGAATAAAGCCCTCAAGGCAGCTGCTGTGCTGGAAAGGAAACTTGCTGATAGTGCCCGGGAGGATCTGAAGGCTGCCCAATCTGAAATTGGGGTTCTGAGGGGGAAGGTAGCCAGTGCTGAGGCCAAGTTGAAGAGTAAAGATGAGGAGGTTGCTCGGGCCCGAGACAGTCTTGAGAGGAAGAAAACGAGCTTGAGGAGAGGGAGATTGATCTCGAGGAGAGAGAGATCGAGCTGGAAAAGAGAGAGCTGATCTCGAGGCCGAGAAGGAGGCCATCCGTCTCGAGGGAGTTGGCGACTGTGCCGAGATGATACCGATGGTGCTGCCGAGCCTGAATATGGACCCTATCTACGCGGCCATCAGTTACTGTAAGGGGGACATTTCCGAGGAAGAGTTTCGAAAGTGGATCCCTCCTCCACCTGAGGAGGTGATGGATCCCGCCCCCATCTCGGTCGTTCCGGCTCCCGAGGTTCCTCCTGAAGAAGGATCGGAGGTTCCTGCCGTGGACGAGGACTGCCTTGAGATCCCTCCTCCTGATGCCGAAGCAGCCAGCTCTCCTGCTCCTCCTCCTGATGCTGAAGCCGCAGCTCCTCCTCCTGATGCCGAGCCGCCCCTTCCGCCATTTGAGCCAACTGAGGAAGAAGTTCCTGCCCCTGCGCGGGATGAATGAGAAAGGGTAACCCTACCGGGCCGGGGCCCTATGTACACTTTAAACTTTTTTTTTTTGTAATAATATTACAATCTTGTATTCATATACATTTATGCATTTATATCTTTTATTTATTCTTCTTCTTTTTCTTCTCCTTTTATGCTCCTTGCCATCCTTGCAATTTTAAGGCCCATCAGGGGTCAGCACGAGTTAGAGGGGTCTGGATTGACCCCGGGAAGAGTAGGCATTTGGACCCGGGGGAATGTTATGTCCCCGGTTCCAGAGCTGACTTGGTGGGGCGTATCTTGTCTCTGAGCTGGGCGCTCGACTTGGTTTCTGGGGGAATGTTACCTCCCCAGACCGAAGCGGTTGATTCGGTGGGACGTAACCCGACCCCGAGTTATTTCAATTCCCTGGGGGAATGTTACGTCCCCAGTCTAAAGGCAGACTCGGTGGGACGTTGCCCGACCCCGAGCTTTCAATCACTTGGCCCTGGGGGAATGTTACGTCCCCAGTCCAAGGGCAGACTCGGTGGGACATCGCCCGACCCCGAGCTGTTTTAATCACTTGGCCCTGGGGGAATGTTACGTCCCCAGTCCAAAGGGCAGACTCGGTGGGACATCGCCCGACCCCGAGCTGTTTGAATCACTTGGCCCTGGGGGAATGTTACGTCCCCAGTCCAAAGACAGACTCGGTGGGACATCGCCCGACCCCGAGCTGTTTCATCACTCAATCCCTGGCCCTGGGGGAATGTTACGTCCCCAGTCCAAAGACAGACTCGGTGGGACATCGCCCGACCCCGAGCTGTTTGAATCACTTGGCCCTGGGGGAATGTTACGTCCCCAGTCCAAAGACAGACTCGGTGGGACATCGCCCGACCCCGAGCTGTTTGAATCACTTGGCCCTGGGGGAATGTTACGTCCCCAGTCCAAAGACAGACTCGGTGGGACATCGCCCGACCCCGAGCTGTTGAATCACTTGGCCCTGGGGGAATGTTACGTCCCCAGTCCAAAGACAGACTCGGTGGGACATCGCCCGACCCCGAGCTGTTTGAATCACTTGGCCCTGGGGGAATGTTACGTCCCCAGTCCAAAGGCAGACTCGGTGGGACATCGCCCGACCCCGAGCTGTTTCAATCACTTGGCCCTGGGGGAATGTTACGTCCCCAGTCCAAAGACAGACTCGGTGGGACATCGCCCGACCCCGAGCTGTTTGAATCACTTGGCCCTGGGGGAATGTTACGTCCCCAGTCCAAGACAGACTCGGTGGGACATCGCCCGACCCCGAGCTGTTTGAATCACTTGGCCCTGGGGGAATGTTACGTCCCCAGTCCAAAGACAGACTCGGTGGGACATCGCCCGACCCCGAGCTGTTTGAATCACTTGGCCCTGGGGGAATGTTACGTCCCCAGTCCAAAGACAGACTCGGTGGGACATCGCCCGACCCCGAGCTGTTCAATCACTTGGCCCTGGGGGAATGTTACGTCCCCAGTCCAAAGACAGACTCGGTGGGACATCGCCCGACCCCGAGCTGAGTAAACAAGCGGCCTCAGCGGAACGAGATTCGGCCGAGAGAAAAAAAGAATTTTTTTTATTCATTTTGGGGGCGGACCGCCCTTTTACAACAGTTGTTTTGGTGTGTCCGTTTCTGCAAAAAAAGAAAATAGAAGAAAAGAAAGTTGATCTTCATGGGAAGTACTTTCTTAACATCTCGGCGTTCCATGGTTTCTTCAATCTCTTGCCGTCCAGACGCCCCAGTATGTAGGCCCCTGGTCTTACTATCTCAGTGATCTTGTAAGGTCCCTCCCACTTGGCACCTAACGAACCCTCTTCAGGTCGTCGGGTGTTCAGAGTCACTTTTCTTAGCACTAGATCGCCTGGCAGGAAGGAGCGGGTCCGAACTCTCTTATTGTAGAATCGGGCCATTCTCTGTTGGTAGATGGCTGCTCTTACTGCTGACTGCTCTCTTCTTTCTCTCGATCAGGTCGAGGTGATTTTTGATAAGTTCTTCGTTCCGTTCGTTTTCAAAGTGACGGACCCGGTGGGTTGATATTCCGATCTCTGCCGGGATGACGGCCTCACATCCGTATGATAGGGAGAAGGGTGTCTCTCCTGTTGAGTCCTTGAAGGTCGTTCGGTGTGCCCACAGTACCTCTGGTAGCTCCTCGACCCATAGGCTTTTGCTTGATCCGAGCCGAGCTTTCAGGTTTGACTTGATGGTTTTATTGGTGGCTTCAACCTGCCCGTTCGACTTGGGATGGGCCGGCGAGGCGAATTTTAAGGTTATCTGGAGGTCTTCACAAAGTTTTCTGAATCCCCTGCTGTCGAATTGCTTTCCGTTGTCGGTGATGATTGCCTGGGGTATTCCGAACCGGCAAATTATATTTCTCTTCAGGAACTCCGTGGCTTTCTTTTCCGAGATGGTGGACAATGGTTCTGCTTCTACCCATTTGGTAAAGTAGTCTATGGCCACGATTGCATATTTCGCCTGACCTCGTCCTTTTGGCATCGGCCCTATAATGTCTAGCCCCCACTGTGCGAAGGGCCAGGGGCTGGATATGGTGGTCAGCTGTTCTGCCGTTGATGGTGGAGGTTGGCATTCTTTTGGCATCCCTCGCATTTCCGTGCTATCTTCACGCCATCCTCGTGCATGGTTGGCCAGTAAAATCCTTGCCTTAAGGCTTTGAAGGCGATTGATCTTCCCCCGGCGTGACTTCCGCAGATGCCGGCGTGTATCTCCCTGAGCACGTAGTCTGCTTCTTCTGGTGCTAAGCATCTTAGGAGGGGTACGGTGTATCCTCTCCGGTAGAGTACTCCCCCGATTAGGGAAAACTTGGTGCTCTTGAACTTCAGCTTCCTGGCCTCCTTTTTATCTTTTGGGGCCTCTCCTGTTTCCAGGTACCTCCTGATCGGTTGCATCCATGAATCTTTGTCTTCTTCTTCTAGTACATCTACCTCTGTCTCCCTTATGCTTCTTTCTTGGAGGTATATAAGAGGGATTACCCTGGGGTTTTCTGTCTTCATTGAAGAGGCAAGCCTGGCCAGGGAATCTGCTTCGCAGTTGTCTTCTCGTCCGACCTGTTCGAAGAATACGCTTCCTACTTTTTCCACCCACTTTTTTACTTCGGCTAGGTAAGCTACCATGGCTGGTTCTCTGGCTTGAAAGTCTCCTTTCAGCTGTTGTATTGCTAGCTGAGAATCACTCCTGATCACTACATTGCGGACTCCTACTACCGTACACAGCCTTAGTCCGGCCAGTATCGCCTCGTACTCTGCTTCATTGTTTGTAGTTTTGAAGGCGAATTTGAGGGCGAGCAGTATTTCTTCTCCCTTTTCTTTTTTAGTGCTACCCCTGCTCCGTAGCCGTGCGAGCTTGCGGACCCGTCTACAGACATTTCCCACCTGTCTTCTTCTACGGCTAAGACCTGCGGTTCTGTGAGCTCTGCTATGAAGTCTGCTAAGGCCTGCCCTTTTATTGCTGTTCTTGGGAGGTAGGAGATGTCGTGCTCGCTTATTTCCACTGACCACTTCATCAGCCTCCCTGAGGCCTCTGGTTTCTGCAAGATTTGTCTCAGGGGAAAATCCGTGTATACTTTGATCGGATGGGCTTGAAAGTAGGGTCGTAACTTCCGAGCTGTGGTGACCAGGGATAGGGCGACGAGTTCGTGTATGGGGTATCGAGTTTCTGCGTCCAGCAGGGCTTTACTGACGTAGTAAACTGGTTTCTGGACGTGGTCGGTCTCTTGTACCAGTGCCGAGCTTACTGCGTGTTTTGAGACGGCCAGGTATAGATACAGCGTCTCCCCTGGGAGGGGTTTGGCTAGGAGAGGGGGCTGTGCCAGGTATTGTTTTAGGTGCTGGAAGGCTTCTTCGCACTCGGGTGTCCAGTCGACCCCTTTTTGAGCTTTTTTGATGACTTTGAAGAAATGATGGCACTTGTCGGTTGCTCGTGAGATGAACCGGTTGAGTGCGGCGATTCTTCCTGTAAGGCTTTGCACTTCCTTAACTGTCCGGGGAGACTTCAGGTCTAGCACGGCCTGTATCTTTTGCGGGTTTGCTTCAATGCCTCGTGAACTTACCATGTAGCCCAGGAATTTTCCCGAGGCTACCCCGAATGCACACTTCTCTGGGTTGAGCTTTAAACTGTGTTTCCTCAGGAGTTCGAAAGTTTTCTTCAGGTCGGCTACATGGTCTCTTGGTTCTTTGGACATTGTTATTATGTCGTCGACATATACCAGCATGGTCGTGCCGATGAGTGGTTTGAAGACTTTGTTCACCAGTCTCTGGAAAGTTGCCCCTGCATTTTTCAATCCGAAAGGCATTACTTTATAGCAGTATAGCCCTTGGTCAGTAATAAAGGTGGTCTTCTCCTCATCTCGCAGGGTGCATCTTGACTTGATTGTATCCTGAGAAGGCGTCCATGAAGCTTAGCAGCCCTTGGCAGGCTGTTGTATCTACCAGTTGGTCTATATTTGGGAGGGGAAAGCTGTCTTTTGGACATGCTTTGTTGAGGTCGGTGAAATCTACGCACATTCTCCACTTTCCGTTAGACTTTTTCACCAGTACCACGTTGGACACCCATTCTGGGTATTTTACTTCCCGGATGAAACCGGCTTTCAGTAATTTTTCCACCTCGGTTGCTATCGCTCCGCACCGCTCCTGGTTGAATATTCTCCTCTTCTGTTTTACTGGTTTATGTAATGGGTTCACTGCTAAGCGATGGCTTATGAATTTGGGTCGATCCCGGGCATGTCATTGTGCCCCATGCAAAAACGTCGGGGTACTCCTGTAGACATTCCAACAAGTCTTTTCTTAGGGCCTTGTCTAGACTTCCTCCTATTTTTATGTTCTTCTCTGGCCCGAACAGTTTTACTTCTTCCAACTCTTCGGCTGATCCGAGCCGTGCAGTTTTATCGGGCCGAGGAGCAGGTCTTTCCTTGTATTCTCGTCATCCTCGTCTCTCTGTCTCTTCTTGGTGCCTTTTCTACGCAGAGGGTTTCTCGCGAGAAAGTGGCAAAACAGCTGCGGGCTTTTTTCTGGCTTCCGCATACGATTCCGATTCCTTCCCGTGTGGGGAACTTTAATTTCAAGTAATGACAGGACATTGCGGCCTTGGTTTTCATCATGAAGGGGCGGCCGACAATGACTTGATAACTGCTCATGCAGTCTACCACGGTGAAGTTTATCATGAACGTTCGGGTTTTGGGGGCAGTCCCGATCGTCATTGCTAACTGAATTTTTCCCAGGGGGATGACCGTTGAACCCCCGAATCCGTACAGGGGGGTGCTGTCTTTGGTTAGGGCTGTGCATTCTACCCCTAGGTCCTCCAAAGTCTCTTTGGAAATTATATCTACTGCGCTCCCTGGATCCACCAGGATTCGGTCTACTTCTGCGCCGCCGATCGTTGCTTTGATTATCAGTGCGTCATCGTGGGGGAAACTTACCCCCTGAGCGTCTTCATTGGTGAACATAATGGGTGTTGACCGATTTCCTTGGGGGTTTGGGATTTTTTCTGTTTTCAGCACCTCTGTTCCCCGTGCTCGGCTGTAATTCTTTCTTGACCGGTTAGAGTCCCCGGCCAGCGTTGCTCCTCATGCGATGACGTTTACCCCTCGATTCCTTGCCCTTTGTCTGGCGGCCATGATTTCGTGGTCGATGTAATTGTTCAGGTACCCGTTCCGGGCCAGGTCCTCCATTTGTTCCCGCAGATCCTTGCACTCATCGGTTGTGTGCCCTTTTAGATTGTGATGTAGGCAGTAGGACCTTTTGTTTTTCCTGTCTGGGGGAAACCTCCTGAGGTCGGGTTCTATTAAGAGGCCTTTCTCCCGTATCTCCATGATGATTTCTCCTGGTGGCTTGCTCAAAGGGATGTATGCCTCCTCTCGAACCACGTGGTTTACCTGAGTTGTGGGCCTCTTTCCTTGATCCTTCTGTGCCATTGGCTTGAATTCTTTGGGTCTTGGATTGAATTTCCGGAATTCTCTCTCTGGTCGCCGGTGGTCTTCCCTCCTTATCAACCTTTCTCTGGTGGTTGTCCCCCTCCGGGATACTTTTTCTTCGCTTTCTAGCAGGACGTACTTCCTGGCTATCTCCAGTGCGGTAGCGTAGTCTGGCGTTTCATCATGATTCTCAGATGGGTCCACAGTTTCCCGACCCTTAGGGCTCCTTTCAGACTTTCCAGGGCCTCTTGGGATTCGTATCCTCCGACCTCGAGTACGGTGTTGTGGTACCTTTCAATGAAGCTCTTTAGTGTTTCGTCATCTCCCTGTTTCATGAGCCTTAGTTCTCCTATTGTCTTTTTAGGGGTGCAGGCTCCTTTGAAGTGTCGGATGAATGATTTTTTAAGCTGGGAGAAGCTCTGGATGCTCCCGGGGCCAGACTTCTATACCATAGGATGGCAGGTCCACCCAAAGTTAAGGGAAATACTTTGCATACGGTGTCGCCCGTTACCCCCTGTACTTCCATCAGGAGGACAAAATTCTCAATGTGGGATTTTGGGTCGGAGTGGCCTTTGTATGGCGCTATGGTCGGCATGTTAAACCGCTTTGGGAACTGTGCTGTCTTTATTTCTTCCGTAAGGGGAGACCCCTCTTCCTCGCCTCCGGTGTCTCCTGCGCCGATCTTGAGGCCTTCTCCCCATCTGGTCATCTCTTTTCTTAACCAAGATTTTATTCCACGGGCTGTCCCCCCGTGTCGCCTTCTGTGTCCTTCTGTTCGTCTGTCGTTCCGGGTGTGGCGTTCCATAAGCTCGGAGGTCTCCTGCATGTCTTCGTTGTACTTTCTATCTTCCCTTTTGGAGTTGTAAAAACTGTCGGAGGAGGGATCGGGTGTTTGTTCCTCCTCTTCTTCCATGTGTCTTCTGATCGTGGTTCTCTTCCTACCACTTCAGATCTTACCCCATAAGGGCCTCTTTTTCTGGGTTCCTCGTCCTCGCTTACATCTGCTACTCTTTTCCCTTTTTCCCTTTCTTTTCTCTTCTGGCCGGCCCCGGTTTCTGGTTTCTCGTTGTCCGCTCCTCCCATTCTTTCTAGTTGTTCCATCACAGTTCTCATGCTATCTTCCATTCTTCTCATCCAGTCTATTGTCGGACCTCCTTGTTGGTGATCTCCGTCTTCCGCCATTTGTCTTATCACGCGAGTTGCTTTTTGTTGAAAGTTCCCCACAGACGGCGCCAACTGTTGACGGTGGATTTTGGTTTCGGGGTAATATAGGAATATCACCTCCGAGGGAATCCTCCTTCAACTGTGAATTTGTTTGGTTATGGGAACCAAAAGCAAACTTAGCGGAAAACAAGAAAATACGCCAATCAGACAAGGTGATTTAACGTGGTTCGGTGGATTTTGGGATCCGACCTACGTCCACGGACAAGAACAGGGCGATACTTTTTATTACTCAAATACACTCCTCAGGCCTCTCCTTGGCTCTTACAAATTGGAACTTTATGACTCTAATCTTTCACTCTTGTGATGATTTTCAGATGCCTTTTACACATGCTCTACCCTCCTATTTATAATAATACAGAAATCCGATTCCTATAAGAAATCCTATTTACACTTGTCTTCTCTTCTTTCATGGTTTCCTGATCCGATAATGCCTTCTTCTTCCGTATCCTTTCGGACTCTGACTCCTTCTCCTTGCGAGAGCAGGATATCTTTCTTATCTTATCCATAAGAATGGGGTGCTGTTGTCTTGAACACGGCTTGCTGTCTGGTCGGTTTTTATGAGGTCGGTCATGTTAATCTGTTATGCTGAGAATGTTTCTGCCGACCTTATAGTGATCGGTCACCCGAACCAAAGTGGTCGGCCTTCATATGATGTGGTCGGCCTTAATATGATGTGGTCGGCCTTCATACGTTGTGGTCGGCCTTTCATATGGTGTCCATCAGGGAAAGAATTTACCCTTTTGTCCTTGTCGTGCTGTCTTAAATACTGTAGTGCTTGAAAACACCATCAACAAATCTCATGATTGTTTTAATATATGAATATGACAAATAAATTCGGACCATTATTAATGCATTGTAAGTTGTATTTTTACCTTATTATGTGAGATTTTAGACATTTTCATAGATTTTTTAGTTAATTCTAAATCTAAAAAATCTCATGGACTTCCTTGAATTTAATTCTTAAATATATACTTACATAATTAATCTATTTAAAATACTAACCATGTAAACCTTATTTATTTCCTACTATATTCTAGTTCAACGAGATCATAGAGTTAAAATAACATGTATGCGATTCAAACCATGATCACATTAGTGAATATTATCTTTGCTTCAAAAAAAGAAAATAATAAATTAATATAGGGAAATTATCATATGTCCACCTGAAAATTATCCGACATTCGAAAAACATAACTTTAAGAAAATTATATATGCACATCCAAAATTCTTAAAAAAAATATTTACCACCCAAAGTTTTGAAAAAATTGGATGTTTTTTTCGAACATCTGTTAAATCTCAGGTGGATAAATGATAAAATTACTTCAATTTTGGTAGATAATTGATATTTTTTAATAACTTTAGGTATATAGATGACATTTTCTCAAACTTGAGTATTTTTTTTCGAATATTAAATAATTTTCAGGTGAATATATGATAAATTCTCATAATATATAATTTATTGTTTGCACATGTAACGGTACAGGTTCATATTTTTTTTTTGCACATTCTATATTTACATTTTAGAAACCTAGGAGGCATGGAGGGCTAAGGTATCTTGAATAAATTAATCTTCTTCTTCTTCTTCTTGTTTATTTTTTTTTTATTATTTTTAAATTTTTAAATTAAGAAAATATTATCTTCACAGCTATTATGTAAGGAGGCCAGCATGGTATAAACTGCATTGGGACAATTTGACACATCCAAAGTCAACCATAAATTAACAACAAACTCACAAATCATGTAGTTATCAATTTTTTTTTTTGGGGGGTCAAATTGCATTAAATTTGTGACACGTGTTTTATATACATTAATCAAGTCCCTATATATAAGTCTTTGTTTTATGACAAACAAAATTACTATGGAAAAATTATAAGCACATTGCCTAAATCCCACTTAACCCCAAAATTTACTAAAAACGAAAAAAAAAATTAATAAATTAATATTTTTGATGTTTCGATAGGTTGTAGGATTTAGGTGAGGTTTAGATTGTGTCTAAATTAGACATATCCCATAATACTGGAACCCGTGACATTCCACTGTAAAATTAAGCCAACTATAGAATTGAAATTACCTACAAGTATTTAAATAAAACTATATCTAAGAGGGAAGGTGAATTGGGTACTTAAAAATAATACGAAATTAAATTTTTTTTTTAATATTAAGCTATTTAGTTAGTAGATTTACTGGTTAAACTTACAAATCAATTTCCCCCCTATTAATATATTCAACAATGAACAATAAATAAAATACTGATTTTATTTTAATTGTCCAAAAGTGATTACTTATATTAATTTTAACAATACCAAGTTTAATAGATGATATAAAAGAATAATATAATCTTGCAATAAATAAATAAGATATAGATAAAGAAATTGACACTAGATTTATAATGTTTCGGCCAACTCATTTCCTACGACTACTACTCCAAGCCACGCTTGAAGCTTTCACTAAGTTTCAATAAACTCTTACAATTGAGAGGATTTTGATCCAAGACTCCTCTCTAACCTTAACACAAATCCACCATTGAGAGCAATCACCACTCACACAAAAGATTTCCACAAAAGTGTTGGATAAATGAAAATTTAACAACAACAATTTAGGTACCCACAAAATATTATAAAGAAGATTGAAATATGAGTATCACAACCCAAATATATCAAAACTCACTAATATGAATATGAAGATGAAGTATGAGCTTTTTCAAATAAAGATAGTGAAAGTGTTTGAAGCTTCTTTGTGTAGTTAAAAAATGTATGAAAATGATTTTTGCTATGTATATGTTTTTCCTAAAATGTTCACCAAGTAGAAATGAAACCAAACTTCAATTTATAGGCTTAAAACTGACTATAACTATTTTTATGTTCTGAGGTCTGTATGCCGATTTCTAGTCACCAGTATGCCAGTCTCGACATCGGTATGCCGGTCCCAGTGCATAAAACATGTCAAAATGATTTAAAATAATTATGCACTTGACCCTTAATGCTCAATATGAAAATGCATGATTCCTAAGAGCTTTAAATATTTAAATAGCCTAATTTACAACCTGTTTAAGCTTTTAATCATCACCATGATCTTCATCTTGCTCCGCTCTTAATCTTTGATCATTTTCATCCTTTGTTTGGCTCGTTATCATCTTATAACTCATTTGATCATCTTGTAGCTCATTTTGGCTTCATCAGCATCTTTGACCTCATCGAACTTAATTCGCTAATATATAGACATTTTGTCACCATCGAAACCAAGTCGCTAAATCTGATCATCTTTGCCAAAATCTTCATGTGTTTGTGCTTATTGTGTTTGAACCTTTTTACTTCATTGAAAGCATCAAAATCATGGTACCAACAAACATAAGTCAACTATGTTATCTTTTAGGGATAATTAATTTTTATATATACTAATGTGAGGCCTACTATTTGTGTGGTTGAGCAATATTTATATGTAATTTTCTAATAATAATAAAAGATTTGAGGAAGAATTGATTACAAATAAGATTTGTATCTTTTAAAATAAAAGAAAAATCATGTATGATGTTTTGAAAAGAAAAAAAAAAAATCGTATATGACATACATAGATTACATCATGGCTTACAAGTATTTGCTCCCCGAACACTCTATCTTTTATTCCTTATATATATATGGAATACAAGATAGAAAATAAGAAAATATTCAAATAACAATCGAAAAATCTGTGACTATTCCATCGCTAATGGCCAATTAGTGACGGAAAAATTTTGCAACTATTTTGTTGGTCGCCAAATAAAAAGCGACGAAAATATTATATTTTTTACTGGAATTAATGACGAAATTTTATTTTTCCTCTATTTAGTGATGAAAATTCCGCAGCTAATTAACAACAGAAAATAGCAACAAAAATTCCATAGCGAATTAGCGACGAAATTCCATAGCTAAAAATTTTGTCATTAATTAGCTGCAGAATTTTTCGTAGCTAAATAGAAACTGAATATATTATGTAGCAATTTAATAAAGAAATTTCCGCAGTTATTCCGTAGCTATTTATTTTTAAAAAAATTAAAAACGAGAATTTTAAAATTTGAGAGAGGCCAGAAATTTAAAATTTTAGAGATGTGTGAAATTTTTAAATTTTATAATATGAGAAATTTTTAAATTTTATAAATATGAGAAATTTTTAAATTTTATAAATATGAGAAATTTTTAAATTTTAGAAAGGAAATTTTTTTTTTTTAAAATTTTTAGAGAGGTAGGAAATTTCCTAAAATTGTAATGGAATATGGTATTTATTAAAATATTTAAAAATACACACATGCTCAATTATCACAGGTTAGACCTCCTTCCGCTGTGCGGGCACATATCCAACCCAAGGTGTCTCACAATCGCCCCAACACCACATACATAAAGTCTAAATGCAAGAAAGTCATGGCAGCCTCACTTAATGATTCAGAAGGTGATTATATTTCTGATGAGTCTCCTAAGAAGAAAAATAATTTAATTGCTTTTACTGCCAATGTGGCCGATGAGAGAGAGAATAATGTTAATAATGAAGATGCTGGATCAGAATTCTCTCACGATGACTCTGTCAATAAGGATAGTCTTTAGGTAGCATATACTGAATTGATTTATGAGAGTCTAGCTATTAATAAAATGAAAATTTAAAGAGACTGAAAGAAGTGGAGATAGACAAGAATGAAGCTCAAACCAAGTTTGAGCAAAGCCTTTCGATGACCGATGATCTTCAGGAGAGGAACAAATGACTAATTGATAGAGTCAAATTCTTAGAAGCAGAACTTAAAAATGTTATAACCCAACAATCTGTATTTTCTAATGGAACTAATAAACTAGAATGCGTGTTAGGGATTAGCGTTGAGTTTAATTGTGATAAGACGTCATCATCTAGAGCTGTACCGATCCCTTCTAAACGTGACTTAGATAAGAAACTTGTTGATTGTAGTCATGTGATTCCCCATGTTGTTCCTCGTCATGTGTCCCAACCTCAATCTAGAGGTGATATGGGTAAACCTTGCCCTCGTCCGAGGTTTGTGCTTGTCTGCTATTATTGTGACAAGGCAAGTCACATTACGCCTAAGTGCTTCATGTTGCACAAATAAAAGAAAATGCATAAGAGTATTTCAACTAGGTTTGATTCTTCAAATCTAGTCTTTCAAGTTTCTACACAACTAAACAGACTCTACTGATTAGTGAGAAACTTGCACTGCTAACAATGAGTTCTCAAGTAAAAGAAACTCCTAAGAAATGTTGTGTGAGGAAGCGAGATGACTTCCCATATACTTCTAAATGCGTTGACCCTAGTAGGCATTACGAGAGTGCACTTCGGTGCACTTATTTTTAAATGTTGTATTTTTCCCATATTGCATGTATGTGTGTGTGTGTTTTATGTTTTTGCACGACCACATGTTTTATTTTCACTACATATGGGTGTGTGTTTTTTGTTTTTCATATGTCCCTTGATATATAGGGTGGAAACCTGAACATAAATTTCATAGCTAATTTCGAATGGTCGATAGTATGATCTGCACTCGAAAATACAACTTCACGTACCATTGGATAATGAAAAGCCATGTTGTGTCTTTTATTATTTTTGTGAAAATATAATATATAATATATATATATAATATATATATATATATATATATATATATATATATATATATATATATATATATATATATATATATATATATAATGAAAAAGATCAAAAATATTTTGTGGCTTGTTAGAGCATGGAAAACATGTGCATGTGATCCTGATATGTAGGATATATGGTTATGCATGTATAATACACTTTTATTTTCTTGATGCTTTATATGCATGAATGTGTGTGATGGAAACCCTTGGTATATTTTGTGCTTGTATTTCACATACACATTTTTATCGTTGTCGAGTTTTGGTCACATATATGAGTTTTTAGACTAGTAGTCTAATCTTTGTCATACATGGATCACCTAATAGTGTGACTTTTGACTAAATGACTTTAAGCTATCCCCTTGTAAAAGTAAAATAAAAAAAAAAAAAAAAATATTTCATAAGTCTCAAGTGTAAAAGAGCCAATGGGCCAAAATTCAAAATATAAGAGAATTTATGTAAGAGCTTTTATTTAGGAGAGAATATTATAGCATACAATCAATGTTGCTTATTTTCAGGTCATAATAGCGCTGGATTTGAACACTTATTTTGTAGACTTGGTGTGTCAAGAGATGGGATTTCTTTTAGCCGTGTCCCGTTCATAAAATAAGTATTTAGCATGATCAAAAAATGTGCATATTATTTCATGTTATAAACAAATGAGTACTGGCTGGGTATCATTGTACTTACTTGAAGTTTTGTTTCAGTCATTTTTTATCTATTTTCTTGTGTGTGTTTCATGTTATTGCATACCATTTTTCTTTCTTGGGTATCAAGTTTGTTTGCATATTCTCTTGTATGTGAATCTAATGTACTCATTGTCATTTCGTGACAAAAGAGGGATAGTATATCCATTTTTTTTTTATATATATCTCTCCATCTTAGGGAGAGCATGATTAAGTAAGAATAGGAAATTTGTCTCTACATTTACATGCATAAGGTTTTTATTACGTGGCTGAGGTGGCATCGACTTCATGACTACTTGGTTAGCTATTATATCGAATCATATTATAATAAGCCATGATCTTGATGGCTGGTACTAGACTATTTTTTTGGGTCTTGTATTGTAGTCTTTGTATTATGTAGTAGTTTTATCACAGAATGCCAAATGAGGAGATTGTTAATTCCATTTGTTTGGAAATGTCTGTAACAAAATAAGTTCAATTGAGTTCTAATGAGTTTTGAAGATCTCTGAGTAATTGAACAAGTATTTGGACAATATCAGATGAAGATATTAGACCAATGCTCACTCTTTTGGACATTCCAGATGATTTAGAACTCCAATTGACATGAGGTTAGTTGTATAGGAAAGTAGACTCGAAGAAGATCGCATACGTCTAAAGAACTCATGATTTGGAAAAGGTGTTGGACAATTATGACCCATAGCATCACTATTTGTAAAAGACATGGTGTCTTTGTACAAATTAACTATGTGACAAAGGAAATTACTCTTTTACCATTTTGTAATTGGATTACTTGGATATATAAATGATAAAATATTCCTAGTCGTAGTATTATCAAGACTGGACATCGATAATGCGAAATATGCTAGTATTACACTTGTGCTCGTTATGGAAGCTTAACGGAATAGTTCTCATATATTTAAGTATTGGATACTTATGCAAGTGTAATAGGAGGTTCTGTTAGCCGTTGGATCGGGAACAACTTCGCTTTGGATAGACCCCTCAGAGTCCCATTGATATTATGATTATGTGTCTATGGGATTTCGAATCAGGGTATGTGTATGTGGTCGTAACCTGAGACTTGCATCGTTAATACTTGCGACATTCAGTACGCTTTGGTTTTGGTCATCCGGAGCTTTAACAGATTCTGTCTACGCCTCTTCTGGGTTTACTGAGAATCGTAGTGTATTTGGTGTGATTTCAAGATGAAAGTTTCGCTTCAGTCATATGAAGATGATGATCACACATGATACCGAACTAGTACTCTTAAATGTTGCAGCTATCGAGATAGTATGACTAGTTTATGATTATCCGATTACAGAGACTAGTTGCCAGTGATCTGATATATGCTTCGTACGGGGCAAACACAATTCCAGCCCTAGGCCTAGCATGTGACATCCGATACTGGATCGTATTATGCGATAAATTATATACTACGTCTGATAAAGATTATATATTTCTCGTTGAATATTTTTGAAGAATTGGGTAGGGACGGTGTTTTGCTAGAAGCCAACCATGTCTTGTAAATCGGTAGGAATGTGGTACGGGGTACGCACGTGTTCGGATGATCCGATGACCGTATTTACTGGCAACATATCCAGGGATCTCTTGGGTCGCTTCTCAAAAATTCACCGATGACATTTGACTCGAACAAAATTAATTTGGGATTAATTATTAGAGAGAAAATTAATCTGGGATTAATTGTGGCAAGAATTTATCTGGGATTAAATTCGTCTAGTAGAGACAGTACGATTAATTTGGAATTAATAGGTAAAATAAATTTAACAGTTAAATTAGATTTTTCTATTTAATTTATTTATTTTGGGCTAAAATAAAATATTTGATATATTAATTGAGATTAGATTTCAATATGAAATTAAAATTAGATTTTAATTCAAGTGAATGAATTAATTCGGAAATAATTCGTAAGCGAGTTTCGCAATAATTTTGCTAAGCATTATTATTTAATTAAATTGGATTTAATTACGTCACGATGGAAAATTTGTTTAGTCGGATTAAACGAAACTGTACCCAAAGTGTGTTGTGTAAGCCAACTTTAATTTGGAATTCAAAATTGGGTGGGACCCACAACTCACATCACTTGTCAACTTGTGATGGAAGTAGTTGGCAAAATATAAATTAGATTTATTACACAATACACCAACCAAGTCAACGCTTTTAGAATGTGAACAATTCATCTTCTCTCTTTCTTGCCCCCTCTCTTCTTGAATTTTTGTTGCAAAATTCAACTTTGCTAGCACATAGAGAGTAAGGTGATAGGGAAACTCACTGATGAGTGGTAATTATATCAATATTTCCCACTTATTTGACCTAATATTTTGTATAAATTCTTGATTTTTGTGAATATTTTGATGTGTTTTGTGTTATTTTGTAGATAAATAAAGTTTCAGGACTCTCTGGAAATTATACGGGGCCAAAACAATGAAAAAGGACAACAAAGGGTAAAAATGTCATTTGGTGCATCGCGATGCCTAACGTGCGCTGACCTGTGCTAACTTACGCTGCTTCATGCTAAAATACGCCATGACATATGTCACAATCTGAGAAGTCTACTAACATGCACCGGATGCTAACATGCACTTGCCACGTGTCAACATCTCAGCAATTCTACTAGTGTGCGCCGTGCCACATGTCATCATCATATGGTGACGACAATCGCTATCACCACGTGTCATCCACGTGTCAGCCACGTGGCGTCCACATCATCTACATGATAAGTCAGTGTGCCACATCATCACCATATCATCATCAGCCAATCATCGCGTGACACGTGTCACAATCATACGGTGCCGATAATCAATATCGCCATGTGTCAGCCACGTCATCTCCATGTCAGCACAATCATTGAGTTACCGACGCCCTCTATCACATGTCACCTTATCACCTTATCCACATGCCAAGTGTCAAACTCTCCGCAAACCATGCCACAAATCACGGCGCGTCGTGACGCGCAAGGAGTCAACATCGCGACGCGCAGGACCTATCGACGCCTATAAATAGAGCTTGAAATTTCAGTTTCAGATGTACCTTCCTCTTTGTAATTTTCTGAGTAAATAAGGAGTTTGTATCTAATTTAGTTTAATTTCAGTTTTTTAAAATAATTTTAGTTACTTTATGTAATAGTAATTTACTTTCTTTACTTTTCAATTTTTACTATTCACCAATGGGGAGGTAACTTCCCCTACTAAGGTGAAAGGTAAATCTTTTATTATTTCTATTTAGATTAGTCTCCCTTAATTATAATACATTAACTATTTAAAATTTGACTTAACAAGGATACCTCTATATTGGTCGATTGATAATTATTATAAACTGGTTTATAACTTGACTAAGCATTGATACCGCCTAATTGGTCGGTTGGTAATTACCGCCTATATGGGTGGTTTATGGACAAATAGTGATACCGCATTTATGGTCGGTTGGACTTAATCTGACTTAATCAGGTTACCGCTTATATGGCTGGTTGGTAATTTTACACAGTTGATATATTATATTAAGGGAAATATTTAAAATAGTAGTGATAAAAGTGGATCCTTTTACTCTACCATTTTCTTTTACTGTAATTTTATCTTTTAATTATCAGTATTTATTTTTCAGCATTTTATTTTATGTCTTTTAAGTTTTTACTAGCCTTAGATATGAGTCATAGCTAAGTCTGTTATCTGGGGTTGTGATGAATTCTAATATCACATGTTAATAAGGGATTATTTTACGGTTTGGGTAATATAAAGGTTTATTTTTTGAGCCTTTGTCTTAATACTTTTTATTAACTGGCCATTAATAAAATTGAACTGGTAAACTTAAAATGAACTTATAAAAGAAATTTTAGGTTTAAGACCCTAGACTCAATAGCCCACGATCTTCCTTGAGGATAGATAATCCTTTAATAGATTTCCTTACTGGATAGGAATATACCTGTCGGGCGAGGGTAACAATAATTGGAACTTAGACTTAATGAATTCAGATAATCTAGTTGACATAGGAATATGATTAATTGGGTTACACTGGATATTTGTATTTGACCATCGGAAGAGGCTTTTACATAATTTCGTGTTCCAGATTAATAAACCAATATATTACACAAAC
This sequence comes from Zanthoxylum bungeanum, assembly GCA_019454045.1. Taxonomy (NCBI): domain Eukaryota; kingdom Viridiplantae; phylum Streptophyta; class Magnoliopsida; order Sapindales; family Rutaceae; genus Zanthoxylum; species Zanthoxylum bungeanum. The sequence continues at coordinate 73,572 of SKCR01037538.1, forward strand.
ATAAAATAACCACTTCATCTTTTTTTTTTTAAAAAAAAATTATTGGAAGAATTCACAACCCTGGAAAATTTTATAAATTTGAATTTTCCTAAATCTACTTTTGCGCCTTTTTATTTACTTGTTTTAATTTTTAAAGTCACCATTCCAATCAAACAACCAATCTGTTAGATACTCATAATAATTTGGCTTTATAAATTAATAGTTTAGGTATTAAGTTCCCGTGAGATCGATACTTTTTTTTACTACTTGAACGATACGTGCGCTTGCGTTATACGCATGTGATTACGCCTGTCAAGTGTTTGGCACCGTTATCGGAGACTTATTTATCTTTCACTATTAGTTTTAAGGTTAGATACTTTACTTGTATCTAATTTCTTTTTACTTATTATTTTTATTTTCTCATGTTTCAGGTTCTCAAACACTACATGAGACGAACCAGAAGCTTGAAATTGAAAGAACCATCAGACAGTTGAGAAGGGAAAGGCGAGAAGGCCAAAAACTTATGCACAAAATTTTATCTTCGCGCACAATTCCAGAAACTTATGCACAAAATTTTCCAATTCGTGTCGCGACATGAACAGTCTAGAATTGAATCTGTAAAAATTCTCAGTGTGTGTTGCGATGTCGTCCTGCTTTCCAAGATTCTATACTTACTTCATAAAGTCTATCTTGCCCCAAAAGCACTGCCAACACTTCTATATCAAAATTATTGCACAAACCAATCTATTGAACTTCAAATTCACATATTCTACATCAAGTTGCCATCCTCAAATAATTCTTTAATCTCATTATTCTTGTTCTTTAACTAACCCTTAAGACTTTCAAATTTTGGGTGCTCTACTCTACAATCATTTTCTTTACTTATCAATCACCAATATGCAACCCTTATCATGCCAATATCCATATTCTATCATCATGCTTTTAAAATTTTACAATCTAAGCTTTGGGTAAAGTATTTTTACCTTCTTCTTTTTGATTTCCTTCACTCTCCAAGCTCTCAATTATTTCCATCTTCTTCTTACTTATTCTTCTCCTTTCTTCTCTCTTTTCTTTCTTTTCTTATCTTATTCTTTTTATTTTCCTTCTATTCTTTTTCTTTTTTTCTTCTCTCACATCTCTCATTCTGTCTCTACACAATTCCATTTTTGGAATGTGGGAACAATATCCTCTTTTATTTTAGGTGCCACTTGTAATTTGCCTCTTTAAGGAAAAATATAGAAGTTTTGAGAAATTTAAAGATTTCTCTTGATAGGTCTAAGTATTATTCATCCAATTTTTTTATCTATATTTTCAACATGTTTCTGGTTCAATTCACACCATCTAATATCAAAATTTTCGAAGATTTAGCCCACTGTTCTCCAAAGTTACGTGTACAAATATGATTTATATTATGTGGCACTCGTCTCACTATGTAACAGTAGTTAAGATTCCCGGTCATTACAACGACGATACGTAATGCCCCAATGACATGAATTTTCACACCTAACTCTAGTTTAGTAGCTTGGGGGACGGTGATACATAACACCACAAGACCATTATTTAGGCGTATGAGGGGATGACGATACATAACGCTCCCATGTGTCAGGTTTTCTATAAATTCTCAGAGATATGATTTTTTGGAAATATAGTTTTATGAAAGAGTTTTCAAGAGAAACAATTTCATGAGAATCTCAAATTTTTACATATATAAAGAATTTTTAGAAGGGTTTTCACAGAAAGAAATGTGTTTTCAGACATAAAAGATTTTTCTAGAAAAGATTATTTTTCTTGAGATAAATTTTGATTTCAGAAAAATGAATGTTTCATAAGTATTTCAGTTCCTGATTTTAGCTGTACACTCACTAGATTATTCAAATGATCTAACCCCCCACTCCCAATATTTATGTTTTGCAGGTATACCCGGAGGACGAGCTTGATAAGATGGATACTAATGACAGTCACTAGGGTGTTTGGGTTCATGATGTCAAGTCAAAGACATATTTTAGTCAGAGTCGAAGTAAAATCATGTATCAAACATTGTGTATAACAATGATTGTGTGTGTAATAAGTTAAGGTGTCCAAGGTAAAATTATAAAATGTAATATATTTGAGTACACAATTATGGGTGTAAAGTTTTATTCTATATTGTTGAGTTGGGTAATGGTCCCTATGCATGAGGTTGTATTTTGAAATGGGATTAGTAATGTTGATCATAGTTAGAAAGTTATAAGCTTAGGGGGATAGGTCGACATATTCTCTTTCGGTAGGCGGTAGCATCTCCGAAAGGGGATGTTACAATCGCACCCCAAAATTGGCTAGAGAGCAATGACGCATGAGATTCAAGCATAGATTGGTAGTACTGTTAGGGTTGGTGCTCTAAGCGCCAATTTCTTATGTATTTCCCTGTAAATACTCTTGTATATATTTTATTAATGAATAAAATATACAGTTTCTTTAATCTAAATTCTTTTATTATATGGTAAAGACGTAAATGACCATAGAGTAATTGGTTATGATACAGTTGCAAAAGCGTCGCAACTGACATTGAGTAGTATCATAACAGTGTCATTCTTTAATTGTTCCTGGTCAAGGTTTACAATTACTTGGTCAGTAAGTAAACCCACTGAGACCGACACGTGTCGTATATTGGAATGTTGGATTCTAATGGTTTCTCAATGAACCACGAGTCTCGGGAGACTTGTATAGACATGTAGGTTTTTATATCGGATAAACATTGAACGACTCACCGAAGATTCTTGATAGATGATACACCAGCATCAACAAGAATCTTCTCGGGTTGAGTGAGCATAGTGATCCTCCGACTTGAGGTACCACTGTGGATATATGAGGTATCCTCCACACTTTAATGGCAGTCACGTCGCCGATCTATTTAGATCAGACCTCCGCCTGTTCTTTGGGTGTGGAGTGATCCTCATGATATCCTATGCGTATCAAGATAGGATCCGTTAGTTCTGTGTACAGAGCATAGGTATCCAAATTAGCAATCTTTTAAAACCTATGGGACCGTGGTACACTGTAGAAATTAGCTCTAAGTGTTATTTTAAGAGATTACTAATAGAATCGTCGACGGTATTATACCTAAAAATATTTGACTTTTTTTTATCTATATCTCTGGGATAATCCGGATACCTGTGACGGAATGATTATACGTATGCAGTGACCTCGACCTGTATGGTTAAAAGTTTTTATCTGTGTTCGTCATAATTTACATGTGGGTAGATTATGGACACGAAATTGGATTTCGTGACGGATATGCCTGAACCTATAGAGTCTCACTATTAAGATATACTCTTTGGGCACTAAGGTAACTTTTATAAATAATACAGATTATTTATAAGTCGTTTACCAGTTAAACGAAGATATATATTTTTAGCCATTTATTAAATGTCGAATGGTGATATTTGACATTTTATAATTAATATATGTATTTTGATTATTTAATTTAAATATAATACATATATTTTTGTGATATTTGTATTTAATTATTTATTTATTCAATTGTTGAATAATTAAATTAGTTAAATATTTAATATCTTAATTACTTATTAAGATAAGTTAAATGGTATTTTTTAATTGGAAATTGTGGCCAAATTTAATTGGTTAGTTTGGCAAGATTTAATTGGTGAACTTGTGATGAGTATTGAATTTTTGGACAATTTGATACCACAAATTAATTAAATTAATTTCCAATTAAATAAAACAAAAATTAAAAATATGTGGTGTATATTTTTTCCCAATTTTCGTGACTTAGGGAAATTATTTAAACCATTTTTTTGGTTTTTGTTTTTCATTCTATCAACCCTAAGAAAATCAAAAATAAAAGGGAGAAAGAGGAGAAAAGAAGAAAAAGAAGAAAAGCCGTCTAATTTTTGGAAATTTGGTAAGGAATTTCACACTTTTCCTTCTTGAAAATTATTTCTTTGATCATTAGCTTCAATTTGATTAGCTTAGTTTTTCCTCTACTTTCTAATGGTTGTGTTTTGATGTTTGGGTGCTTGATTTGAAGATGAAAGCATTTATAATGAATTAGATTGCTTAAATTAGCTTATTAAGCATTCTTTTGTCATTCTAGAGTTTAGTAGCCACTCATGTTAGACCTACAATTGTTCTTGGTATATTTCATGTTGGTGAGACTCAATTGGTGTTGGAAAAAATTGAATTAAAACATTAAATTGAATTAATTTGGTGTTAATTTCATTAATTTGTGAAATTGAGAAATTAGGGTTTCCAACCTTCATCAAAATTGGGCCTTTTCATATATGTGATGAGTTTAGATGTATATATGATGTATATAAAATTGGAGAATTTTTGGAATTTGGGCATTTTTGGAATTGATTTGGGCATGTTTTGAACATAAATGACCAAATTACAAATTCTTGAAAATTGAGGGACCATTCGACAATTTAGGATAAATTGTTTTCTGAAATTGAAAAACTGAAATTTCATGTACTAGACATGAATAAATCATTTTGGAATTGATTCGTAATCAATTAAAATTGTTTTTGACAATTTTGGACTAAAATGATTAAAATTCAAAATTTTGGGGTAAATTGGTAATTTCTGAAAAATATGATTTTTTTTGGGTAAAATTTCAGTTATTATATATTGAGTAATTGAAATAAATTAGTTTATTTTAATTACCCAAGAAAAATAATTTAAATTGGAAAATTTTGATTTTCCATGATCCGCTGCGTTTACCCGAATTACCACCCAAAACCCCAACAAGTACGTGTGGCACATGCATGGCGGTGACGGGCGGCCCAAAGTTGGCTAGAGAGCAAGGACGCATGAGATTCAAGCATGGATTGGTAGTACGTGTAGCACATGCGTGGCGGTGACGGTGGGGGCTGGAACGGAAAATTAAAGGGACTTAGAGAAAGAACCATCTGATATCATGTTAAAAATTGAGTTGGATAAACTTTGTATTTTAATCTGGATTGTATTTACAATAATTGAGCTTTTACATAGGCAATGTAGAAATTAAATAAGGAAATAAATATTAACAATAATATACAAAAATCATAACGATTCTAATATCGTAATTTTCGTGATTTGCCATAATGAATCAAAGATTAAGATTCAAATTTTATTTCATTAACATATACATTAGGACATTAAGAAAAAATCGTTTTTTTTTTTTGTTTTTTACAATAAAAAGGATATATAAATAATAAATATAATAAAATGCAACTAAATTATCAAAGACGACAAGGATAGAGAAAAGGGAAGCTCGTTGATAAGTGACAATGGTGCTGTAACTGAGTGAGGACCCTATAAAAGTTTATAAGCGCGTGGACCCGAAATCCAAGCCACAAACTTGGAAAAAAAAAAACCTGAAGTTTAATTCAACACGCAGTCCTGTACCTGTGGTATCATTATCATGTCAATTTGCAGAGAAAAAGATGATGACGATGTCGAAGATGATTATGAGAGATTTCGATGGGATAGAATTTGGGACCCCTTCTGTATTAGCCATGATAAATGGACCAAACTTAAAAAAAACACAATTACAAATTAAAATATTATTTATTAATCTATTTTCATAAACCTGAATTAAAATTAAAAATATTAGATTTTTTCATACCGAGCTCATTTACCAACCATATCCTTAAGTGCATGCACTCACAGATTTTGTATACTGATTGTTTTCATGATGAAGCTCCTCAGTCCTCATCATTCATCAGATTGTTTTAATGGATATATGTACTGTTTATTGAGATTTTTTTTTTTTGGAATATGGTTGAAATCAAGGTCTGTAAAATGCAGAATCGGCATCTGATAATTATTACAACGTTGAAATTATTATGCATGGGGGGATATGTGGATAGATTCAGAATAAAGGTTGGTGGATTTTAGTACGTACAGGTGTCTTTGCTGTTGTACCAGTTCCCCTTTTTTTTAGTTCAATTATTTGTTCTGCCACTATCCTGCCAGCAAGTTAGGTGCCATGCTACTCCCTGCTAATGGCATTGCGGGTCCACTTTTGTATTCATCTTTGATTTTTATTTCGCTTCTACTTTTTTTTTTCTTTTTTATTTTTGGGTTCATTAGGTATATAAGATAGATCTATTATCAAAGTTGAATTTGCACCGAATATTGGGTCAACAGTAAAAAGATAAGTGGCACTCGTGTGAAATCCATGTTAAATAAATCATAAAAATTGATTTAGTAATCGACACAAATTCTGCTCAGTTCAACTGATAAAGAAGAAACATTGTTTTCTTTCTTGAATGTGATGCAAAAAGAAGAAGAGGCGAGATAATGCACGAAAAAATTTCATCGCCAAATAAGTAGGTGTAATTATTGAGTTCTATGATTTAAAACCGAATAGAGTGAGTTATATTGTAAAAAAATATGCTAGATATGCTCAATTTAGTGAAATTTTATATATTATAAAGCATAATAATGCGTATTATTTAGTGGATGAAAGAGAATGTAATGAATGATTAAGATTAAGAGAGACAATATATCCAAATGTTTGTGTTTATTTAGCTTAATTGGCGACTCAGATTCTTTCATTATAGTCTAATGATATCATTTCATTCTAGAATCTCTATGAAAATGACAATTTTAGATTACCAAATAAATAAAAGAACATAATTCGTTCATTATAAAATCTCTTTAAAAATAATAATTATAGGTTACCAAATAAATTAAAAAAACAGAATATTTTCATTATAAAATCTCTCTAAAAAAACAATTGTAGGTTATCAAACAATCAAGGTACATTAAATAAAGGAGTTTCTGTAATGGTATTGTGAGACCATGTCTTTTTTTTTTTTTTTTTTTTTTTTTTTTTTTTTTTCCCAGTTTTCAAAAGTAATAAGAATCCTTATCCCCTAATAATTTGTGATTTTATGTAACCACTACCATAGTTTAACTCAACCACCATAACTCCCTTATTATATATATGTGGTTCCATTAGAGTGTGTGTGTGAGAGGGGAGTAAGAATTTTAGGGTAGATGTTGTATTAATTTTTGTCCAGAACCAGTAAAGAATAAGAGGGAGAAACAGATTCGTAGTGAGAGAAAGTGAAAACAGTTTAGAGAGAGAAAGTTTGACAGAAGAGAGAAAGGGATCGTTCGACGTCGTCCGGTCATCGTTTCCGGCAAGTGACCACATCTGGAGAATCCTCTCGGTTCCTCCTCACGCGCCGCCTCACCGTCGGTTCACGCGCCCCACGCGCCGCCGTGCGTGATCGACAACTTCCGGACCAGAATCTTCGTCTCATCGAGATACGCAGGTTAGACACTTTGTTTGCCCAATTCAGACCTTCGGTTGACGTAAAACGAGCCTAGAACGAGAGTTAACGTTGTTCGGTTGTTCGTCGGTAATCGTCGAGTATCTACCATTACCACCACTACCGTTGTGATCCTCGTGACGTGTACTGTCCGTGGACCACCTCGTTCTGAAATTCAGAAGTCGTTGGAGTGCGGTACGTAATATTTTACAGTTTTAGGGGTGTATCTGTAATATTTGGAGAGTTTTGGACTTATTCGTAATTTGGCATGTTTAGGGACCTAAATGAGTAAATTATGTTTTTAGTGAATAATATGAGATAATTGGAAATTTTAGGACTAAATTGATAATATTGGAGAGTATTGAGGTTAAATTATAAATTTGGAAAGTTTAGGGGTAAAATCATAATTTTAGTAAAATATAGGGACCTGATCGTAATTTTACACTTTTTCCAGATTTTACCGAGCACATATAGATATAGAGAGTTTTGCGTGGATTGAGGTAAGTACAAAGCATGATGATCCTCTTAACATAAATGTTTGTTGATTGATGTTTGATATGCGAGTTTATGTAATATATACAAATATATTTATATATGTATTGTTGGAAAGTTGACTGCGTAATTGATAGCATGAGAATGTAAATTATGAATATAACTTCTGAGTATAAATTGTATGCTGTAATATGAATCGAAGTATTTGAGTATTGTGTGACTTTGAGATGAGTTGATGGATGAAATGCGATGGGATGTGTGTATTGGATGTTGTATGAGATGATAGTTGTGCTTCCGGATTTAGTATGATAATGGTCGGATATGCGAGATTATGCGAGTTTATGCGAGATTAGCAGAGGCGTGTGGTTCAATCTCCCTCTTGCACATTTATGAGAGAGTATATGGTGGGAAACCTTGGGGTAAGAGAGAGACTCTCCCAATGGTTTCAATCCATTATTATACCGAATCCGAATAGCAAACCTTGTTTGTTTGAGATTGTGTTGTTGTGAGTATGTTTTTCCTGAGTTACCTGTTATATATATTAACTGTTTATTTTCATATGTCCACTGTTATATATATATATGTTTTGCTGATGAGGTCATGTTGAGAGTATGAGTGTTTTTACTTACTGAGCTCTTTAAGCTCACCCCTCATTTCCCAAACATCCCAGGTAGTTCGCCAGCGCATCAGTAGCAGTATCAGTACCAGAATTTGACTCGTTTGCCACAGCCGTCAGTCGGGTTGGTCCAGACATTTCTTTTAGCTTTGAGATAGGAGATTTAGGATGACTTTTATATTTTCAGACATTTATCGGGGTGTAAACACTTATTTGAGATTTATTTGGATTGCATTTTATGAGATATTATATTTCTGGTGAACTTTTGGTTCAAATGTGTGACATATAGGTACTCGAGCTAAAGTGATTCGAGGACCTCTTCCTAGGGTTGGGCCCGCTCTAGGGAGGGGGTCGTAACAAATTTTGGTATCAGAGCCAGGTTATAGATTCTGTAGACACCGTACATTAGTTGAGAGTATTAAATAATAGTTTTGTGTGTTTGTAGGAAAAGGTCTGGACGTGGCCGTGGTACTGGTACTCAACGTGGGAGAGGGAGAGCTTGACTATACGCAAGAGTGTCGGAGCTTAATATTGAGAGACCTCAGACTCAGCTTGTAGATCCTAAACCGGATGTAGCTTCATCTGGTGTTCCGCCGATTTTTGAGGTTGGCGAAGGTTCTCAACGCATACCTCCAGTAGTTTCGACAGCTGCCCCCACCGTTATTCCTGCAACTGCACCCGACCCGGCTCCTCCGGTTGTACCTGATATTACTCATGCTGCTCCTTCAGTTCCACCGACTGCCACTAATCTAGAAGATGTTTTGGGGAGGTTTATTGATGTTGTTGCTCAGATGGTTTCTAGAGGACCAGTGACTAATGTACCTTCGAGCAGCGGTGGTAATACAAGCAAGCTAGACCAGTTTCTTAATTTGAGGCCTCCTCCATTTCATGACATAGCTGATCCTCTTGCTGCTGAGAAATGGAAGAATGACATTGAGCATATATTCAGTGTGTTAGACTTGACAGATCAAGAGAAGGTGAGGTTTGCTGCCTTTATGATGAGAGGTGAGGCGGAGACCTAGTGGAAGCACACCGAGACTATACTGACTGATAGACTGAGAGTACCAGATTATTGGAGAGCTGATGGACTTATAAGGCCTCAGTATATCACCTAGGATATGTTCGAGGAAGCCTTCAATGAGAAGTACTTCCCTTATGCTTATCGTAGTGAGCAGCGTCGTCGGTTTGAGCATATGATTCAGGACCATCAGAGACAGTGATGGAATATGAGAGGCGGATGATTTCCCTATCCCGGTACTACCCAGAGTTAATTCGGGGAGAAGAAGACAAATGTAAGAAGTTCAAGGGTGGGCTGAAACATGAGATTAGGTCACGGATCTCGATTTTGGGGAAGCTTCCATACACGGTACTTGTTGACAGAGCTATGATTGCAGAGAGTGACATTAGGGTCGAGATGGAGAACAGAGCAGCCTTTCGAGACAGCAGGAAGAGGGGGCGTGATGAGTGGTAAAACTATCACTATTTTCCACTCATTTAACTTAATATTTTGTATAGTTTCTTGAGTTTTGTGAATATTTTGATGTGTTTTGTGTTATTTTGTAGATAAATAAAGTTTTAGGACATTGTGGAGGTGATTTGGAGCAAAACTGTGAAATTTGGCAAAAAAAAGGTATTTTGGTAATTTTGGGCGTCCCGACACAAAGGGTATATTGGTAATTTTTGGCATCCCGACACCAAAATAAAATTTCAGGATATTCTAGAGGTGATTTGGAGCTAAATTGTGAAATTTGGCAAAAATGGTATTTTGGTAATTTTGGGCGTCCAGACATCGAGGGTATTTTGATAATTGCACCGCATGCCACGTGTCAAAAATTCAATGAGCCATTTTTTTAGCCACCATGCCACGTGTCGAAAATTCAGCGAACCAAAAAAAAAATAATAAAATAATAATAAAATAATAAAAAATCCGAAAAAATAATAATAAAAAAATGGATTTTTTTTTTCCTATAAATAGATTTTGAATTTCTTAGTTTCAATGTACCTTATTCTCTGAAATCATTGTAAATAAATTGAGAGTTCTCTTCTTTAGTTTCTTTTATTTACGTTTTATTTACGTTTATAGTAGTAATTCTATTCATTCATGAGGGGGTAACTTCCCCATGCTGAGGTAATAAGGTAATACTTTTACTTTTGCTATTTAGATTAATCTCCCTAAAATATAATATATAAACTATTTAAAACCTGAATTAATAAAGGATACCGCCATACTGGTCGGTTGGTTATTCAATTTAAACTGGTTAACCTGACTTAATGAGGATACCGCCATACTGGACGGTTGGTTTAAGTTTATATTTCTGTTCCGCCTTATAGCTGGTATATTTGAATTTGACTTAATCAAGATACCGCCATTCCTGACGGTTGGTTTTAAAATATCACAAGATTATATATTATATTATTGTGAGATATCTAAATAGTAAATAGTAGAAGTTAATTCTTTTTACCTTAGCATTTTATTTATTTTTCCGCATTTACTTTTTAGTAATTTTTATGTCTTTTCCTTACTTGTCCTAACTATGTGTTGTAACTAAGTTAGTTTTCTAGGTTGTGATGAAACCTAATATCACCGGTTTATAAGAGGATATTTTATAATTTGAATAATTTAAAGGTTTACTTATTAAGACTTAAATGCTTCTTGTTGTTTGATCACCAATAAGATTGATGTGGTAAATCTAAAATGAACTAGACATAGGGATTTTAGGTTTCAACTTTTGACTTAATAGCCTACGATCTTCTTTGAGGATAGATAACCCTTTAATAGATTTCCTTACAGGATAGGAATATACATGTCGGGCGGGGGTAACCATAATTGGAACTTAAACTTAATGAATTCAGGTAATTTAATTGACATAGACATATGATTCAATTGGATTAAACTGGGTATTTGTGTCTGACCATCGACAGATGCTTTCGCATAAATTTGTGTTCCAGGTTAGTAAACTGATTTATTACACAAACATAAAATAATCACTTCATCTTTTTTAAAAAATTATTAGAAAGATTCACAACCCTAGATCTTTGAGTCTTTTATTTTCTTTAGTATTTTCTTTTGTCTTTTTATTTATTTATTTATTTTGCAAATCTACAATCAAATCATTCAAATAATCAATTCACTTCTCCCTCAATTAGATATTTGTAAATAAATAGTATCAACAATTAATAACAACAGTAGGAATTAAGTCATCGTGGGATCGATATTTTTATACTACTTGAACGATACGTGCGCTTGCGTTATACGTGTGTGTTTACACCGGTCAGGGCGAGATGAGGTTTATGATGGGAGACAGTGTTGGTTTTTATTAAGGTCCCAAGATCAAACAAGACATGAAAACATTGCGTGAATACATCAACGGAGGTAGCGGAATACTCACATCGATCGGTTGAGTCGATTTGAAGACGAATCAAAGCCAAAAAGCCCACTGCCTTAGGCGCCCACTGCAGCAGTCCACTGCCTTCAAATTTCAGTTTTGAGCTGAGAAAACGGAGCTCCAAGCCTCGTCTAACGGATCCCGGCTCATAGGCGAACCTCCCTACCACCTTCGCAAGACTCGTAAGTGTGCTAGCACTTGGATTTTCACCATGAAAACCCACTCTTGCTTCCCTAAAGGCCACGCCATTTTGCTTCCAAAAACAGTCCATTTTTCTTCTGTTTTGGCGTGAGAGAAGAGAGCAAAATGAGAGAGAAAGAAAATGTGTAATGGAATGGAATGGTCAAACCTTTTCCAAAAAGGTTTATATATTTTTCAAATAAAAAATACAAAACCAATTACTTAATTGATTTAATTAAAACCAAAAGCAAAAAGTTTTCCCTCAAACACTATTACACCAACTCACATCAACTATTCACATGTCACTTTAATAAAGTGATGTGATGTAAGTCTATCAATCAATCAATCACTCATATCAATCAAATGTCACATCACTCAAAGTGACGTTTGATTTGACGCTTGATGTGATGAATGACTTGACGTTTGATTTGACGCTTGATGTGACTTGCGTGCCGCACTCGAATTAGAAATATGAATGCGCTCGCAATCACACTCGGGCTCGGGTTCGCTAATTCCAAATTAACGATTTTTCCGTCGCGTCATAATTAAGTGATTATGCCTAGCGAATTCACTATTCACATCGCTAACGAATTAATTCTAAATTAATTCGTTCGCCCGAATTAAAATCTAATTTTAATTCCGCGTCGAAATCTAATTTCGTTTAATATATCGAATATATTAATTTACCGATTAATTCCAAATTAATCGTTATCTCTCTCTAGACGATATTTTATCCTAGATAAAATATCTCTGTAATTAATCCTAGATTAATTTTCTCTCTCTTCTATATAATCCCAGATTATTCAAGAGTGCGAGTTGTGCGTCATCGGTGGATTATCGGGAAGCAACCCATGAGATCCCCGGATAAGTTGGCAGTAAATACGGTCGTCGGAGTATCCGAATCACGTACGTACCAAGTACTACGTTCTACCGATTTACGAGACAAGGTCGACTCCTAGCAAAGCACGATGTCTACCAAATTCTCCGGTCATATTCATCTAAGAATATTAAGATCTGTATCAAGCGTAGTATACCATTGTATTGTGCGTATCGGCCCAGTATCGGATAGTCACGTGCTAGGGCTGGGGATGGATAAGTGTCTACCCCGTCCGAAGCACATATCGGATGTCTGGTAACTAGTCTCTATAATCGGATATTCATGACCTGGTCATAATATCACGATTGGATGCGCATCACTTAAGAGCACTAATACCGTATCCTGCGTGACATCATCTCCAATATGACTGAAGTGATACTTCCGTCTCGACATCACACCCAATACACTACGACTCTCTGATAAACCCAGAAGTGGTGCACGCAGAACCGGTCAAAGCCCCTACCACCAAGACCAAAGTTTATCGATTATCGTAAGTATTAGCGATGCAAGTCTCAGGTTAAGACTATACACACCTACCTTGATTTCGGCCTCCCATAGACACATAGTCATAATACCAATGGGATTCTGAGGGGTCTATCCAGAGCGAAGCTGTTTCCCATACCATCGGTGAAACACGACCTCCTATCGCACTTGCATAAGTATCCAATACTTATATATATGAGAACTATGCCGTTGTGCCCTCACAACGCACACAAGTGCAATACTAGCCTATTCCGCATTATCGATGTCCAGTCTCGATAATACTCCGGCTAGGGATATTTAATGATTAATCCTTCGGGGACTGATACTGTCTCATATCATTCTCAGTCCAGGAACTAATCATATGGACCTCTCTTCATTTATATATCTATGGTGATCTAATCACAAACGATGAGAGTGCAATTTCCTTATCACATAGTTAATTTGCTACAACAACACAATGATCTGTGCAAACAGTGACGCTATGGGTCATATTATCAACAGACAGGGCATACCAAATAGTAGATAGTATTCTCCGCAGCCGAGACACAGTGGGGTACCACCCAGAGGCACACAGTGTGCACCTCCTAGAGGACAGTTCCGTGGGGGTCGGACTGAGCAGGTCTATAGTAGAGGCACAGTACCATCTGTTGATCAGAGTGCAGCGAGTGTAGCATCTCGACCGACTAGCACACGTCGATGCTATAATTGTGGTCAGGAGGGACATATCAGCACACAATGCAACATGGGAAAGAGATGCTTTGAGTGTCAGCAGGTTGGGCATTTATCCAGAGATTGTACCGCTCGTAATGGATCTCGGGGAGTTGATCAACCAGCAGGAGGAGCGGTGACAGCATGACGTGGTAGAGGGACCAGTTCTGGTAGTAGTCGTGGGTGAGGCTCGGGTTTTCCACAGGGAAAAGGCAGAGAGACTCCGAGTGGGAGCATGTTGGTAGAGGACAGACATCTCAGACATATAGTGCACCTGATGCTGACAGGGGATGAGTTTTCGCCATGACCGAGCAGGAGGTACATGATGGTGGTGAAGCTGTATCTGGTATAGTTCGAGTATCAGGTACACTTGTCCGAGCTCTTTTTGATACAGGTTCCACACATTCTTTTATTGCCACTGCTTGTATTCCTTGTTTGGGTAGTGTAGCGGAGTCCAACAGGATTCCTTTGGTTGTGAGTCTCCCTTCGGGGGAGGACATCAGAATAGATACATTATACAGGGGATTGAGTGTGGAGATTGAGGGGAGACAACTCTCAGTTGTACTTTACCCGTTAGAGATGAAGGACTTCAGCCTGATTTTAGGGATAGATTGGTTGACAGCTCATGGAGTCGTTATCGATTGTAGCGATTAGGAAGTGAGGTTTAAGTCAGATGATGGCGAATTCAAGGTAGTCAGTGATCGTAGTCGAGTGGTGGCCTATCATTTCTGTTATGTCGGCTTGTAGAATGATCAAGCATGGGTGTAACGGTTTTTTAGCAAGTGTTGCTACAGTGGAGGAAGGTGGATCGACATAGATAGTAGATATCCTAATTATAAGGGAGTACCATGACGTGTTTCCTGATGAGTTATCCGGATTACCTCCACGTAGAGATCTAGAGTTCTCTATAGATCTGATGTTTGGCACTGCCCCTATTTCAATAACTCCATACCGTATGGCCCCAGCAGAAATGAAGGAACTGAAAGAACAGTTGCAAGAGCTGTTAGATCGAGGATTTTTTCGGCCCAGTGTTTGACCTTGGGGAGCACCAGTATTATTTGTGAAAAAGAATGATGAGACTTTAAGATTGTGTATTGATTATCGTCAGCTCAATAAGGTAACGGTTAAGCATCGGTACCCGTTGCCTCGTATCGATGACTTGTTTGATCAACTTCAAGGAGCCTCAGTGTTTTCAAAAATTGACCTTCGATCAGGATATCATCAGATGAGGATTCGGGATGTGGATATTTTAAAGACTGCATTTCGCACTAGATACGGACATTATGAGTTATTAGTGATGTCATTCGGACTTACTAATGTACCTGCAGCGTTCATGGGTTTGATGAATAGAGTGTTTCAGTCGTACTTGGATAAGTTTGTTATGGTGTTCATTGATGACATCTTTGTATATTGGCGATCTCGGATCGATCACGAGCAGCACCTGCGATTGGTATTGGATATTTTGAGGAGGAAGCAATTGTATGCCAAGTTCTCCAAATGTGAGTTTTGGCTGGACAGATTGGTATTTCTGGGCCACATCATCTCAGGAGAAGGTATCTATGTGGACCCACAAAAGGTTGAAGCAGTTCTGAATTGGGAGAGACCAAGGACAGCGACATAGGTTCAGAGCTTCTTGGGACTAGCAGGTTACTACCATCGATTTATCCGAGACTTCTCTATTATTGCTGCTCCGATGACTAAGTTGACGAGAAAGGAAATATCATTTGTGTGGACTGACGATTGTGAGAGGAGTTTCCAGTTTCTGAAAGAGAAATTAACTACTGCACCGGTACTCACTCTACCGTCTGGACTTGATGGATATATGGTTTATACGGATGCATCACATCAGGGATTAGGATGTGTACTGATGTAATATGGGAGAGTGATTGCGTATGCCTCGAGACAGTTGAAGACCCATGAGAAGAATTATCCCACCCACGATCTGGAGCTAGCAACAATTGTACACACTCTTAAGATTTGGAGACATTATCTATATGGTGCCAAGTGCGAGATTTATACTGACCACAAGAGCCTGAAATATCTTCCCACTCAGAGAGAGAGAATTTGAGGCAGAGGCGTTGGATGGAGTTCCTCAGTGATTATGATTGTACTATTGATTACCATCCGGGGAAGGCCAATGTAGTTGCCGACGCACTCAGTAGGAAGAACGTGGGTAAACTGTAATTTCTGAGAGCTAGACAGAGGATGTTTGATGAGATGGCGATGTTACGTTTGACCTTTGAGGTATCTGACAGAGGAGGACTTCTTGCTCATATGAAAGTTCGACCTACACTGCTAGATAGATTTAAAACAGCACAAGATGAGGATGAACAATGCAAGAAATGGAAGGTAGAAGCTGTAGGGGGAGAGATTAGTACTTTCAGACTGAATTTAGATGATGTATTACTTTTCTATGACAGAGTTGTGGTACCGTATACCGGAACACTTAAGTATGAGATTTTGGATGAAGCTCATGATGCCCCATATAACATGCATCCTGGGAGTACCAAGATGTATCAGAATCTGAAGAAAACTTACTGATGGTCGGGAATGAAGAGAGAGATTGCAGAGTTTGTATCTCGTTGTCTGGTTTGTCAGCAAGTCAAGGCAGAGCATCAGCACCCCGCTGGATTACTCCAGCCTCTACTTATACCTGAGTGGCCATGGTAAAACATTGCGATGGATTTTGTAGTAGGGCTGCCGAGGACACAGAAAGGTTTCGATGCTATTTGGGTTGTAGTGGCCGATTGTCTAAGTCTGTTCATTTTCTACCGATTCGAGTTACGTGGGGACCAGAGAGGCTAGCAGAACTATATGTGGAGCAGATTGTGCGGTTACATGGAGTACCGACATCGATTGTATCAGATAGAGATGCCAGATTTACTTCTCGTTTTCGACAGGGTTTCCAGAAGTCTATGGGGACGAAGATTACTATGAGCACATCATTTCACCCTCAGACTGACGGGCAGTCAGAGCAGACTATTCAGACATTGGAGGACCTATTGAGATCATGTGTATTGACTTTTACTGGAGGATGGGATGTTCATTTACATATGGTAGAGTTTGCTTATAACAACAGCTTCCAGACGAGTATCGGTATGGCTCCATTTGAGGCATTATATGAGAGGAAGTGCATGACTCCTGTTTGTTGGGGTGAGGTGGGAGATAGACAATTAATGGTTCAGACTTGGTAGACATGACATCTGAGAGGATCAGACTTATCCGAGCTAGGCTGTTGGAGGTGCAGAGTCGACAGAAGAGTTATGCAGACAAAAGAAGAAAGGATCTTGAGTTCCAAGTGGGGGATAACATCTTCTTGAAATTCTCCCCTTGGAAGGGAGTATTGAGATTCGGATGGAAACGAAAGTTAGCACCACGCTATATTGGTCCTTATGAGATATTAGAGAGAGTGGGCAAAGTGGCATATCGTCTGGCATTACCACCGGAGTTAGAGAGGATTCATAATGTGTTTCATGTATCCGTGCTGAAGAAATACATACCCGATCCTACTCACATACTGGGGAGCCAACCGGTCGAATTGAGTGAGAATATGACTTATGAGGAAAAGCCTGTGAAGATTGTAGAGCGGAAAGTTCAAGAGTTGAGATCCAGACAGATCCCTCTTGTAAAAATCATGTGGACTAATCATCACTTACAAGAGGCGACTTGGGAAGTGGAACAAGACATGAGAGAGAAATATCCAGAGCTATTTGAAGATTGAGAAATTTCGAGGACGGAATTTTTTATAAGGTGTGTAGATTGTGAGACCATGTCTCTATTTTTTTTTTTTTGCAGTTTTCAAAAGTAATAAGAATCCTTATCCCCTAATAATTTGTGATTTATGTAACCACTACCCTAGTTTAACTCAACCACCCATAACTCTCTTTATTATATATATGTGGTTCCATTAGTGTATGTGTGTGAGAAGGGAGTAAGAATTTTAGGGTAGATGCTGTATTAATTTTTATCCAGAACCAGTAAAGAATAAGAGGGAGAAACAGATTCGTAGTGAGAGAAAGTGAAAACAGTAGAGAGAGAAAGTTTGACAGAAGAGAGAAAGAGATCGTTCAACATCGTCCGGTCATCGTTTCCGGCAAGTGACCACATCTGGAGAATCCTCTTGACGAGACGAACCCAACGCCGCCGGACCACCGCCGTAATTCCTCCTCACACGCCGCCTCGTCGTCGGTTCACCGCGCCTCACGCGTCGCCGTGCGTGGTCGACACCTCCCGGACCAGAATCTTCGTCTCATCAAGATACTCAGGTTAGACACTTCGTTTGCCCAATTCGGATATTCGGTTGTCGTAAAACGAGCCTAGAACGAGAGTTAATATTGTTCGGTTGTTCGTCGGTGATCGTCGAGTATCTGCCATTACCACCACTGTCGTTGTGACCCTCGTGACGTGTACTGTCCGTGGACCACCTCGTTCTGAAATTCAGAAGTCGTTAGAGCGCGGTACGTAATATTTTACAATTTTAGGGGTGTATCTGTAATATTTGGAGAGTTTTGGACTTATTCGTAATTTGGCATGTTTAGGGACCTAAATGAGTACATTCTGATTTTTTTGTGATTAATATGAGATAATTGGAAATTTTACGACTAAATTGATAATATTGGAGAGTATTGGGGTTAAATTGTAAATTTGGAAAGTTTATGGGTAAAATCGTAATTTTAGTAAAATATAGGGACCTGATCGTAATTTTATACTTTTTCCAGATTTTACCGAGGACATATAGATATAGAGAGTTTTGCGTGGATTGAGGTAAGTACAAAGCATGATGATTCTCTTAACATAAATGTTTGTTGATTTACGTTTGATATGTGAGTTTATGTAATATAATACAAATATATTTATATATGTATTGTTGGAAAGTTGACTGCGTAATTGATAGCATGAGAAAGTAAATTGTGAATATAACTTCTGAGTAAATTGTATGCTGTAATATGAATCGAAGTATTTGAGTATTGTGTGACTTTGAGATGAGTTGATGGATGAAATGCGATGAGATATGTGTATTGGATGTTGTATGAGATGATAGTTATGCTTCCGGATTTAGTATGATAATGGTCGGATATGCGAGATTATGCGAGTTTATGCGAGATTAGCAGAGGCGTGTGGTTCAATCCCCCTCTTGCATATTTATGAGAGATTATATGGTGGGAAACCTTTGGGGTAAGAGAGGGACTCTCCCAATGGTTTCAATCCATTATTATACCGAATCCGGATAGCAAACCTTGTTTGTTTGAGATTGTGTTGTTGTGAGTATGTTTTGCCTGAGTTACTTGTTATATATATTAACTGTTTATTTTCATATGTCCACTGTTATATATATATATATATATATATTTTGCTGGTGAGGTCATGTTGAGAGTATGAGTGTTTTTACTTACTGAGCTCTTTAAGCTCACCCCCATTTCCCAAACATCCCAGGTAGTTCGCCAGCGCATCAGTAGCAGTATCAGTACCAGGATTTAACTCGTTTGCCACAGCCGTCAGTCGGGTTGGTCCAGACATTTCTTTTAGCTTTGAGATAGGAGATTTAGGATGACTTTCATATTTTCAGACATTTATCGGGGTGTAAACACTTATTTGAGATTTATTTGGATTGCATTTTATGAGATATTATATTCTGGTGAACTTTTGGTTCAAAAGTGTGACATATAGGTACTCGAGCTAAAGTGATTCACGGACCTCTTCCTAAGGTTGGGTCCGCTCTAGGGAGGGGGTCGTGACATATATTCTTTCTATAATAATATCCTTTCATTACAAAATCTTTTTGAAAACGACAATTCTACAACACCATAAGCACGGTATTATATATACATTAATTATTATCATTATTATCATTCATTCATTTGGTGTTGGCTGTTCGGTTGGCATGCATGCATTAATTTTCAATCCTTAGCTTGCTTCTCATTAAGAGTTCATCAATTAAACTCCATTTGATCCACTCTCAAACTTCCAATTAAATTCAATTATTCTCTTTTTATACATAATAAATTTCCAGGATGTTTGTATTTTGGAATCTTTTAACTATAATCAATAATCTTTGGATACATCTTTATTGTCTCTAATTATACCCTTTATTCCGCACATAAATAATTAAAATATAGTGAGGTTGGAATGATTTTTTTCCCTTCGTGTTTTGATATCAAAAGGGTAGCACAATATTATATATATATATATAAAAAAAATGATCCTTAATTTGGTCACTCTTGATTCTTGACCATAATTCATCCCATATCAAATTATGAAATACATCCCTATACTTTGTCAAAGTAATAAATAGATTTATTCGAAGGGATTGCTTCAATAGTAAAAGTTTTGGGTTTGAATGGTTTGTTCATTATCAAACTCAAGGTTCAAATCTCACTGGATACATCTTTTACAGTCATATCTCCTGATGTAAAAAGCGAGTAACTTATTCTGATCTGTGTTGGGAAACTTCTGAGAGCACGAGACACATGTCTTGGGAATTAATCGAAGTATGCGTAAGCTGTCCGGACACCCCGATAACAAAAAAAAGGAAAAAAATCCTTTCAACATGTAAACATTTTCTTGGAGCATTCGTTACCAATAAAATATATTCCTATATACAAGGGAAGGTAAAATCGAATTTGGATACCCATCAATTATTATATGTATGAACTAAATAAAATATGATATTATTAATTTTTAATATGTATATTATGTTTTTTTAATGTTATTGTCGATATCTTTACCAATAATCCTTTAGATATATTTATTTGTTAAAAAGAAATAGTTCTGATACCATTATAGCTTATTAATTAGTATTATCCCCGTAGCCTAAAATTAAATATTTGGTGACTTCATGCAAAATGAACTAATTATGGGCACGTGGATTATATTATTTGCATTTTTAACTTTAATTACTGTTAATTAGGTTCTTAGTCGCCCAACCATAGATTAAAGGCCAAGCGCCATTTCATTATTCAAGAAATTTGATTCGAGTATAAATTAATGTATATTTGTATCTTTAGAGAAAATTTATGGGATTAAAATTCTTGGTAATGGTATAATGGGTTAGGTAATTTGCTTTTGCCATGATAATTTTTAAATTTAATGTTTCAATGTAATTAAATATGAATTTTTCGCTGTCAATAAGTAAATCATAATAAATTTATAAAAATATAATATGATATCTTTTATATCTTAAAATACATGAAAGTTTTATTTTTCCACATGAAAGTTGGTTATTGGTTAGGGAAAAGGACGAATATACTCTCAATTTTTAAATTTATAAATAATAATTCTATCAATTAATTTATAAATACAATGTGAAATTGTTAAAACACCATATTTCAAATGAATGAGGTTTTTATGACGAATTTTCAAATGAATGGAGTTTTTATGATCATTTAAGCAAACGATAAGAATGTATTTATATTTTTCCCTTTATTAAAAAAGAATTAATTATACTTCAATTAATTTGAGGTTATGATAAAATGCATGCATGGATCCTTTGGACATTGTCTATATAAGGTAGTTGACTAAAATTTTATGATTAATTATTATTAGCAAGAGAAAGTCAATGATTAAAATTAATTGTCTGAAAGCAATATTTGATTTATAAATATTGTTTGAAGATTGCATGAAGCCATGAAGCATGCTCAAAACAAGTTCAACGCCCACTTGTAATTGAAAATGTATCCAAAATTTAATTATTTTTAATACAAAAATTAAAAATGACAAGTGTTTTAAGATGGTTTTGACATTATTTAACACAATTTTAAATGATAAACACATTTGATTACATAATGTGATATTTATTGGAGTGTAGAAGAACCCTTAGAAAATATTATCAGAATTGTGTAGAAAAATTATCAAGAACGGATATCCACATTTTTTAAAATTAATTTGATTCCGAATAATGATATAAAAGTCAAATTTAGCGGACGTCCACTAGAGAAATCAATATATCATAAGTCGGAAAAATGATAGCCTTATTGCGTTGATTCATAAAGTCTTATAAGATTACAAGAATATCAAAATAAAGATATGTTTAAAAAAATAATAAATAAATACAACAAATGAAAATTCTCCTTGTAATTATGCACAAATATGCTTATTATAGAGACTTTTCTCCGTAAAAGAAAAAATGCAGAGAGAATTGAGTGAATTGAATGATTATTTTCAACATCAAATGGTTTATTTATAGAGTCTAATGGATACCAACGAAGAATTATTTATTAGATAAAATTTGTAACATTTCAATGAGTTATACTCTTTCGACATATCCTTTCACTTTATCTTTTTAATTCAGGTGAATTAGTACTTCCTTTAAATTTAAATAATATCATAAATAGATATAATTTTTTGTATGAAAATACATTTTTTTCTCATAAAATATATTTCTCTTCATACAAGACATCTTTCCAAAGATATCTTTTCACATAAAATATATTTCCTTTCACACTAGACATTTTTTCACGAGTTACCATTTTATTATTATAATTTTCTTTCATTATTTTGATTTTTTTCCCTTTGAGTGTCTACCTCTAAATAACTTTTGATGAGGTTATAAAAATAGAAAAAAACAAGAATTCTAAGTGTGGAAATATTAATACAGGAAGTTTATCACATACATGATACATGATACATGATACATGACCACTACTACAGTACCCACATGTTTTAGTTCAGTTACCGATGGCCAAATATATATATATAATATATATATATATATATATATATATATTAATTTTTTCCTCAGTCTCCCCATTAGATTACTTTAGAAAGTGATCCAATGATCACATATCCACCGATATATGATACCCATATATATCATAGATGTGCCCATGATACATATATATATTTGTATTCAATGACAAATTCTCCATACATATTTGGAACATACGAATCGTAAGAGGTTGTGAACAAGAATATTTGTACCCGGTTATTCAATTAATGAGTATGAAAATTTCACCTGTAAACATACTGAGCCTCACGGGCACCGTGAGAGTCCCCATTCATATAGATTTTGAAATTGCCTACAAGAACTCAAACAACAATATAATTATACCCAAGAGGGGGTGAATTGGGTATGTTATAAATATTACGGAATTTAAAATCTTATCAATTTTAAGCCGCTTAGTTAGTAGTTTTACCAATTTAGTTTAATATATAATTTTTTCATTTAATATGTTTTACCAAAAGGTAAGTTTCTAAGTGATATGCAAATATAAAATAAAACTAGCGATAAATAAAAAAATTATGGGATAGAGAAATTTGACACAATGATTTATAGTGATTTGATTAATATTCATACGTTCACTCCTCCAAGTCATGCTTGAAGTTTTCCACTATATATGTAAAAGTGAATTACACCGAGAGTTTTTCGTTGCTCACTCACAAACCGAGAGTATTCCGTGGCTCACTCACAAACCAAGAATTTTGTTCATAGGTTCACCACCACAAATCTTTACACAAAGAGTTTTGTCCATAGGTTCACTCTTAAACCTTTACAATGAAAGTTTTATTCATAGGCTCACTCCAAACCTTTTACCAAAATATCACTATTTTGAGTATTCTCACTTAATAAGGAATTTCACAACCACAAGTATTTAAGATATAAGAAGGTCTATAACACAACTTGGGTACTCATAAAAGATAAATGAGAATAAGAATGTGAGTTACTAACCCAAATAATTCCAAACCCACTAAATGTGTATGAATAGAATGTGAGATGAAGAAGGTTTAAGTTTCTCTCTATGTTTTTACTTTAAAGAAAATGTGTACAGATGTTAGAAGTTGGCAAAAATGAAATGGGCATTCAATTTATAATGAAAGTGAAAACTACCCCAGCTCTTTGTTCTGAGATCGGTAAGCCGGTTTACAGTGGCCGGAATGTCGGTCCTGTAAATTCATATGGCTATATTTAGAATATGACTGTTGAGCATTAAACACATGACGTACCGGATTACCAACCAGTATGGAGATCGGTATGGACTGGACTGTTCCATTAGTTATACAAACTCCAAACTAACCGGTATGGTAGATCAGTATGGAGTAGCCCGATTCCAGAAAACATGCTAAACTGCCCCCAAAGAAGAGTAGGGATATCGGTATGCCGGCATCAGGGGCCGGTGTATCGGCCATATTACATAAATACAGGTTTTTAAGATTAAAACATCATGCACATGACCCAAATACCTTTATGAATGTGTATGAGTCATATGAGCTTAAAATACTTGAATTATCAACTCACTAAATCGAAATGCGAAAGCCTCTTCATTTCTTATCTTTTTATAATCCCAATTATTCCTTACATTGAGAGCCCTAAGTTATAATATTTTACTTAATTTCTTCATTTAGAGCTTAAATCTTCACATCCAGTATGCTTCGATATTGTTTTGTAATGCTCATGAATGAACGTCGAAGTCCTAGCGTTGCATCATAAAAATCTTTAATCGAGTGGAATGACACTTACAAATTTTATCTGTATTTGAACGAGGCTATCAATATCTATAGCCGACCTGTTCCAACCAACATATGTAGAAAATTGTATCATTATCCATCCCTAATGTACGAAACCCTTAAATTCCATCACCGCATGAATTTTTGTCATTCTTAATTGGACGTATGTATTTTTTAGATATGTGCAATAAATAATAACAATAATTTATATAATATAATATATTTATGTTTATTTATGTATTGCGTAATAGCATCCTAATTTTAATTTGTAGGCTCATAAATGTTTTATTGCCAAAATTGATTTGTCTTATAAACTTTTAATCTTTATTAATGCATGAAGTTTATGCATCATTTGTTTGATTAATATGTGGAGTATTTTTATCTTCATTTGCTCATATTTCAGGTCTCTTCACACAATAATAACAAATCCAAGCAATTAATTGAGTTATTTTTTCCCCATATTAATAAAGATGATTTTTGTTTAAAGTAATGAATGAGTAATGTAATTGATGTGTGGTAACGTTAGGTTCATAAATAATGTGTGTGCCCCTATTTTGTTAGTTATATCATATGAATTATGAAGAAATTTTTTTCATTAAAATGGATCATTACAAATATTTTCACACATAATTTAGATGAACATACACTTTGCATGAAACAACATGCCTACAATATTAAATAGTTATTGTATTCACAAATGAAATAAAGTGATCACTTGCTATTTTCCAAAAAAAAAAAAAAAAATTTGATATTTGGTTTGTGAAAAATATAAATTTCACTCATTCGATTTTAGTTATTTATTATCGGATTATTGTATGGATTACGGGATACTATTATTATAATTTTTCCACATTTTAGATGTTCCACAAAAATTAATACTTAATTTCCATTTTTTTTTTTTAAGTTATAAATTATAAAATTGAAAGTTTTTTCCCCTCAAAGCTTCATTATTGTAATATGGCTTGCAATAATGGAAAGAAGACATTACTAAAATTAGCGTATGAACTTAAGGTGGATTTCAGAACACAAATTATTTGCAATTAGTGTTATTAATATATTATTTTGTCTGTAATTTTTTTTCTACACATTATTGGAAAGCTATTGGAAAATTCAAATAATATGATTCATTACAAAATAAATCTTGACCATTATTAATTTGAATTTTCTCACAAATAATAAATTAGTCTCAAGGTAGGCCTAAAATTTAATGTACGGTCCCATATTTTATCCACAAAATACTGTTTCTGGCCACGTGTCAACAACCATAAACTTTAATTTCATTCTCATATGTAACCCTAAACATTTTTCTTGCCCTAAATTTAATGTTGTCTAAACAAAACTAGTAGACAATTAAAAGTCACAGACACAAACCACCCATTTTGTTACTAAAACACATCAAAAAAAAATACATAACTTATAAAAAAAATAAAAGATCAAAATGTTTCGGGTTACTTAAATAGGAAAAATTAATTTTATTTACGATTTTATTATAATTTTATACTTAGATTTATATTATTTTGTATGAATTTTTAAATTATAAATATTGTCTTAGATGTTAAATTGTTATAATTTACTTAAGAAATATTATTTTATTTTAACTATTTAAAATTAAATAATTTGAAAATAAAAAATAAAAATCAGGATTTTTTTTTGTTGATTCGGACATCTAAAAATCCGTACGGATAATATTCGTATTTGAATCCATAAAATATTATAAGGATCCGGATTTGTACATACTACATCACTAAAGATTGTAGAAAATATAATTAGAAAGAAAAATGTATGGACACAGATAAATGATGCATATCCAATTAAGGATGGCAATAGGTCGGGCTCGGGTCGGGCTTTTATAAGCCCGGCCCGAGCTCGAAAATTTGAATTTAGGCTCGGGCCTCGGCCCAATTTTTTATTATAAAAAATTATAACTATATAAAATTTATTATATAAATATATATTTTTTTATAAATATAAATATATAATTATTTATTTTAAGCCCGGGCTGGACCAGACTCAAATTTTTTTTTACCACCCTTAGATCCAACCACATATGCTATTGTGATTAGATCTCTGTCATTGAAAGGGAGAAATAATCAAATTTAATTACATAAATTTGTATACTTAGAATTGTGTCATTTATCTGGTTCTATATAATTGTTTATATAGAGCAAATTAAAGCCACTAAACTCCCCTCTCGTCTTGCTAAAGAGCCAATTTCAAGGCTTTTGCCTTTTGGTCAAAATCTAAAAAAGTGATTCTCCAAAAGTGCTTTTTGCATCCTTCTTGACACGTGCTTCCTCTCTCTCTCATTCAGTACACAAATATGTATATTACCAAAAACATGAATGAGCTGGAGGGAGATTCCGTGTGTGGGATTCAAGCTGTATTTTTTGAAAAACCACTTTCTTTCTTTTTTCCTTTTTTCATTTTTAGTACCCAAAAATCCTATATATACCCTTCTTTGTTCACTTGTTTTCTTCACACAATTTCTTCTCCACTTAACTATTAACACAAAAAACAAAGAGAGCAAAAACATATCAGCATGGATTTCACTTCCTTGTTTTTGTTATCATTTGCTTTCATTTGCTTAATCTTTCTCTTCCATTTGCTTCTCAAATTCATTTCTTCAAATGGGATAAATTTGCCTCTCCCTCCAGGCACCATGGGTTGGCCTTATATTGGGGAAACCTTTCAACTCTATTCACAAAACCCAAATGTGTTCTTTGCTTCTAAAGTCAAAAGGTCAATATCAATAACCATATCTTGTGTCATCTTGCTAATCCATATTTGTATTTTTCTTGGTTTGATTGTAACTTGTAACTAATGTGATCATTGTATTTTGTTTAGATATGGCTCTATCTTCAAGACTCATATTCTGGGATGTCCTTGTGTAATGATTTCGAGCCCTGAAGCTGCAAAATTTGTGCTTGTAACAAGAGCTCATCTTTTCAAACCAACATTCCCAGCTAGCAAAGAAAGGATGCTAGGCAAACAAGCCATATTCTTTCACCAAGGAGATTATCATACCAAGCTCAGGAAGCTTGTTCTTCGCGCTTTCATGCCCGAAGCAATCAAAAACATAGTCTCTGATATTGAATCCATAGCTAAAGACTCTCCAATCTTGGGAGGGAAGATTGATCAACACTTACCAAGAAATGAAAACAGTGAGTTCCCAAATTCTGCTATCAAAAACAGATTCCTCTGTTTTCGTTCCCCTGTTTCTTTGGTGATTGCAAATTTTTTACTGATCAATTTTTGTTTTTTCCTGTTATCTTGCAGTACACTTTCAATGTTGCACTTCTTTCAATATTTGGAAAAGATGAAGTTCTCTACAGAGAAGATCTGAAGAAGTGTTACTACATTCTTGAAAAGGGATACAATTCAATGCCAATTAATCTTCCAGGCACAATCTTTCAAAAATCAATGAAAGCAAGAAAAGAAGACAAATGAAGCTTGACCACAGTGACTTGCTTGGATCTTTCATGGGTGGCAAAGAAGGCCTCACTGATGAACAAATTGCTGATAACATAATTGGTGTTATTTTCGCTGCACGTGACACCACGGCAAGCGTGTTGACATGGATTGTCAAATACCTTGGAGAAAATCCCAAGGTCCTACAAGCTGTCACGGTAAGTAAGAAAATTCAATAAACTCTCAATTTAATATAATAAATGAAAATAATAGTTAAACAATGGCTAATGGCTAATGGGTAATATTTTTTTATTTTTTGGTGGTGGCTTTACAGGAAGAACAAGAAGCCATAATAATGAGTAAAGAAAAGAGTGGTGAGGAGAAATTTCTCAGTTGGGCAGATACAAAGAAGATGCCATTAACTTCTAGAGTGATTCAAGAGACACTCAGAGTTGCTTCAATCTTATCTTTTACTTTCAGAGAAGCTGTGGAAGATGTTGAATATGAAGGTCAGTTTCAATTACCTCAAATTTCTGACAATATTAACACTGCCCTCTGCTATGTATTTGTATGTATGCTGATGTTTCATTTCATTTTATTTTTCTCCAGGGTACCTTATTCCAAAAGGATGGAAAGTTTTGCCTCTTTTCAGAAACATTCACCACAGCCCAGAAATTTTCCCAGATCCTGAAAAATTTGACCCATCAAGATTTGAGGTAAAGATAATAACAGAGATTAAATTTTTGTTGATTCATAGTTTGGTTTTCTTTGTTCAATGTAATGAGTGTAATTTTGTAATGAATTAACAGGTATCTCCAAAGCCAAATACATTTATGCCATTTGGGAATGGGACACATTCATGTCCAGGGAATGAGTTAGCTAAGCTGGAAATTTTGGTGCTTCTTCATCATCTGACAACAAAGTACAGGTTGGTAAATTTTAAGAGAGAAATTTTGAGTTTACTGAAAATGGGAATTTGTTTTGAGAAACATTTTATTTTATTTTTGCTGACATTTGGCAATTTTGTATTTACAGATGGACAATGGTGGGCACAAATAGTGGAATCCAATATGGCCCTTTTGCACTTCCTATGAATGGATTGCCCATCAGATTAGCCCAAAAGTCATAGGACCCACAAAATAAGGAACAGGTCCTAAATAAACTTCACAACATGAAACTTTCTAATTATAGAAAGTAAAAATGAAGATGAAGTGGGCAAAAATAAAGACCCATTGCAAAGAGAAGCAAAGAAGAAAGTGAGAAGCTCATTTTCTTTCTTTTTTGTCAAAAGGTAACAAAGAAGAAGAGATTTTAAATATTGGTAGCATACAAAAGAAGGAACCTAATTGTACAGAAGAGCCTTCATAACTCAAAATGAGAGAGAAAAAAATTGGAAGCAGATTATTTTCATTATTATTATTATTATTTTTTTAAAAATTAGAGAGGGAATTATTAGATTCAATAAATGTAAGTGGGTTGGTCTTGATCCCCAATTTGGGAGTGCTTTTGTAATTGTCTATAACATGCAATGACAAATTTTAAGTGTTTGATCAAATTCTGATTATTTTCATTCTTTGGAATAATTATTTGTACTATTATTTCTTTGACACAAGGACTTGACCTTACTCTGAGAATTTTCTAACATAATGAATGAATTGTGTGTGATTCCAGTTTCCTAACATGCATTGATCAATTTCAAGAATTTGATGAAATCAAATGCTACTTGTGCTAGGTCAAAGCTATAAAGCGAAATTACTGTTAATTAACATAAGATTTAGAGAGCTGTAATTGAGTGCTTAATAATAATAATAGTATAAGTATACAAGTCATGAGCTTCTGCAATTTTTATTAATTAAAAGATGAAGGTTCAACATTGTAATCTGTTAGTTCCATTTTTATTGGCAATGTCCGTAACAAAACAAGTTCAATTGAGTTGTAATGAGTCTTGAAGATCTCGGAGCAATTGGACAAGTATTTGGCAACATGAGATAGAGATTTCAGAGCGACGTTTACTCTTTTGCATATTTCAGAAGATTTAGAGTTCCAATTGACATGATGTCAGTTTCATTGGAAAGTAGACTCGAAGACGATCGCGTACATATAAAGAACTCATGTTTTGGACAAGAGACGAGAAAATTACAAGCGTTTTAAGTTGCCCCTGAAAACCAGTCCGCGTTCCGCGTTCGAGTGGCGTTCGTCATTTCGTTCGAACGGTTTCGAGGCAGAAACTTTGCGTTTGAGTTGCGTTTGAAGTGCGTTCGAACGTCCCTGCGTAAGTAGGTTTTCTTAGACACGTTTTTAAGCCAAAATAAGACTAGGAAACCCTTTTCCTTTACCCTACCTATATAAACAAACATTAAGCCACATTCCCCAATAGTTGAAAGAGCTAAAATACTTTTCCCTTGAGCCAAATCTCTCAAAGCTTTCAACTCTCTTTGATTCCATCTTGAAGACTCTTTTCATCTTCCTGTCTTCTTTGTTAAAAGGTGTGAATCCTTATTAGTTAAACCTTCAACACAACTTAACCCAAATTCCCTAATCCTTTAGAGTTCTTTAGGAGGAAGTTTGGTAGTCGGAGTTCCGGCGTCAATTGGTGATATAATCTACTCAGAGACTTCAGAGGTTCTGAAGAAAACCGTGGGTCGCGGGCTTGAGGAGTTCCTTGAGTTCTTGCAGTATTGAGGTACTTGAGTCGGTGGAGTTGCCACCATAGGTCTTGACCATCGCTGTAAGTTTTTCTCTATATAGTGGATTCGGGTGGTAGCCTATACCCGGAGTGGTTTTTTACTCGGAAGAGTTTTCCACTTCGTCACCAAAATTATTGTGTTGATTTTGTGTGGTTTGATTTAATTTGCTGCTTTAATTTATTATTATTATTTTTATATTTGCAGCATATTTTAATTGTTGAATATTGTGGTTGCCTGTTTTTCATCCATAGTCGCAGTAACAGGACTTGTCCTGCTTATTGTTTGTTATTCCGCATAGGGTCAGAACGTTTGTTTGAAAATCGAATTTTCAATTGGTATCAGAGCCTGAACTCGACCCTTGACCCATTAACTATGGAAATAAGCCAACCTTTAAATTGTCCCTCATTCCTTGATGATGATACCATCACAAATAGTGATTTGGCCTTGTTTGAAAATAAGTTTAGGAAATTCCTTAAACTTAAGAAAAGTGGCCATATCAGTAATAGGAATAGGAAGGATATGCCTAGAGAGAGTAGGCATAGCAAGGAGTGAGTCTAGAGAGGACATGGGTAGTAGACCCTGTGGTGTCCAATGCCATGAATGTGAAGGATATGGGCACGTTAGATCGAGTGTCCCACATATCTCAGGGCTAAAGGCAAGAAAGCCAAGGCAGCATCCCTTAGTGATTCTGAAGGTGATGATTCTCTTAAAGGCAATTATATGGCCTTTCCTGCTAGTGTGACCGGTGAGAGGAACAAGTATGTTAGAGATTCTGGTTCAGAATCCTCTCACAGTGAGTCAGTTGATGATGATAGTCTTCAGGTAGCTTATGCTAAACTTTTTAAAGAGAGTTTAGCTATTAAGAAGACTAATATAGAGGTCAATAAAAGGCTGAAAGCTGTAGAGCTAGAAAAGAATGAAGCTCAAGCTAAATTTGAGCAAAGCCTTTTGATGGTTGATGACCTAGAGGAGAGGAACAGTGGCCTAGTTAATAGAGTCCAAATTTTAGAGACCGAACTTGAAAATGCTAGAACCCAATTGTCCGCATTTTCTAGTGGAAATAAAAAGGTGGACCGTATGTTAGGTATTTTTTCTGAGCCTAACTTTAATAAGGCTTCTTCTTCCAAAGCTGTGCCTGTAGCAGCTAAACGTGACTTAGGTAAACAACCTGTTGTGTGTAGTCATGTTTCTCCTCATGTTGTTCCTCGTCCTGTTTCCCAACCTCAATCTAGAGGTGTTATGGGTAAACCTCGCTCTCATCCGAGGTTTGTGCCTGTGTGCCATCATTGTGGCAAAGCGGGACACATTAGGCCTAAGTGCTTCATGCTTCACAAGCAAAA
This sequence comes from Zanthoxylum bungeanum, assembly GCA_019454045.1. NCBI lineage: Eukaryota > Viridiplantae > Streptophyta > Magnoliopsida > Sapindales > Rutaceae > Zanthoxylum > Zanthoxylum bungeanum. Next base: position 105,430 of record SKCR01037538.1, read on the forward strand.
GAAGAGGTCTAAGAAGGTGTCACCTAGATTTGACTCTTCAAATCTAGCTTCTCAAGTCTCTGCACTAACTAAACAAGCTAAATTCCTTAGTGAGAAACTTGCTTTGTTGTCTGGGAACTCTCATGTGGAAGAGGTTCCTAGAAAGGTTTGGGTGAAGAAGCAAGATGGATTCCCATCTTCTTATGCGTGTCCTGATGGACATGATGAGAGTGCACTTCGGTGTATCTCTGCTTAAATGATGCACTTTTATTTTCCCATTGCATGTGTGTGTGCGTGTGTTTTATGTTTTTGCACGTTTATTTTGTTTTCACAGCATATGGGTGTGTGTGTATCTTGTTTTTGTTTTATGTCCCTTGGTATATAGGATGGAAACCCGGACATAAATTTCATAGCCGATTCCGAATGGACGGTTGTATGATCTGCACTCGGGATACAACTCCATGTACCATTGGATGTTTTACAAGCCTGTTTGTGTCTTTATTTTTATTTGTTAAAATAAAAAAAATAGAAAATGAAAAAGACAAAAATTATTTTATTTTACGGCTTGTTAGAGCATGAAAAGCTTATGCATGTGATCCTGGTATGTAGGATATATGATTATGCATGTATGATATGCTTTTATTTTTCTTGATGCTCTATATACATGAATGTGTGTGATAAAAACCTTTGGTATATTGTGCTTGCACTTTCACATACACATTTTTATTTTATCAAGGCTTGGTCGCATGTATGAGTTTTTGGAATAGCAATCTAATTTCTATCCTATCTTTTTGCTCAATAGTGTGACCTTTGACTAGTTGACCTTGCTATCCCTTTTTTTGCAAAAGTAAAAAGAAATATATTTTCAAAAAAAAAAAAAAGAGACTCAAGTGCAAAAGAGCCAAAATGGCCAAATTTAAAAGATAAGGGCAAAAACCCTTCACTCGAAAGAGTTATTATATATGAGCTCATGATATTTATGAGGTAAATAATATAGCATGCAACCAATGTTGCTTATTTTCAGGTCATAGTGGTGCTGGGTTTGAACACCTATTTTGTG
>SKCR01037539.1:0-106892 GCA_019454045.1 Zanthoxylum bungeanum
AACAAAGGCAAAAGACTTGATTTTTGTAAGTTCATTTCAAATTTCGTCCTACATGAAAAATATTTCAAATATTCTTAGCTTCAATTGTGTTGTTAAGAACATGCCTCTATTCTTTTAGTTTCTTATTAAAATTGTTGGGTGCTTGTTGGATGTGTTTAAGCATGTAGAATTAATTTATTTGCTTATTAATGTAATTAAGCTTAATAAATTAATTAGAAAATTAAAGTTGCTATTCTAGAGTTAATTAGCCATTCATAATTAGCCTATAATTGTTCTTGATTAATTTCATGATGGTGATAATTAATTGGTGTAGTAATTTGAAGATTAAAGTGTTGAATTTTAGTAATTTAATGTAAATTATCAATTTGAGTGATTTGTGAAATTAGGGTTCTAACCTACTCAAATTTTGGTGATTTTCATATATATGCTTCAATTTGATTTATATTAGATGCATGTAAAATTTGGGATTAATTGGATTTGATCTTGATGTGTTTTGAGCATTTTGGGCCAAATTGCAATTAATTAAAGTTTTGGGGCTGTTTTGTAAATTTCAGAAAAATCTGGGCAGTGGGGCAAATCTGGAAAATATTTCTGGTTTTGTAGCAAACTTGTAAAAATTATTTTGGGTTAATTTGGAATTAATTAAATATGTAATTGACATATTTAAAACCAAAATAATTAATTTGCAAAAGTTTGGGGTAATTTTGTAATTAAAAAAATATGATTTCTTGGTTATATTTCATAATTTAAGTATTGGTTAATTAAATAAATTAGTTTATTTAATTGTTCCAAGAAAAATTTTGAAATCGGAAAAATCGTTTTTCCGCGTTCCGCTGCGCTAACCCTGTAATTCCTAATAAAACATCAACAAAATTGGTATGAGAGCGAGTCTGATTCTGGAACCCCGATATATGATAAAGCCTTTAAATTCAATATTGACTTTAATGCATGCTTGTATTTATTTAATTTGATTAAATAAATTAAAACATCTTTAGCGGAAAATTCCTATTTAATAATATGGTTTATAATTTAATATGTATTTGATATATATTAATCGGTCTGTCTTGTCAATACCGCTTATCGGTAAATTTTCTACGACTATATCCGAGAACGTGCCAAAGCTGTGAGGATATGGCCGGTAGAAATTTATTTGTACCGGATATATTTGATATTAGGTGAATTCAAGCGAAAGCGCAATCCTGAACGTGCCAAAACTGTCAGGGTTACGTAAGTATCTTGAATTCATCATTGACAAGTATGACCTTGGTACGCCTCATTATGAACGTGCCAATGCTGTCACAACGAGAAACGACCAGGACCGAAAACCTAGGAGTCACTATTGAGTGATCGAAATCTGTTGTCTACCTAAATGAATATACGTAGGCGAGAACGTGCCAAAGCTGTGAGCTGAAATATATTCATGGGGTCCACCTTTCACTATTATGTTATGATTTGATTATCGCATGTTTTGTATTCTGTTTGGGGATTACAGTATTGCATGAAATAGTGAGAGAGGCATTTTTAGATTAAAAATTCATGATCTAGTTAATGCTTTATGATATATTATGAAACTGTTATAATCTTTTATCTGCTTATTTACTGACCGTTGTTTCGTTGTCTATTTGATAGATTTGCGACGGCGGCACCTCCACCCAATCCTTTTGCACGTATGCTTGATACGAACAAATTGAAAGGCGCATAAAACTTTACGGATTGGTATATGGACTTGAGGATTGTCCTCAATTCCGAGAAACTGGGGTATATTTTGGATGGTCCATTACCGCTTGCTATATCACCCGATGCATTACCTGAAGAATGTGAGACTTTCCAGCAATGGAAGGATGATGATTTAAGGGTTAAATCATTCATCTTGAGTTCACTTTCTTCTAAGCTTAAGAAGACTTATTGGGAGATGCACGATGCATATAGCATGATGACACAACTTCGTGAATCGTTCATGAACCAGGAACATGTCGTTGTTCATAAAGTTTCGATGGAATTGTTCCATTCTAAACTTGATGAGGGGCAAGCTGTGAGCCCGCATGTGCTTCACTTGATCGATTTGATCGAGTATTTGAGGCGACATGATTTCCCTCTGAATGAGACTCTTGGCCGTAGTGTCATTCTCGGTTCACTCCCGGCTTCATATCGCCAGTTCGTCATGTACTTCAACATGAATGAGATTCACTGTACTTACCGTGAGTTGCATAGGATGCTTCTCATAACAGAGGAAGATTTAAGGAAAAGAGTTCTGACTCGCCCTCCGAAACCCACTTCACTTTCCGCTTCTTTCCAATCCAAGTCGAAGGGGAAGAAGTCTAAAGGAAAGAAGAAGAAGGGTTTCAATATTCCTCCACAAGGTAAGACAGCGAAGCCCAAGAGAGCTTCTGAAGACAAGTGCAACCACTGCCAGAAAGTCGGGCACTAGAAACGTAACTGCCCGGACTATCTTGCGCAACTCAGGAAGGAAAGATCATCCACATCAGGTACTTTTATTTTTCCTATTATTGATATCTCTTTGGCTTGTGAAGCTATTAAATCAAATTGGATTTTGGATTCTGCTTGTCCTATTCACATTTGTAATACGTTGCAGGTGCTGACGGGAAGTAGACGGCTGAAATCTGGGGAGATGCAGTTGCGGTTCGGGAGTGGCGACTCTCTGGATGCAGTTGCAGTGGGCTTATGTGAGATTCCCTTACTCAGTGGGAGACTTTTGTTGCATGACTGTTATTTTGTGTCAGGATGTGTGGTGAATATTATGTCCCTTTTGTATTAGATACTGAAGGTTATAATGTAAATATTAAGAATCGTTTTTGTATTTATATGATAGTTGTAATATTCAGATCATTTGTTGTCCAAATGAGCATGGTCATTACATATTGCGTACCTCACAAGATATCTTTAATACTGGAATAAATAAACGTAAACAATCTGATATAAATAATACTGAACTCTGGCACATGAGGTTAGGTCATATAAGCGTGAAACGCCTAACCCAATTGGTTAAGAATGGTTTGATACATGATCTCACCATTGAACCTTATCCAACTTGCGAATCTTGTATTCGGGGTAAAATGACCAAAGCCTCATTTTCAGGTGTTGGACACCGAGCCAGTGACTTGTTGGAACTCGTACATTCTGATGTATGTGGTCCCTTAAGTCAAACTGCTCACTGTGGCTTTTCTTACTTCGTCACCTTTACCGATGATCTGTCACGGTACGGTTATGTCTATTTGATGAGACATAAATCAGAAACCTTTGAAAAGTTCAAAGAATTTCGAAAAGAAGTTGAGAAACTGATGAGTGATAAATCTATCACTATTTCCCACTCATTTAACTTAATATTTTGTATAGTTTCTTGAGTTTTGTGAATATTTTGATGTGTTTTGTGTTATTTTATAGATAAATAAAGTTTCAGGACACTCTGGAGGTGATTTGGGCCAAAACAGTGATAATGTAGCAGACCCGCTTACGATGGCCATACCTCCGAAGTTATTTGATAAACATGTGGAGTCGATGGGTATTAGATACAATCGATATTGGCACTAGAGCAAGTGGGAGATTTTGTTAGGGTTGGTGCTCTGAGCGTCAATTTTATTATGTATTTCCTTGTAAATACTAATGTAACGTTTTATTATGAATAAAATGAACAGTTTCTTTTATATAACTTCTTCTTTTATATGGTGAAGACATAACCGACCTTAGAATGATTAGTTATGATACTGTTACAAAAGTGTCGCAACTGACATTGAGATGTATCATGACGTTGTCATTCTTAGACAGTTCCTGGTCAAGGTTTACACTACTTGGTCAGTAAAGTAAACCCGTAGAGACTGGTACATGTCGTATATTGGAATCTTGGATTCTGATGGTTTCTCAGTGAACCATGAGTCTTGGAGACTCATATAGACGTGTAGGTGTTTATAGCGGATAAACACTGAACGACTCACCGAAGATTCTTAATGGATGGTACACCAACGTCAATAAGAATCTTCTCGGGTTGAGTGAGAATAGTGATTCTTTGACTTGAGATACCAATGTGGATATCTGAGTTATCCTCCACACTTAGATGACAGTCACGTCACCGATCTATTTAGATTAGACCTCCGCCTGTTCGTTGGGTATGGACTGATGCTCAGGATATCCTGTGTGTATCAAGATAGGATACGTCAGCTCTGTGTACAGAGTATAAATATTCAATATGGTATTAGCAATCTGTTAAATCCATGGGCCCGTGGTACACTGTAGAAATTAGTTCTAAGTGTTATTTGATGGATTGCTAATAGAAACATCGACGTGATTATATCTATAGAGATTTGACGTTTGTATCTGTATCTCTGGATTAATCCGGATACCTGTGACGGAGGGATTATACGTATGTAGTGACCTCGACCTGTATAATTCAGTGAGTTTATCCGTGTTCGTCATAATTTACGAGTGGGTGAATTATGGACACATAATTTGATTTCGTGACGGATATGCGTGAATCTAGAGAGTCTCACTAATGAAATTTACTCGTAGAGCACTAGGGCAACTGTTATGAATAATACAGATTATTTATAACTCGTTTAATGGTTAAACGAAAAATACATGCAATCGGGACCTATCGGTCATTTCCAATATTAATGTGTGTTTTATTTAATACTTGATTTTATTAAATACACATTAATAAAATATCAAATTGTGATATTTGACTTATATAATTGATATATGTATTTGAGATATTTAATGTAAATATATTACATATATTTAATATATTTGTATTTAATTATTTAATTATATAAATGTTATATGATTAATTAATTAAATTAACAAATATCTTTTACATGATTAAGTTGAAAATGGCAAGTTATTATTGTAACACCTTTTTGATAACTTTATCAAATTTAAAGTGTGACTTTAAATTATAAAATGTGGATCAATAGTTATTAAACAAAAAATTAATAATTGTTATTTAATTTTTTAAAGCCAAAATCGACAAGGGTGAACAAAAATGGGTTTTGATCAATTCTTGCTCATTCACGAGACATCAACAAAAATTAGAAAATAAAGGATTGAGAGCATTTTGGTGAAGAAAAGAAAAGAAATGATTTTTGTAAGTTCTTTTCAAATTTCTTCCTACATGAAAAATGTTTCAAATATTCTTAGATTCAATTGTGTTGTTAAGAACATGCCTCTATTATTTTAGTTTCTAATTAAAATTGTTGGGTGCTTGTTGGATGTGTTTAAGCATGTATAATTAATTTATTTGCTTATTAATGTAATTAAGCTTAATAAATTAATTAGAAAATTAAAATTTATATTCTAGAGTTAATTAGCCATTCATAATTAGCCTAGAATTGTTCTTGATTAATTTCATGATGGTGAGAATTAATTGGTGTAGTAATTTGAAGATTAAAGTGTTGAATTTTAGTAATTTAGTGTAATTGCCAATTTGAGTGATTTGTGAAATTAGGGTTCTAAACCTACTCAAAATTTGGGGATTTTCATATATATGATTCAATTTGATGTATATTAGATGCATGTAAAATTTGGGATTAATTGGATTCGATCTTGATGTGTTTTGAGCATTTTGGGCCAAATTGCAATTAATTAAAGTTTTGGGGCTGTTTTGTAAATTTCAGAAAAATCTGGGCAGTGGCGCAAATCTGGAAAATATTTCTGGTTTTGTAGCAAACTTGTAAAAATTATTTTTGGGTTAATTTGGAATTAATTAAATATGTAATTGACATATTTAAAACCCAAATAATTAATTTGCAAAAGTTTGAGGTAATTTTGTAATTAAAAGAAATATGATTTCTTGGGTTATATTTCATAATTTAAGTATTGGTTAATTAAATAAATTAGTTTATTTAATTGTTCCAAGAAAAATTTTGAAATCGGAAAAATCGTTTTTCCGCGTTCCGCTGCGCTAACCCTATAATTCCTAATAAAACCTCAACATACTTTTCGTGGAGATGAACAAATTTACCATGTGGTAATTTCTTCATCTCTCACAAGCAATCAAAAAGGTAAGTTATTTATTTTGAAAGAACATAAACAAGAAATTAGATGGACTTTAAAAGATATAAAAGACATTAATCCTTTAAAATATACATGTAAAAAAATATTTAAAAGATAATATCAGGATACATCGACCACCTAAAAAAAGTTAAACCCTTACATGAAAAATGTGATTAAAACATGAGTTCTTAAATTTCTTGATTCATTTATCTCTTACATATCTAGTTTGGAGAAAAACACATATGTTAAGAAACAGAGAGCTAAACAATTAGGTGTTTATTATAAATGTGCACGTTGGACGTGCAACACTCGTTGTCGTTCTTTAGGAATGATGTCTAATAATCGCGAAGAAAAATTCAATCAATTGGAGATGGCTTGAGTAATGAGTCATTAGATAATATATCATTGACTCCTGAGACGCAACCTAATGGATTTGATAGATTGATTCGCAACTTACATACATAATTTCAAAAAGAAAGATAACAATACAGTCTCAGGAATCTGACTTTAAAAGACCATGTTTGTCAATTTATAAGAAAATTAGGTAGGTAGCATATCTCCGACCCATAGAGGGCGTTCAAGCTGTTACTGGACGTAAAACTAGAGAAAGATATGAGCTACAATCACAACTATCAGTACATATCATTTACTGTTTTGATTTCTTTTTATTGTTTTAATATGTAACATTTCTTTTTAATAGCAGTGTTGTAGATTCAATTGTCAATTTCATACTGACCAATGATGTCTTCTAAACTCTACTTCTTTTTATTCAGACATTGGGGACAATGTCTCAATTTGGTTGGGGGAGAGGGGATAGTTGCCTAGATATTTTTTATTTTTTTGTGTTTTCATTTTTTGTAAAAAAAATATTTTTATTTTGGGTTGTTTTTTTTTTTATATAAAAAAAAAAACACATATATGTTGCTTTTGTTTTGTTGTTGTTTTGTGTGTAAATTTGTTGATTTTATTTAGTGTTTTTATTCAAAAAAAAAACTACACACAAACCAACAACTAATTTTTGACTAACTAAGTGGAATTGTTGTTAAAAGATGACAGTGTAAGGATTTTTTGCTCCTGAGACACATCTCAATATAATTCGTAATAAGTTGTTTTTATTTCTTCTTTTTGAATCATTTAAATATGTGAATTTTCCATAATATTGATTAAAATAGATCTTCATATGCTCATTTGACAGATATTATCAATATACACGGTAACATATGATCATGAGTTATAAGTGAAAATTTTGTAATATTCAGTTCTCTAGTTTGTTGGATGTAGCACCTAAAGGAAGTGAAATTTGTGTTTTTATTCAAAAAAACCAACAAAGCTTTTACTTAGTAACCGGACATCTTGCATTAGCAAGCAGTGATTGTTTGCGTAAAATGGTAGAGCTTGAGTTAATTTAAAAAATTGTAATAATAATAACCAAGCTTTTACTTAGTAACCGAACATCTTGCCTCAGTAAATAGTGATTGTTCACGTAAAACGGTGGAGCTTGAGTTTGTAAAAAAATGTGTGTATGAATAAGTTCAATTTCGTAGTCTCTCTAACTCGAGCAATTAAGTCCGTATGGATGTTTTAAAACTTAATGTCACAAGACCAATTGGTCTGGGAGTTACTAGCCCAAAGCTCTTTACATTATGCATGGCAACGGGCCGGGCTCGGGCCGGGCTTTGCTAAGCCCGGCCCGAGCCCGGCAAAAAAAAATTTGGCCCGGGCCTGAAAAAAAGCCCGGCCCGGGCTGTCATCGGGCCGGGCCGGGCCGGCCGGTCGGGCTCGGGCTCGGGCCGGGCTTGGCCCGGGCCCGATTTCTATATTATAAAAAATTATAAAAATAAAAATTTTATTATATAAATATATATATTTTATAAATAAAAATATTTATTTATTTATTTTAAGTCCGGATCCGATTTTTTATTATAAAAAAGTATAAATATAAGAAATTTATAATATAAATATATATATTTTATAATTAAAATATTTAATTAATTATTTGAAGCCCGGGCCGGGCCGGGCCCGAGCTTTTTGGGTTGAGCCCGGCCCGGGCCCGGGCCCGAGTCGGGCCCCCATTTTGAAGCCCGGCCCGGGCTTTTTTCACCTCGGGCCGGGCCAAAGTCCGCCGGGCCTCGGGCTTTTTTGCCATGTATACTTTACATGGATTAGAGAGAAAGCTTAAGAAATTTGAACAATTTTGTTTTGACATCTGAGATCCAAGCAATTAAATCCGTATGTGTGTCTTAATATTTAATACCCTAAAGCCAACTGGTTTGGGAATCACTGGCCCAAAACTCGTTACAAGGGTTACATATGTATTATAACAAAAAAATTGTATATAAATAAACTATCATTGCCAAAAGGTGTAAATTATGATATAACTGTATGACAAAAATATTACTTTTTTTCAACAAGAACTGTGAATATTGTGGAAACAATGAATTGATTGGTACTTTGTCTTATGGATGTATAGAAGAATGGTAAAAAGTACAAAAGAATTTGCTTATTCGATTATTTAAAAAGAAAGAAAACAACTATTAACTTGGATAAGAATTTTTCTTTTAAATTTTCGTTTAAATTACTAGAGACTAGTAATAAGCTGGTTGGGGGGAGTGATAAACATTAAAAGTGTACACTTAATAAAAGAGAAACTAATCGTTTTACAGGATGTGGTTCTATGGTTAATTACACTGGAATCGCACTAAGCTAATATTTATCCCTTTTTGCGGTTTGTTGTTGTGGTAGTGTTCGATCTCAAGAATAAATTATATTTTCATCATAATTATATTTTTTGGAATTTATTAAAAATATATAAAATTTGAAATTTTATTTATCGGTTCACTCAAAAATTGAAAATATGTCAAAATGTAATAAATTTTAATATATAATTAAAAATTATATCAAACATTTACTATATATATGTTGATGGTTGCTTTTCGTTACATGGGGAAATCTACTCCTCGAACAAACCTCCCCAAGCAGTCAATTTATTTGCTTAGTTGGGAACCAAAGCAAACAGAAAATCACAGAGAAAACAGAGGTCTAACGTGGTTTGGCAGAAAATGCCTCCAACCTACGTCCACGGAAACAAAGAAGGAAAATTTTTATTACTAGCTCGGGTCAAGATCGACCGACTTTCTCTCTCTATCACTAAGCTTTTTAGAGCTCTTTTACAAGTTGTAGAATATAAAAAATGCTAACCAGAAAGAACCAACCCTTGAAACTGAATCTTCGATACCTTTATCTAGGCTCTCAAATCTACTGTTATACCAACTCGTGACGTCAGCACACGTCAGTCTGTCATTGTCGCCCATGCTCATTTTCCCCAACTGCTATGCAAATAGTAGCTCTGGCCTTCTAACTCAACCACCATCTGTCAGCAAAAAGCCATCATGCACACCTTTATCCTCTGCTACACGTTCTCCCTACGTAACAACCTGCGATTCAACCACTCCCACACTGTTCCGTGTGTCAGAAGGGAAGTCTTTTACCAACTCCCGTCATATGACTCATATCAGCCTTATGGAAGCTCAAACTTTCATGCAGGGCTTACGTCATTCATATATAAGCATAAGATACTGCAAACTCGACCTCGGTCCTCGGGTCAATGTGCCGAGATGAATGGTGCTGGATCCTCTTCCTTGCTTCTTTATCAGGTCGGGTCGGTAGCCACGGACCTCCTCGGGTCAGCCTTCACAGATGCTCAAGTCCAACTGGATATGGGTCGGTATCCCAACCTATTCTCCTCAACTGGCTCTTCCCACAGATGTCCCTCTATACCTCGGGCTCAGGCCATTCATCTAATCTCTCATCCTCATAAGTGTTAGGGTTGGTGCTTAGAGCGCCAATCCGGACCGTATTTATGTCTGATTCATGAATACGAACATCCCCTTATTCCATAATATTACTTATTTATGGTTGCACCTCTTGTTCTTATATATACGTATTCGATCTGATTACGATTAGATTGAAACTAAATGTGGTTTAGTGATATGTATATATTAGACAAAGGCTTGATAATATATAATGCAGTACACAGTTACAAAGTTAGTTTGTAATTGACATTGGGAAGTGTCACTGCTATATGAATATTATCAAACATTGTTCCTGGTCAAGATTTGCTAACACGGGTCGGTTAGTCAAATCTGTTGAGACCAGTACATGTCGTATATCGAGACTTGGTCCGATGGTTTATCCCAATAAACCATGAGTCTAGGGAGACTCGTATAGACGTGTAGGTGTTTATAGTGGATAAACACTGAACGGCTCACCGAAGATTTTTAATAGATGGTACACCAACGTCAATAAGAATCTTCTCGGGTTGAGTAGCATAGTGGTCCTTCGACTTGAGATACCACTGTGGATGTATGAGACATCCTCCACACTTAGATGGCAGTCACGTTATCGATCTATTTAGATCAGACCTCCGCCTGTTCGTTGGGTGTGGATCGATCCTCAGGATATCCTGTGTGTGTCAAGATAGGATCCGTCAGTTCTGTGTACAGAGCATAGGTAGTCCATATATAATTAGCAGTCTGTTAAATCTGTGGCCACAGTATACTTCGGAAGTAAGTTCCGAGTGTTATTTAAAGATTGCTAATAGATACGTCGACGAGATAATACCTATAGAGATTTGACGTTTACATCTATATCTCTGGGATTATCTGGATACCTGTGACGGAGGGATTATACGTATGCAATGACCTCGACCTGTATGGTTCAGCTAGTTTATCCGTGATCGTCATAATCTACGGGTGGATAGATTATGGACATGAAATTGGATTTCGTGACGGATATACCTGAATCTAGAGAGGCTCAATAATGAAACATACTCGTAGAGCACTAGAGCAACATTTATGAATAATGATGATTATTTATAAATCGTTTAAACGTTAAACGAAAAATACATGCGAACGGGCCGAACCGTCATTTCCTAATTAATGTGTATTTGTATTTAATATATGATATTATTAAATACACATTAATAAATAGTCAAATAAAGGTATTTGACATATATCATCAATATATGTATTTGAGATATTTAAAGTAAATATAATACATATATTTGATATATTTGTATTTAATTAATTATTTAATTATTTAATTGTTAAATGATTAATATAATTAAAATATAAATATATCACCAAATGATAAAGTTAGGAAATGATTATAAGTGTAAATGTTTGACTTTACATTAAAGGAAAATGTTGTCAAATTGATTTTGACTTCTTAAGATATTTGTTCAAAATTGTTTGAAAATGAAAATATCTTTTTCCTTTATTTTTCATTAAATTCGGCCATAACACTTAAATATAAGAGTTATATTTTTCTTAGTTGCATTTGTTGACTTAATTAAATATCTAATAAAGTGTTATTTGGATATTTATGCAAGTTGACCAAATGTAAAGTGAAATGAAATTGAAATTGCAAAAACTTGTATTTGGCTAGGTAATTTCGGCCAAGGCAAATGTTGTCTAAGTATATATTGTTTTTCATTTCATTTCATTCTTAACCTAATACACTTTAAAGAAAAACTCCATTAATGGAAGCAAAGGAAGCTTGTGAGAAAGAAAGAAGAAATCAAAGAAAGCTTGGATTTTAGTAAGTTTTTCCAACTTGCTATTAGAAAGGAAAATGTTCCTTAGGATCTAGGCTTTAACATATGATGTTCTTAGGTTATTTCTTTCTTTATTCCTTGTGTTTTTGTTGATGGAAGTTTTGATGGAAGTGTTGAGCATGTATGATGAAGGAAGGTTGTGACTATTGTAGTTATAAGCTTTCTTTTAAGGTTTTGGAAACCATGTTGCTAATCTAGAGTTGTTGACCCACTCTTAGATGACCTAGATTTGATCTTGAGTTGTTTCATTGTGTTGAGACTTTGATTGGATGGAAGAAACATGATTGAAGTAATTGATTTAACCAATTTGGTCTAATTTGTCCAATTTGAAGAAATTGAAAAATTAGGGTTCATGACCAATTCCAAATTTGGGGGGTTTTCATATATGTTGTGTATTTGGATGTGTATATGATGCATATAAAGTTTCATGTTGATTGGATTACATCTTAATGTGTTTTGAAGCATGAAATGACAAAGTGCACAAATTGCCACCTTTGGGAGGCATTCGGCCAAATGGATAAAATTTGGGGATTTGGTTGCTTTTGGTGTTTTGATGTTTTGAACATGCTAAGTTCATCTTAGAAATGATTTAGAATCATTCAAAATTGATTAGATCAATTTCGGACTAAAATGGACAAAATACCAAGTGTAAGGGCAATTCGGTAAATTCACTTAAATATGATTTATTGAATTTATTTTTCATAATTTGATTATTGGAATGTTAAATAAATATGTTTATTTAATTAATTCGAGAAAAAGTTTTGAAATCGGAAAATTTGATTTTCCACCGCTTCCGCTGCGTTACCGGATTCTGCCCCTAAAACCCCTACAATAAGGACCTTGGACCATTTATTAAGTGCAGAACCCCATTATACCACTCTCCAGGTTTCAGTGTTCCTTAATGCTGAAAATCACCATCAACAATATATGTTAATAATAGATGTACGTTTGTCATATTTTTCAATCTTTAAGTGTATCAATAAAGAAATTATAAGATTTATGTATTTTTTATAACTGACTTTACTCGATTGATCATTTCCCTTATCTTTTTAATTTTATCATAACTTTTTTTTTAAAAAAAAAAAAAAAAAACTGAGGTATATAAAATTACATAAGAATGAGTAAAGAGGTTGTCTGGAAGAACTGAAAATTTGATCAAGATTCATTGGAATGCAACAAAGAGAAATCAATTCTCAAAGTAAAATGCACTCAATGGATGTGATTTGGTAGCAAAGAGTTTAATATTTGGTTTTCAGGTTCTGAGTTTGAATCTGGAATGCATTTCTTTGTAAGAACCCGGGGCAGTCCAAATTTTACCTGCTCCGCTTAAACATAGGTTGAGTGGTTTGACGGCGGAATTTATAAGGTTTCCAAAAAAAATCTGCAAAATACCCAAGAGCCTTTTTTTTAACAAGACTATATCAAGAGCTGAACTTTAGATGCAAGAAGCTCATCAAAAGAAAATCAAATGTCGATTTCATAATATTTTTTAAAATTTTAAATTAAAAATTGTGATTTTACATGTCACAGGACAAGATTGGCTTAATATTGGTTTCTCTCTTTCAAAGCACCAGAGAAAAAATTCCTCTCTTAATACTACTTTAGCCAGTACAGCAGCAGCTAATAATACTACTAAAAGCAAACAGCAACGTCCAAGATTTGCAGTATCATCATCCTTCATTCATCATCATTAGACTTGGCCATCGGTCCGAACCGGAACCGAATCGGCCGGTTTCCGATTCCACAAGTGTGGAATCGGGAATCGGAATTGAACCGAACGGTTCTGATTCCCTATCTTCTTCTTTTTTTTTTTTTTAAAAAAAATTTTAATAATGATTTCTTTTTTAAAAAAATGAGTTAAAAAAATTTATTTAAAATTATGAATTTAAATTTAGATTACATTAAAAAAAATATATTTATTTGAATTTTATTAAATTAAATTAAAAACTTAAAATTATTTAAATATTAATAGTGGAACTATCCGGTTCCGGTTGGAACCGGACGGTTCCAACAGTTCTGGTTCGAGTGGGAACCCTAACCGAACCGTACGGAACCGGTTCCGGTTCTCGAACCGGAACAGGAAGGAACCCCACCCGAAATCGTCTGGTTCCTTCCGATTCGGTTTCGATTCCGAATCGTAACCGTGACCGGGTCTAATCATCATGATTTCACAAGTTTAGTTTGAAATTGGGAAACCTCTGACAGACACATTTAATCTGATGAAATATGTTTGTTTTATCGACCTGATTCATCAAGAAAATTTTCTCATATAACGAAGCACAATTCCATCTCTCATCAGATTTCATCAAATTTTCATGCAACTAATGGCATAATCAGAATATTGATTGAGTGAGTAAATTTTGATTTCCACAAAAAAAAAAAAAAAAAGAAATAGATACTATTCATTTTAGCAGGGACAAATCAAAATTATTCCATTAATAATCAAATTTTTCATTAACTTATAGGTCTATGTGTGCTCCGCCACTACACACAACAAAGGCTGTCTAATGATTGATATTAACGTTATAATTTAAACTCATTCTTGCCCTTCTGGGTAATGACAATTGCAAGTGCATAGATAAATTGTCCTACCTAAATAATCTCTTAGGACAAGTAAACTTGAACACTTGCAGTCTTCGTTACCTTGCAGATAGGGCAACCGCCTATAAACCCTTCGCATTCTTTACACAAACACAAGTGTCTACATGGCAGAAGCAGGATAGAGACTTCCCGAACATTACAAGCTCGACAATTCATCTGTTTCTTCATGGCAGTTGAATTTCCGGAACAGTCTACAACACGAAGATGATTCAGATTAGTGTGAGAGGCTGCATCGTCTACCTCACTATCCCCAAAACCTTCATTCACATGCATAGCACCTTGTGCCATGGCCTGCTTCAGATTGTTCTTCAATGCATGGACTACAGACTCGTTATACTTTGCTTTATAGTGCCAGGATTGAACTTCCATGCTAACCTGTTTCATTTTTTCCACTAGTTCCTTGTTCTTGCGGTTCATGTTCTCTATTTCCCGCTCCTTTTCGTGCAACCTCCTTCCAACTCCTTTTTCTATGGCACTGAGAAAAGAATATGAGTGTCTTTGCTTCAATTCCCTAACACCCTTTATCATGTTTTCTTCCTGTATCAAACAAACCAGGTAAGAATTGGCTGAAAACGCTAGGGAACCAAAAATATCTTCAATAATAATACAAAGTAATTACCACTCAGACTACATGGAGCCTTGTAGACTAAATTAAATGCAATATGTGATCTCCAATTCCTAAATGTCTGCAAATATTTAAATTTCTCCCGGGCATGCTCTTTTTATTATTAGGCTACTTTCATTTAGTTGAAGAAAACAGGAGACATGTTCTGCCTCTGCCACTCTCTCATAAGTATGTGGAACTTTAATAGTTACAAATTAATTTTGATCGGACATTTAGATTATAAAAACAACTAAAAAACTATAAAAAATAACAAGAAACTGATGAAAAAATTAGAGTGTTGATAAAAAGACGAGGGTTGAAAAAATGACAACAAATGTTTGAGAAACAGATAGGGACATAATGATAATGTGATGATAAAATGAGAAATGTTGAGAACATAATAAAAAAGTGACGATAAATGTTGAGAACATACTGAAAAAGTCATGAGAAATTATGGGGGAAAAAGATGAGAAATGTCGAGAAAGTGATGAAAAAGAGTAATGAGAATGTGGAGAAATTTGGTCTCATTAATCAATTAGGTTTTTTCCTCGAAGATATTTAAGATGAGCCTTTAAAAGCAACGAACTAAATGGCAGTGATTTCTTAAGCCAATATTTAAGCATCTAAAGCTGGTATGATGGTAGAGTTCATTCATTGGTCCTAAGGCCTAATAGATACAGATACATATACATAGACACACACACACACACACACACACACACACACACACACACACACACACACATACATATGAGTGTGTGTGTGCGTGCGCGCATAATTCCAAGGGACTAGAGAAACAGAAGCATCAAATTTATCCTTTTAGACTTTCAGTATAGTATGGAATATCACCTGAAGTGTCATGTATTGGTCAATCTCTTCCTTCTGGTGATCAATTTCCACCTTCAGATCACCACCAAGGGACAATATAAGAGGGATTGCACCAGAAATGTTTTCACACACAGAAGTAACGGAAGAATTGTGTTCATCATCCTCATACGAAAGTCTCAGCCCGGTTGATACAGGGTTCAGATTCATAATGCTACAATGCTGACCACCTTCATCTTGGCGCAATTTATCATTTAAAATGTGGTGCTTTTGCTGTCTGGAACTAGATTCAACCTCCCTGCCTTTTTTTATTGGCCGCTCCACAGTAGTTGCATGATGATTTCCCGTAAAGTTTGAGGGACCAACGCTGCATCCGCCTGGAACAGAGACAGATTTCAACATCCCCCTTAAAGAAATTAGATCAACCATAGAACATTTGGAAAAGGAAAAACACACACAATGATAAGTAATGTGAAAGCGACAAGATTGAAGGCTATAGTTTAAACTAAAATTTGCAGTTAGAAAAGTATGACAACCCATGCCAAACATTACAAACACAAGTAGAGTCCAAGATGAGTTAACATTGTTGTAGGAGGGGAAAAATGGAGAGAGGATGCAAGAGACAAAAGGAATGAGATTTCGTAATTAAATTTATTCTTTAAGGAAAAATAATTACACATATTCAATAGTTGCATTAACTGCAGCTGCGGCAATGCATTTGAATTAAACTGAAACTGATTATCTGCGAGATAACCAGGAAGCATGGCATTGTTGTTCTCACCTCCAAACATATTCCTAACAATAGCCAAAAGAAAACCCATGAAAATAAAGATTTTACAAAAAAATTATAATTCAACATACAACACTATTGCCCAATAAAAGAACTAAAATAAAGAAAAATTAAATTAAAACCAGAGAATATAAGCCTACAGATCAATCTACAGCTAAAAAGATTGAAGCCCAGGAAAACTGAAGGCCCCCCTCTGGTAATACATCTATTAGATCAAGTCAATGTAACTTTTTTCTTTGTATAAGTTTCCCTTTCTTTCTTAACCAATCAACTATTAAGTTCATTGACAACCCTCTTCTCTCATTCCCTCAAAGAAGCAAACTTTGGCCAAAAAACCAAACTTTAACCCCCCCCCCCCCCCCCCCCCCCCCAAAAAAAAAAAAAAAAAAACTAAGTGGGTACTCATTGAACCAAAAACGCAACAAATACTAATAGAACATAAATAAAATCAAAACCAGCTTAAAGATAATCAAAACAAATACCTCAAGATTGATGAGAATGGAGCAGAAACCGATGCAAAGAAGAAGAAAAACAAGACAGAGTGGAGGAGGCTAATAACAGAAGAGAAAAGGAAAAAACACCATAGATATTGATGATGATGATGTTATTGTGGAGGGTGGCGATGATATTGATAAAAAGAAAAACACACCAAGTATGAGGGCAAAAAAATAAAATAATGAGGTGAGTGGTCAAGGTTAAAGGCAAAGAAGCAAACCGATGAATATGGACATGAAATTGATTCCTGTACCATTACTTCTTGTTGTTGGTGTGTGCAGTAGTTGTTGTTGTTGTTGGTATTGGTGTTCCCTTTCACCTCGTCAGCTTTCTTTTCGTTTTCCTCTCCACCAGTAATTGTTTTTCTTTTCTTTTCTTTTTTCCTTCTTTGGTTTGATTTGGCAAGTATTGACAAAATGGGTTTTGTGTTGGGAGGAAAAATTATATATCGATTCGATCAGAAATCTCTTATACGAATCTTAAAAAATATCAACTAAATCATCTTGTTTAGGTGACGTGGTAATCATTTGAAGATTTTGTCTGTACGAGTAATTTTTTGGTACAATAAAGGTACAAGTTATATGATATTATCAATAAATTAATAAATAATACGTATGATTTAATATATATTTTTTAGTTATTTTTTAATATTTTAGCATGTGTGTCAATAAATTATTGGATTGATATACGGATGACGTGATATATATGTCGTATTGTAGATTATCTCCTTGTTTAATCTTTATGGATGAAGAAATTACAATAGATATGGGTCTATAGGTCGCCTGGTATATTATAACCGGATATGAATATGATTTTCCATATACATTGATTAGACATGTCCAATATGGGTATTGAAATCTCCATACTAATAAATGTAAAAATCTATATAATAAATGAGAATGATGTTGGAGGAAAGAGAGTGTATCCAACGGCTCTCTTTATGTGGCTTAATTGACGGCCCAGATTATTTCATTGGTAATTGGAGGAAAGAGAGTGAATTGATTGATGGAAAGGGTTAAAAATTTTCAAATTAAAAAATAGAAAGTTAAAATAAAATCATTTAATTTTGTAATACCGTGCCGTAGACACGGGCCAAATACTGTAACACCGAGCCGTAGGCACGGGCATCATTTAATTAAAAAATAAAATCATTTAATTCTGTAACACCGTGCCGTAGGCACGGGCAAATATTGTAACACCGTTCCGTAGGCATGGGCCAAATACTGTAACACCGTGCCGTAGGCACGGGCAAAAACTAGTCTACTTATAAATGAACATGGAGTTGTGGGCCGCGGAATTGGTACATTAGGATTAGGTTTGAGTTCAATTTTCCGTATATGTTAGTTGAATGGTTATAGTATAGATTTTGACTTCCACATACCCTACATGGTTTGTTGTCATCCGTACTATGCATGACAATGGCTGGGGTCGGGCCTGGGCTTTGGTAAGCCCGGTCCGAACTCGGAAAGTAATATTTAAGTCTGGACTCGAGAAAAGACAGGCCCGAACTATTATTGGGTCGTACTCTATCGGGCCGTATTTTTTAATATTAAAATTATATATTTTTTATAAATATATATTTTTTATTTTATTTTTTAAGCATGGAAGGGCCCGGGCTTCTCGAGTTGGGCCTCTAATTCTAAGGACAGTCCTAATTTTTATCCCGGACCCGAACTTTTTTACATGCATAATCCCTACAATTAAATTGATTGTTATCGTGAATTTTAAAATTCGCAAGTTCGAACTTAAAGATTGATATAAACTAATTCCTTATGTTATTTAAATTGTAATAAATTTCAAATAACTTTCCAATTAAATTGATTGTTAAAACTCAAGTATGTTTTAATATATTTAATAAGCGTTATTAATAGAATTCTTTCTAATATTTTTTTATATAAATGTCAAACTCATGATCATGTCTGATTTGAATTAAATAAGATAATTTATAATCTAGGCTCAATATTATTTTTTATTTATAATATTGATTGTCTCATTCCCACCTTAATAAAATGGGAACCAGACTTAGCCCACTTACTATTTGAGAAGTGTTGATAGTGTTTTCAGGCACTATGATATTTAAAGCAGCACGACGAGGATAGAAGGGTAATTCCCTGATTGGTTGAGATCATTAAAACACAACCCGACCACTTTGCAGTAAAAGGACAAACACCTTACGGTTCCAGACCGACCACACAGATATGTACCGAGCACTTTATGACCGGTCGCCGATCACTTGGGGTCAGATAGCCGGACACTATCAGGTCGACAGAATCATTCTCGGCATAAAAGATTGCCATGACCGACCTCATGAAGACCGACCAGATGGCGAGACATGTTCAAGATGACGACACCCTATTCTCGCGGATAAGATAAACAAATTGTCCTACTCACACAAGGAAATCAGAATACAACAAGGAATAAGAAAATAGAAGGCAACGTTGGATTAGGAATCCTCACGAGAAGAGAAGACTAAGTTCAACTAGGATTTCTTATGCAAATAGGAGTCTGATTTCTGTACCATTATAAATAGGAGGGCAGAGTATGTGTAAAGGGCATCATAAAATTAGTGATCCAAATCATCAAGCTCTGATTTGTAAAAACAAAGAAGAGACCTGAGAAGCGTATTGGAGTAATAAAAAGCATCATCCTGTTTCTGTCCGTGGACGTAGGTCGGATCCAAAATCCACCGAACCACGTTAAATCTCTTTGTCGATTGGTGTGTTTATCTGTCTCTCGCTGAATTTGCTTTTGGTCCCCCATAACCAAACAAATTCACTATTAAAGGAGGATTACCTCGGAGGTGATATTCCCATATTGCCCTGAGACCAAAATCCACCGTCAACAGTTGGCGCCGTCTGTGGGGAACCAACAAAAAGCAACTCGCGTAGTGAGACAATGGCGGAAGGCGGAAACCACCAATCATCAGGGAGCTCGGCTGCAGATTGGATGGAGAAGATCGAGGAGAACCTTAGGAAAGAAAGGGAGGAAAGCCAAACTTTGCTAAAAACCATAGTAGACCGGTTGGAAAAGATAGAAAGAGCGCACGACGGAAAATTCGAGGCCGGGACTAGCCGATGAAGGAACGAAATAGCGGAAGGAAAGAGAATTGTCGATACAAGTGAGGACGACAGACCCCGGAGGAGGGATCCCTACAGGGTGAGATCCGTGGTGGTGTAGAGAGATTCCCAGACCGAGGACGCATGGGAGGAAAAGGATGACAAATCGTCATCAGGCTCCTCCTATGATAGCCCTCACAACACCCGGAGAAGAGGGAAAGAATATAATGAAAAAGTACGAGAAGATACCGACCCTGAGAGGTACCGCGCCCAGGACAACAGAAAGAGAGGAAACCGCAGGAGGAGGCATGGAACCAAAGACAGCGGCATGAAATCTTGGCTACGGGAGGAACTGGTCAAATGGAGAGTATACCCCAATACGGACAGAAGGGATGTCCAGGACGGAAAAGATGAGTCCCCCCTCACAGAAGAAATAAAGTCAGAGAAATTCCCAAAAAGATTCAGCATGCCAACCATGACGCCATACAAGGGCCATACCGATCCCAAAACCACATTGAAGGCTTCGTCCTACTAATGGAGGTACAAGGGGTAACATGGGACGCCGTTTGCAAAGTGTTCCCCTTAACCCTAGCCGGACCGGCCATTCTATGGTATAGAAGCCTAGCCCCAAGAAGCATCAGCAGTTCCGCACAACTCAGAAAGTCATTCATACGACACTTCAAGGGGGCTTGTGTCCCCAGAAAGACAATTGGAGAACTAAGGCTTATGAAACAAGGAGACGATGAACCATTTATTGAAAGATACCACAATATGGTACTCGAAGTCGGAGGGTATGAATCTCCCAAGGCCCTGGAAAGCTTGAAGGGAGCTTTGAAAGTCGGGAGGCTATGGACCCACCTAAGGATCCAAGACACCCCGGACTACGCCACAGCCCTGGAGGTGGCCCGAAAATTCTTTTTATTAGAGAACGAGGAGAAAATATCCCGAAAAGGGAACACCATCAGAGAAAGAACCACAAGGGAAGGTGCCCCCCGCCGTGTAGAAAGAGAATCCAGAAGACCACCTCCGAAGCATAAGGAGTTCAAACCGCTACACCGGGACCACCAGGAGAGAAGGGCGCCAACCCAAGTAAACCAGGTGGTCGGGGAAGATGCATACATTCCCCTAAAGAAACCACTGGGACAAATTATCATGGAGATCCAGGGGAAATGCCTCTTAGTAGAACCCGACCAAAGAAGATTCCCCCCGAACAACAGGAACCAAAAGGCTTATTGCGTACACCACAACTCCAGAGGACATTCAACAGACGGATGTAAAGACCTGCGAGAACAAATGGAAGATCTAGCACGAAACGGGTATCTGAACAAATACATTGACCACGAGGTCATGACGGCCAGACAAAGAGCACGTGGCCGCCAAATCAATATCATCGCAGGAGGGAGAACACTGGCCGGAAACTCTAACCGATCAAGAAAAGATTACAGCAGAAACCGAGGACCAGACGTCCTAGAAACAGAGCAGGTCACAGGACTCCAGGGAAGCCGGTCGGTACCAATAATGTTTACCGATGAGGATGCCCGAGGAGTAAGTTTCCCTCATGATGATGCGCTGATAATCAAGGCAATAGTCGGCGGGTAGGAGGTAGACAGGATCCTAGTGGACCCCGGAAGCGCAATTGACATAATTTCCAGAGAAGCACTGGACGACCTAGGGGTGGAATATGCAACCCTGACCAATGATAGCACTCCCTTGTACGGTTTCGGAGGACCAGCCGTCATCCCACTAGGAAGGATACAGTTGGCAATGACTGTCGGAACATATCCCCGGACCCGAACAATCATGACGGACTTCACTGTAGTAGACTGCATGAGCAGTTACCAGGCCATCGTCGGACGACCTTTCATGATGAAAACAAAAGCCGCGATGTCCTGCTACCACCTGAAACTGAAATTCCCCACCCATGAGGGGATCAGAATCGTATGCGGAAGCCAGAAAACAGCTCGCAGCTGCTTCGCAATTCTCTCACGAGAAACTCTCTGCATCCAAGAAGATACCCGAAAACGACAAAGAAACCTGGGTGAAGAAGAAGAAGACAGAAGCCCAGGGCCCCGGCCAAACAAAAATGCCCGCCTCGCTGCAGCTGAGGAGACAGAAGAAATAGAACTCTACGGGCCAGGAAAAAGTATAAAGATAGGGGGAGGCCTGAACAAGTCTCTACGACAAGATCTGCTAAAATGCCTGAAAGGATACCCAGACGTCTTTGCCTAGGGATTCAAAAACAGAAGCCTCTCTCAAAATGACCCACAGAGAGTTGTAAGAAGGGCAGTATGTCCCCGAGTATGAATAAAGAACTTTCTTTTTTCCAAACGCTCTCCTAAAAAATAAAACTTTACAAAACCATATTCAAAAAGCTCGGGGACATGCTCACAACGACGATCCAATGCTAAAGAAAACAAAACTCGCAACTACCCGACCACGTCTACCACCATAAAATGCACAAAGTCACACCAGAATCGTTCGATAGATCTGTGAGGAGCATAACATAAGGAGGGGTATACCCTTAATGTTTCAATCGGCTCGGGGCTGGATTACGTTCCGCTGAGGCCTCTTCATTAATCGGCTCGGGGCTGGATTACGTTCCGCCGAGGCCTCTTCATAATTCGGCTCGGGGCTGGATTACGTTACGCCGAGGCCACTACGATAATCGGCTCGGGGTTGGGTTATGTCCCACCGAGTCACGCTTATTGGCCTGGAGACGGAACGTTCCCCCAGAACCAAGTATCTCTCTTGTCTCGGGGTCCTCAGGGGCATACTCGATGCATGAGATCCGTGAGAAGCATAGCACATGGAGGGATGATACCCTTGTGGCGATTGCTTACTCCAGTGTTACCGAACATAAGGAGGAACATGCCTTTAATGTGTCGAACACTCTTTTGATCCTCACCTACCCGATGTAATGGATCCGTGGGAAAGCATAGCACGGGGGGTGATGACACCCCCATGACGATTGCTAGCTCCAGTGATGCCGGACCTAAGGAGGAATATACCCTTAAGTATCCCGGACACTCTTTGATCCATTCATCATCCGGATCCGCGAGAGACACATCACGGGGATGCGTTGTGCCCCTGTGGCGTGTGCCTGCTCCAGTGTGGTAAGGAGGAGCCCTCGTGCAATATACATGCTCCCCAAGGGACCCAACGTATAGAGGATGTGCCCTTACCGTTTAAACACTCTCTGATCCGAATCCTGGTTCGCCGGGACACTGAATTGAAAGATTCAGAATTATGTTTTGGAGACCTCAGACGGGACGCTGTTTTGAGGCATCCATGCTGTTATTTATGCTTGCAAAAACATTTTTTTTTTTGGGATAGGTGCTAAGTCACCCCCACCTTTTGATTTTATTTTCCAGAATCCTGTTTTTGTTTTCGCCGGTCTGGCAGCGGGACGCCCATGCCAGATCCGGTAGGGCCTCAAAGGTTGATTCATTTCCCTTCTGAATAAGTCCCAGGGGTTAGTTGGCTCGGGGCTGGATTACATTCCGCCGAGGCCTCCTCGATAATCGGCTCGGGGCTGGATTCGTTCCGCCGAGACCACTTGATTAAACGGCTCGGGACTGGATCTCATTCCACCGAGGCCACTTTATCTCTCTCATCTCGGGGTCGGGGTACGTCCCACCGAGTCAGCCTTCGGACTGGGGACGAAACATTCCCTCGGGTCCAAGTACCTTTCTCGGCTCGGGGTCGGGTTACGTCCCACCGAGTCGGTCTTCGTTGGTCTGGGGAGGTAACATTCCCCCAGAGCCAAGTGTTTTCATTTAGCTCGGGGTCGGGTTGTATCCCACCGAGTCAGCTCTTTGGATTTGGGAGGTAACATCCCCCCAGAACTAAGTGTCTCACTCAGCTCGGGGTCGGGTTATGCCCCCCAGCTCATGATGACCCCCGAAGGGTCTCAAAGTGTTTGGATAACAGGAAACATAAAGAAAAATGAGAAAGAGATAAGAATGACACACATATATATATATTATATATATATATATATATATATATATATATGTCAAAATACAGCGAAAAATGTTATTACAAAAAAAAAAAATAAAGTGTACACAGGGCCCCGGTTGGGTTACCCCTTCTCAATCAACCCGGACAAGGGCGAGACATTCTTCCTCGGCTGGTTCAGACGTCGGTTGGTTAGGCTCGGCCTCAGAAGGAGGAAAAACAGCTTCAGCCATGTCAACCTGGGAAACCCTTAATTCAGGGACAGGAGCAGGAACCTCAGGGCGGACTTCATGGGAAACATGGGAGACCGGAGCAATCGAAATCAGATCAGGATCCATCACTCCTTCAGGAGAAGGGGGCAACCATCCTTTAAACTCATCATCCGAGATCTCCCCCTTGCAAAAACTGATGGCCGCATAAATGGGATCCATGTTCAGACTTGGCAGCACCATCGGTATTAATTCAGCACAGTCACCAACCCCCTCAAGGCGGATGACATCCTTCTCGGCCTCAAGATCGGCCTCCATCTCCTCAAGCTCGGCCTCTTTCCTCTCAAGATCGTCTCGGGCCCGTGCCATCTTTTCATCCTGAGCTTTCAACTTGGCCTCAACGCTTGTTACCTTCCCTTTCAAGACGCCAATCTCAGATTGGGCGACTGTCAAATCCTCCCGGGCAGTGTCGGCAAGTTTTCGCTCCAACGCGGCAGCAGCCTTGAGAACCTTGTTTGTTTTGAAATTCTCAATTGCAGACGATTCGAGGTTCTTTATCACCTCCTCCCGATCGGCCAGTTTAGCTTCCACCTCTGTAAGGCGATTCTGAAGTCTCTGGGCCTGACCACCCTCGGACAATAGACTCAGAAGGAGGTCCTTATTATTGGCCATGAGGTAAGTAGCCTGCACAAAAACAAAGAAAGTCGAGATATGAGATAAAGAAGACCGAGAGCCGAAATCAGAAAGAAAAAGAGCAAAACTACCTTTGCCATTTGAGAGCTCATCTCAATCACCAAGGCTTCAGAAGAGATATCCTCATATCTCGAAACCTCCCCCGGGGGAATCACCTCGTCCATTCATTAAAAGCCGGCACTAGATGGGAAGTAGCCTCCCGGATGCCTTCTCCCAAATCATCCACCCCGAGGATCACGGAACCTTTTCAATTCTTGGAGGAGCCCTCAGATGATTTTTTCCCCCGACGGGCGTCTTTCTTCTTGCCCTACACAGGCTCCTCCTCCTCTTGAACCAACTCAGTCTCCTCTGACCCGAACTGGCACCTCCTCTTCCTAAAAGGCTTCGGCGGACTGAAAAAACGAGCAGACTCTGATGACGGCGCACCAGAAGGAGAAGATAGACCTCGAGCAGCCTGCTGAACCTTCCCTTGAGATCCCCTCCCAGCTTCAATAGATTCAAGATGTGCTCGGGAGGTCCCAGCATCAGCACGGCCGGTCTTCTTCATGGTACCAGCCAACTTCTCGAGATACTTTGGTCTTTTCGACATACCTGCAAAGAACAAAGACAGAAGAAAGGTTCAGGACCTAAGCATACAAAAAAAAAGGGGGAGAAAGAAGACATCGAACATGATAATAAACAGGGAAGTCAAACTAAACAGTCAGCCAACATCTACGTATCCGACCCGAGACCTCCGAAGGGACAGTCCAAGTAAGGCCCGACTCGATAAAAGCCGCATCATTAACCAACTCCCTCCAGTGGGCGGCATACCAACGAGCCCAGACTACCCGTTTCCGGACCCGATGGGAAACCTTGGGAGCATCCCTCCAACAGGCTAGGAGGAACAAATAAAGAATGGGTAAGAGCCCAAAAAAAAAAGAGGAAAGCTAAAAGTTGATCTCCTAACATCCCGCCCTGAAGATATCCGGTACCAAGAACTCCCATTCATCCGACCTTAGGGACCGTCCCCAATCCCCAGTGGCTCAGAACCAGAGGTCTTTAAAATTCTTGTTGGAGTCAGGAAGCTTTTTTACGACGTTTGACGAGCTGTCATAAGCGGAAAGGTAATACCATCCATGGTACGACCTAGGATTGGCCTTCAGCCGGTATAACCTCTTCACCTCTTCGAGAGAAGGCTCGCCGAGTCCTACCCGATGCCAAACTACATGCAACCCGGCCAAAATCCTCCAACTGTTTAGACTCAACTGACAATGAGCAATCTCCATCTCGGCCAGCATCCCAACAAAGTAAGGTGAACCGGCAGCCGCAACCAAACTCGAAAAAAGCAGGAAGAAGTGCCACCGAGCCCTCGTCAGGTTGACTGGCGCGATCCATCGGGCCGGGAACTTCAAGGGCAATATCTATTGGGATATCATATCGTTGCCGCAACAGCGCCAGATCATCCTCAGTTATCTTGGAAGGCCGATTCATATCCAGAGTCGACGATCCAAGATCACCGGACTCTGGATCCTTCCGAGGAACCATTTGATGGTAGGAATCTTGTTCGATCTCAGAAGGAGTATGGGTAGTATCAAGGTCTTCTACACTGGGTGCTCCCGAGCCCGAGGAGAGCTCTTCAGCAGGGGTAGTTGAGTTGGGTTTAGCAGGATTTTTGGGGGAAGAACCGTTGTCAGACATCCCTGACTTCCGAAAAACAAAGAAGGAAAGGGAAGTCGGTCTATAACTAAGAAACTACTCAGGTTTCTTCCGTCTTAGCCAAAAACAGGTGGGTTCTAAAAGTGCCCTAAAGCAAAATCCAACAAAGCTTTAAGTCGTTCCCTAGCAACATTCAAAAAAAGCAGGATTCACAACACAAAATGGAAGAGGTCGTTCAGAAGACTTACTTGTTTCTTCTCAAAATCCGGAGGTTGTGCAGCGTGGTTTGCCCGTTCCTTATGTTCGCAGCGGAGAAAAGAAAGCCCGCGGTTGAATAAGTCCGAACACTGGGTTGAGAGCGAGTTCACGGAGAGATACTTTCAGGAAAGAAGGAGAAATTGCCAAAAAAGATTGAACAAATGAAAGCCTCGCCTTCTTATATTCATGACCAGGGCGCTCGTGACCGTTGGATCGAAAGGAGGAGCCCGGATGAACGCCAAGTGTTGACTGCGAAAGAGGGCTGCCAAATTTAAACAGACGGTTGAGATCAGCGCACTGTGAAGACGCCTCTACACGGTCGATTCGTTTCCTTTTTGGCGGGAACATGACGGATGTTCGACAAGTGTCAAAACTAGAAGAAAACCTAAAGATGATTTGATGGGCATTTAAACAGACGTGACTGTTGCGCGTCTCAAGAAAAGGCGTTTGGGAAGAGGCGACGTAACATATTGATTCAACGCCAGGTCGACCCCCAACAGAGTCAAATCAGCACACCACCTTTATATAGTTCCCGGCACCAACTCGTACACTCGTTGGAACCGAGAACTAGGGGACAGATGTTGATGGTGTTTTCAGGCACTATGATATTTAAAGCAGCACGACGAGGATAGAAGGGTAATTCCCTGATTGGTTGAGATCATTAAACCCAACCCGACAACTTTGCAGTAAAAGGACAAACACCTTACGGTTCCAGACCGACCACACAGATATGTACCGAGCACTTTATGACGGTCGCCGATCACTTGGGGTCAGATAGCCGGACACTATCAGGTCGACAGAATCATTCTCGGCATAAAAGATTGCCATGACCGACCTCATGAAGACCGACCAGATGGCGAGACATGCTCAAGATGACGACACCCTATTCTCGCGGATAAGATAAACAAATTATCCTACTCACACAAGGAAATCAGAATACAACAAGGAATAAGAAAAGAGAAGGCAACGTTGGATTAGGAATCCTCACGAGAAGAGAAGACTAAGTTCAACTAGGATTTCTTATGCAAATAGGAGTCTGATTTCTGTACCATTATAAATAGGAGGGCAGAGTATGTGTAAAGGGCATCATAAAATTAGTGATCAAAACATCAAGCTCTGATTTGTAAAAACAAAGAAGAGTCCTGAAGAGAAGCTATTGGAGTAATAAAAAGCATCATCCTGTTTCTGTCCGTGGACGTAGGTCGGATCCAAAATCCACCGAACCACGTTAAATCTCTTTGTCGATTGGGTGTTTATCGGTTTCTCTCTCTCGCTGAATTTTGGTCCCCCATAACCAAACAAATTCACTATTGAAGGAGGATTACCTCGGAGGTGATATTCCCATATTATCCTGAGAACCAAAATCCACCGTCAACAAGAAGCTCTCAAAAAGTTTGTGGAATTTGGATGGTGCGTGGTGAAATGATTCTTTGCTTTTGTTGTTTTGGAATAGTTTCAAGCATATTCTTCATAGCTTGGGTATATTATTGTGTTATGGTTAGTGCTTGTGGAATTGTTTTTTCAAGGACTGTTTGACATTTTTCCTGAATGAATGTATCTTTATAAATATATAAAAAAATTAAAAAATATATATTTATTTATATATTTAAAAAAAAAAACTTGAAAGAAAAAAGAACTCGTGCAATGCGCAACTAGTTTTATATAAATTTACAGTTAGAAATTTGCACCTAATACATACAGTTGACATATATTTATAAAATGATAACAGATACGATATATTATGTGAATGTCAATACTATCGTTGAATTAACGAATACGAAGATTGTATTTTACCAGCCTTTAATAATGAGATTAAAATTTATCTGATCTGTTCAACGTATAGTAGTATATCATATTTCGGATGTATATGATTCTTTCTCATAACAGTTGGATCCCACACAATTGTGGGATCCGGGAAAAAAAAAAAGTATAAAGGAATCAAGATGATGACCTAGATTCGAGATAAAGAGACCCGCCAATCGGCTTTGTTTTCTGTAAGGGTGACTCTTGGGCTAGCCATGTGGGTTCCACTTAGCTTTGTTTCTGGCCTACGTAACGTGTTGGGTTCATTTCTTTTTTGGGAAGCAGCAGTCATTCATGGCTTTGCAGAGTCGCAGCGACCAAGAAAGATGGCTCCATTATTCACGGACATGACCCTGCAGCTCAACTAACCTTTCAGTTAATGTGTGTTTTTTTAAAAAATTATTTTAATATATTAGTGGTTAATAGACTTATATATAGGGATCAAATATAAACTTCTGATAGAGTTCATAAATTATTTCGAATATTCAAAAATTATTATATCAACAGTTTATATGTGATAAGTTATTTATATAATTTTTTTAAAGGAAATAACACTGAACTCCAAACATTTGTGTGTAAAATTTGGGAAGATGGTAGATTTGATGTCACATTATGACACTTGACTATTACCACATATGTATTTGCCTTTTGAAATAAGTTGCATTTCATGTGATCCATCAATGAATCTACATCCCATTGTAATCAAGTGTCTGAGGTGTTGTAATAGATTTTCAAGGTAAGCTATAACTTCTCTCAATGGACGTCGTTTAATGACAACAAATTTAGAATTTAATTATCAGGTGTTAAGTTCAAGTTCAGGGGTGTATTTTTGTAAGAATATGTGGCAGTCGAGGTTTACCTGTTCTGCTTAAGCCTAGATTGAGTGATTTGACGGCGGGGTTTCCAACATTTACAAAAAAAAAGGGTAAGTTATAAGTAGTAGTTGTTTGTAAATTCTTCAAATCTTCAAATATTGTTGTAAATTCTTCAATTAATTCATAAGGGTATATATGTCTTTGTGTTTGGCAAAGGGGTGCTAGAGTGGTTACAATCCATAGAGGGTTGCAACCCCACCCCAAAGGGTGTCCTATAGCACCCCTCCATGCCTTTATAAAGGGGTCATGTACTCCTATTGAGAAAAGGAAGAAGAAACACATATAAATCATTATCCTACAGACACTTGTTTTGTTTTTTGGTTTTGAGAGAGATCCACCATTATTCCTAGTTCACACACTTGTTAAGGAGTGCTCCTTGAACAAGAAGATTCCGAGTAATCCTGGGAGAACGTTGGCAAAACGAATCCGTAAAGCACCCGTGACGGAGCCAATAAGTTCTTAAGGACAGAGATCATCTCGACTTGGACTATTCCGTGATCTACACTTCTGGTTTGTTTTAATGGTTTTGTGTTTTTAGGGTTTCATGCATCTAGATCTTCTTTTGTTGTTTTGATCTGTTTGATTGCAAGTTATATTACTGTTTGATGACACATATTTACTAACAATCTTAAGAACTTATTGTATCGTGTTATTAGATAGTAATTTGCATGTTAAGTTTGAATATTTTCTGGAAAATACGAACTGTGCATGAAAAACCCGTAGGGCGTTCGAACGCCCAACGCACGCGAAGGCTAATAATTTGAATTCTCGTAAGAACGTTCGAAAGCGTTTCAAACGCAACTCGAACGCGAACACTCTGGAATCATTCCGTCGGAACGCGTTCACGAACGCTATACGAACGTGAACTCTCTGGAATCATTTCGTTCAAACGCGTTATCAAACGCTACTCGAACGTGAACTCTCTGTAAACACATCGTTCGAACGCGTTATCAAACGCAACACGAACGCACACACACTGGACAGTCTCGTTCGAACGTAGATACGAACGCGACACTAACGAAATAGTCCTGTAATTCTTAGAAACTGCAAACTTAAATAATATTAACTTGGTTAGTCATATACTGTTAACACATTAATCTTGGTAGTATAGATTTAAGTTATTATTAAGTTGATCAATTATCACAAGCATACACATAGTGATAAAGTTGAAATTGATTTGTTGTTGCATAATTGGTTGAGAATTTAAAGTGTAATTTTGCACAAGTAATTCCATCCAATCTTGATTGACATTTATATATCTACACTTATCGTATTAATTGTGCTATGGAAAATTGAAATATTGAGTTTGAATTGCTAAGAGGTTCTTTTGAGAAAGTAGTTAAAGGATATTCTTTATTTACTTTTCATAAGAATCTTGGTTGGAAATTCAAGGACTTGTGTTTATTGGTACTACTGTCCAATATAACAACAAGTGGATATTTGGTATATCACTTGAGACAAGATCATTTGTTGGTCGTTGTACAATTTGTCTTTTGAAGACATATTGAACTCTGTTTGTTTCCAGTTACATATGGTTAGCGGAAACATCACAGTACCGGTCTCTCATGGAGAAAAACCGGAGAAGTTTGGTAGGGCAAACTTTAAACAGTGGCAGAGCAAAATGATGTTCTACCTGATAACTCTCCAGTTGGCTAAATTCCTCAAAGATCATCCGGGTCCTGTGGAGGGTGAATCTGATTGGCCAAGAAGAGCGATAACAGACTTGGTTGTCTGGAGACTTCCTATGCAAGAACTACCTTTGGGTGGTCTTGACAATACCCTGTACAATGTGTACCAAGGCATGACTTCTGCGAAGGTTCTCTGGGAATCTCTCGAGAAGAAGTACAAAACCGAAGATGCCAGACAAAAGAAATTTGTCGTGGGTAGGTTCCTGGACTACAAGATGGTAGATTCAAGGACGGTGATGTCTCAGTTGGGTGAACAACAATAGATCATTCATGAAATACTGGATGAAGGAATGAAACTTGTGAGACGTTTCAAGTTGCCATCATAATTGGAAAGTTGCCTCCATCATGGAAGGATTTCATGAGCTATCTGCAACACAGAAAGAAGCAGATGAGCCTTGAAGACCTTGGAGTTCGATTGAGAATCGAACAGGACAACATGATGTCCGGAAAGGCCAGCTACAAGACTATGGAGTCTGAGGCCAACATCTTTGAGGATGTAAATGGTAGCAAGAACAAAAAGAACAGTGAAGCTGATTCTTCCCAAGCGAACAAGAAGTTCAATGGGAAGTGCTACAACTGTGAAAAGAGCGGTCATATGACAAAGGACTGCAGAAACAAGATATCTCAGGACAATGGCAGGATATATGAGGCTTATGTCACTGAAGATGAGCAGTTAACTGATGAGATTTCAGAAATGAATCTCTCAACAGTGGTAACTGAGGCCAACTTGGTTGGGAATCCGAGAGAATGATGGGTAGACTCTAGGGCTACTCGTCATATCTGTGCTGATAGCAAGATGTTTTCCTAGTATCAGAAAGGTCGATGACGGCGATCATCTGACAATGGGAAACTCGTCTACCTCTCGAGTGGTTGGACAAGGCACAGTAGTTCTGAAAATGATATCTGGGACGGAGCTTACATATAATAATGTTTGCATGTTCCAGATATTCGGAAGAACTCGGTCTCGGGTTTGTATTTGTTTCTGACAAGATTGTATTGACCAGAAATGATGTCTATGTAGGAAAATGATACCTCGCTGAGGGTCTTTTCAATGACTGTCAATTGTGCTATTAATAAAGCTGAAACTTCTGCTTATATTATTGAGTCACAAAATGTATGGCATGGGAGGTTAGGACATGTTAATTATGATACATTAATTAACATGGACCTTATACCTAAATTTGCATTGATAGCCAACATGAGTGTGAGGCATGTGTTGAAGCAAAAATACATAGAACATCATAGAACGAAGTTCTGAACCCTTGGAACTTGTACACATTGACGTATGTGACATGAATTTTGTGCAAACAAGAGGCGGTAAAAAGTACTTTGTCACTTTTATCGATGAAAGCACAAGATTCAGTTAAGTGTATTTGCTGAGGAGCATAGCTGAAGCTATTGAGAGCTTTATACACTGAGAACGAAGTTGCAAATCAATTTGGCAAGGAAATCAAAAGAATCAGGAGTGATAGAAGTGGTGAATACGTTTCATCATTCGGTGAATATTGTTCTGTGCACGGAATTATTCACGAAACCATTGCTCCGTATTCTCCTCAACAAAATGGGATTGCTGAGTGCAAAGACCGAACGTTGAAGGAAATGATGAATGCCATGTTGACTAGTTCTGGTTTACCTCAGAACTTGTGGGGGAAAGCCCTGCTTTCCGCGAACTACGTTCTGAACAAGCTTCCTCACAAAAGATTGGACAAGACACCATATGAGTTGTGGAAAGGTTATGTACCTTCCTACAAATATCTGAAAATGTGGGGGTGTCTTGCCAATTGCCAAGGTGATGGCTCCTAAACCTAAGAAGGTGGAATAGGACCAAAAACTGTTGACTGTATATTCTTCGGATATGCTTGCAACAGTAGAGCGTATCGATTCTTGGTACACAAGTATGAGATTCCTGACATCAATCTGAATGTGATGATTGAGTCAAGGAATGCAATATTTTTGAAGAGACATTTCCTTGTAAGGAAAGACAAAGAAGAGAGTCTCTCAAAAAGAGCTGTTGATACTGTCAAGGACAGTGATCAGGTTGACCAAGAGTCATATCCGATTTTCTGACATATTTGTTAGAAAATGAGCCTCGAAGCTATAAAGAAGCAATGTCTTCTTTAGAGGCACCTCTGTGGAAAGAGGCGATAAACAGTGAGATTGATTCAATCCTACAGAACCATACTTGGGAGTTGGTTGATCTTCCACCAGGTTGTAAGCCACTGGGCTACAAATGGAAAGATGAAAATGGATGGATCAATAGATAAGTACAAGGCGAGGTTTGTCATAAAAGATTATAGACAGAAAGAAGGCCTTGTTTACTTTGACACCTATCCACCAGTGATTCGTATCACATTAGTAGAATGCTTATAGCTATAGCAGCTATATTTGGTCTTGAAATACATCAAAAAGATGTAAAGACGTCATTCTTGAATGGTGAATTGGATGAAGAGACTTACATGGAACAACCAGAAGGGTTTAATGTTCCTGGAAAAGAACAGAAGGTGTGCAAACTTGTAAAATTCTTGTACGGATTAAAAAACAAGCACCTAGACAATGACATGAGAACATTGACAAAGATATGTTGTCAAGTGGGTTTAAAAACTGATGAGTGTGATAAGTGTATATACACCAAATCAACTCAAAAATGATATGTCATTGTATGTCTCTATGTAGACGATATGCTGATAATTGGTAATAATCATGAGTTGATTCAGTTTACCAAGAAGTGTTAACCAGCAAATTTGATATGAAAGATTTAGGAGTAGCTAACCTAACTCTTCCTTATCAAAGAATACTGGCTTAAGCATATCGTAATTAGAGTATTCAAGGATCATCGGAAGTCTGATGTATCTCACGAATTGCACACGAACTGATATCGCTAAAGCTGTGAATAGGCTTAGCAGATATACTAGCAATCCAGGACATAACCACTGGAAAGTCATAGTAAGTGTTTTGAGGTATAAGAAACTTCAAAATATGGGCTACATTACGAGAGATATCCTGCTGTTCTAGAGGGAAACAGCAATGCTGACTGGATATCTGATACAGTGGATTCCAAATCTACGGTTGGATTTGTTTTCACACTTGGTAATGCAGCCGTGTCATGGAAATCCTCGAGGCAAACATGTATTGCCCGGTCTACTATGGAATCAGAGTTCATAGCGTTAGACAAAACAGCGGAAGAAGCAGAATGGCTTAAAAACTTCCTGGAGGATATTCCTAGTTGGGCCAAACCGGTGCCAACGATTAGCATACATTGTGAAAGCCAATCGGCTATTGGGAGAGCCCAAAATACAATGTATAATGGTAAGTCTCGACACATACGTCGGAGACATAACACCATAGGTCAACTGCTCTCAAGTAGCATAATATCGATCGATTATGTTGAGTCGAAGGAAAACCTAGCGGATCCACTAACTAAAGGTTTCCTCGAGAGCAAGTTGAGAAGTCATCGAGGGGAATGGGCTTGAAGCCTATAATCTAAGAATTGTCACTGTGGAAACCCAACCTAGCTGACTGGAGATCCCAAGATCTAGGTTCAAAAGGGACAACAGAAACTTTGTGCAATTCAAAACAAGCACTGAAGAGTTTCGTACTCTTTCCCATTCCGATAATGACGCTGAGTGCTGTCTGTCATTGGTTAGGATAAGCTAAGGCTTTTAATGATCACTATATTAGGAGATGAGTCCTAATTGGGGGTAAAGACAGATTACCTCTTCATAGTAGATCACCTATTTCAAGTAAGAAGTGAGGCCGCTTCCATGGGAACCTTTAAGGCGGGTTCCCTAAAGTGCTTGATGAATCCAGGACCGTTGTTCAGGGCCAAAATGAACACAACCGTAGAACGGGTAAATGGTCGAATTAAAGCTGTGTGTTGGCAATTGTCTTGGTTTACATCAACGGCAGAACAGTTCAAGACTATGGGTCACTGGTTTGCCAAGTAAATCCGATTGTCATTCACTAGGAAAGGTTCAAGGCGAAAGCTACCTATTTCGATGCAGCTTTAGCTCACGGTATCTCTCTCACGTGTCTGAATGAATATTTGAAGAATTGTGGGGGATTGTTGTAAATTCTTCAATTAATTCATAAGGGTATATATGTCTTTGTGTTTGGCAAAGGGGTGCTAGAGTGGTTACAATCCATAGAGGGTTGCAACCCCACCCCAAAGGGTGTCCTATAGCACCCCTCCATGCCTTTATAAAGGGGTCATGTACTCCTAATTGAAAAAGGAAGAAGATAACACATATAAATCATTATCCTACAGACACTTTGTTTTGTTTTTTGGTTTTGAGAGAGATCCACCATTCCTAGTTCACACACTTGTTAAGGAGTGCTCCTTGAACAAGAAGATTCCGAGTAATCCTGGGAGAACGTTGGCAAAACGAATCCGTAAAGCACCCGTGACGGAGCCAATAAGTTCTTAAGGACAGAGATCATCTCGACTTGGACTATTCCGTGATCTACACTTTCTGGTTTGTTTTAATGGTTTTGTGTTTTTAGGGTTTCATGCATCTAGATCTTCTTTTGTTGTTTTGATCTGTTTGATTGCAAGTTATATTACTGTTTGATGACACTATTACTAACAAATATGAGTTTGGATGGAGGAGGAATGTCTTTGGATGGTACCCCATGAGGACAGTCCTCCATTGTGTGTAATGGTCCTATACTTCAAGGGGTGTATAGGAGGGTACAACCCTTTGGAGGTTGCACCCCAACCCAAATGGTGCCCTGAGGCCACCATTCCTACTTATAAAATGAAGCTTTCTTGTTCCTTTATATACACTAAAAGAAATCTGAATTGCATTCATAAAATTTGAGTCTCATTTTGGTTTTGAGTTAGAGAGAGAATTCCACCATTACCAAGTTCGAGATCTTGTTAAGGTGTGCCCCTTGAACAAGAGGAATCCGGGTTATCCTGGGAGAACATTAACCACAAATCCGTAGAGCACCGAGACGGGACTGATAAGTTCTTAAGGACAGAGATTTATCTCGACTCGGACTGCATTTCGTCAATTTTATCAGGTTTTTCTTGTTATCAAGATTTTGCGGTTTATGCATGTTAGACTAGATCTACTTTCGTTTTTCTGGTTTTTGTTATTTGTTTGTTGCATGTTAATTTTCTGTTTAATGACACTAATATTCCAACAATCTTAAGAACTTATCAATTAGTGTTGTTAGATAGTAAATCGCATGCGTAGTTAAGATAATTTCTGGAAAAATACTGTATGTGCATGAAAAATACGTAGGGCGTTCGAACGTCCGACGAACGTGAAGGCAAAAATCTGAAAATTCATAAGAACATTCGAACGCGTATTTAAACACAAATCAAACGCAGACCTTCTGACTTAGTTCGTTCAAACGCGTCTTAAACGCAACTCAAACGCAACCTCTCTGGAATTATTTCATTCGAATACGTTCTCAAACGCTATATGAAAGTGAACTCTCTGGAAACATTCCATTCGAACGCGTTATCAAACGCTACACGAACGTACACAAACTGGACAGTCTCGTTCGAACGCAGATACGAACGCGACACTAACGAATTAGTCCTGGAATTGTTAAAACTGCAAAGGCTTAGATTAATTTGAGTGTTAATAACATTAACTTGGTAAATCATATACTGAAACATAATAATCTTGGTAGTATAGATTTAAGTTATTATTAGGTTGTTCAATTATCACAAGCATACACATAGTGATAAAATTGAAAATTGATTGTGTGTTGCATACTTGGTTGAGAATTTAAAGTGTAATTATACACAAGTAATTCCATCCAATCTTGTTTGACACATACACTTATATCTACACATATCGTATACTATATTGTGACAATTAAAAGTGAAATACTGAGTTTGAATTACTAAAAGGTTCTGTTGAGAAAGTGGTTAAAGGATATTCTGTCAAAAAGGGGATAAGAGTCTAAGTGGTCAGGGACTTAAGTGGTTACTCCATACCTCTCTCGTCCTCTAGGAATATTCCTTTATCTACTTTTCATAAGAAATCTTGGTTGGAAATTCAAGGACTTGTGTTTATTGGTACTACTGTCCAATAGAACAACAAGTGGATACTTGGTATATCACTTGAAATAAGATAATTTGTTGATCATTGTGTAATTTATCTTTTGTAGACTTATTGACCCCTGTTTATTTTCCAGTTACATATGACTAGCAGAAACATCACAGTACCAGTCTCCCATGGAGAAAAATCGGAGAAGTTTGGTGGGGAAAACTTCAAACAGTGGCAGAGCAAAATGTTGTTCTACCTGATAACTCTGCAGTTGGCTAAGTACATCAAAGATCCTCCGGGTCCTGTGGAGGGTGAATCAGAGGCAGCCAAGGAACTGCGAGAAGAGACATGGTCGTCTGGCGACTTCCTATGCAAGAACTACCTTTTGGGTAGTCTTGACAATACCATGTACAATGTGTACCAAGGCATGTCTTCTGCGAAGATTCTCTGGGAATCTCTCGAGAAGAAATACAAAACCGAGGATGCCGGAAAAACAAATTTATCGTGGGTAGGCTTCTGGACTATAAGATGGTAGATTCAAGGACGGTGATGTCTCAATTGGGTGACTGCAGTTGATCATTCATGAAATACTGGATGAAGGAATGAAACTCTGTGAGACATTTCAACTTGCCACCATAATTGAAAAGTTACCTCCATCATGGAAGGACTTCAGGAGCTATCTGAAACAAAAGAAGAAGCAGATGAGCCTTGAAGAACTTAGTGTTCAATTGAGAATCAATGAGGACAATAGGATGTCCGAGAAGACCAGCTACAAGACTATACAGTCTAAGGCCAACATCGTTGAGGGTGTAAAGGGTAGCAAGAAGAGAAAGAACAAATGAGCTGACTATTCCCAAGCTTATAAGAAGTTCAAGAGAAAGTGCTACAACTGTGGAAAGGGCGGTCACATGGCAAATGACTGCAGAAATAAAAAGTCTCAGGACAAGGGCAAGAAAAAGAAGAATGAGACTCATATCACTGAAGGTGAGCAGCTGAATGATGAGATCTCAGAGATGGACCTATCAGCAGTGGTAATTGAAGCCAACATAGTTGGGAATCAGAGAGAATGATGAGTAGACATTGGGGCTACTAGTCATATCTGTGCAGATAGCAAGATATTTTCCTTGTATCAGAGGGTCGATGGCGGCAATCATCTGACAATGGGAAACTCATCTACCTCTCAGGTGGTTGGACGAGGCACAGTGGTTCTGAAAATGACATCCGGAAAAGAGCTTACATTGAAGAATGTACTGCATGTTCCAGATATTCGAAAGAACTTGGTCTCAGGCTCTCTCCTTAGTAAGGCTGGTTTTAAGCTTGTATTTGTTTCTGATAAATTTATAATGACTAAGAATGATATGTATGTAGGAAAATGATACCTAACTGAGGGCATTTTCAAACTTAATGTAATGACTGTCAATCATGCTGTTAGTAAAGCTAGTACTTCTGCTTATATTATTAAGTCACAAAATGTATGACATGAGAGGTTAGGACAAGGTAATTATGATACAATGCGTAGATTAATTAACATGGACCTTATACCTAAATTTGCAATTGATAGCCAACATAAGTGTGAAGTATGTGTTGAAGCAAAAATGCATAGAACATCATTTCATTTCATAGAACGCAGTTCTAAACCCTTAGAACTTGTACACACTGACGTGTGTGATATGAATATTATGCAAACAAAATGAGGTAAAAAGTACTTTGTCACTTTTATCTATGATAGCACAAGATTTTGTTATGTGTATTTACTGAGGTGCAAAGATGAAGCTATTGATAGCTTTGTACATTACAAGAATGAAGTTGAAAATCAACTTGGCAAGAAAATCAAAAGAATCAGGAGTGATAGAGGTGGTGAATATGTTTCACCATTCGGTGAATATTATTCTGTGCATGGAATTATTCACGAAACCACTGCTCCTTATTCTCCTCAACAAAACGGGATTGCTGAGCGC
Source organism: Zanthoxylum bungeanum (assembly GCA_019454045.1). Taxonomy (NCBI): domain Eukaryota; kingdom Viridiplantae; phylum Streptophyta; class Magnoliopsida; order Sapindales; family Rutaceae; genus Zanthoxylum; species Zanthoxylum bungeanum. The sequence goes on from SKCR01037539.1 coordinate 39,070, forward strand.
AAAAATCGAACGTTGAAAGAAATGATGAAGCCATGTTGACAAGTTATGGTTTACCTCAAAACTTGTGAGGGGAAGCCTTGTTTTCCGTGAACTACGTTCTTAACAAGCTTCCTCATAGAAGATTGGACAAGACACCATATGAGTTGTGGAAATGTCACGTACCTTCCTACAAATACCTAAAAGTGTGGGGGTGTCTTGCCAAAGTAATGGTTCCTAAACCTAAGAAGGTGATAATAGGTCTTAAAACTGTTGATTGTATATTCATTGGATATGCTCGCAATAGTAGTGCGTATCGATTCTTGGTACACAAGTCTGAGATCCCTGACATCAGTCCGAGTATGATAATTGAGTCAAGGAATGCCATATTTTTTGAAGAGACGTTTCCTTTTAAGGAAAGACAAAGAATAAAGTCTCTCAAAAGAACGATTGATACTGTCAAAGACAGTGATCAGGTTGACCAAGAATCAGATCAATGTACAAACGTTGAGACAATCGAACCTAGACGTAGTAAAAGAGCTAGAACGTCTAAGTCGTTTGGTCCCGATTTTATGACATACTTGTTAGAAAATGAGCCTCAAAGCTATAAAGAAGCAATGTCTTCTCCTAAGGCACCTCTGTGGAAAGAGGCTATTAACAGTGAGATTGATTCAATCCTACAGAACCATACTTGGGAGTTGGTTGATCTTCCTCCAGGTTGTAAGCCACTGGGCTACAAATGGATATTCAAAAGGAAGATGAAAACAGATGGATCAATAGATAAGTACAAGGCAAGACATGTCATAAAAGGTTATAGACAAAAGGAAGGTATTGATTACTTTGACACCTATTCACCAGTGACTCGTATCACATCGATAAGAATGCTCATAGCCATATGAGCTATATTGGGTCTTGAAATACATCAAATGGATGTAAAGACAACATTCTTGAATGGTGAATTGGATGAAGAGATTTACATGGAACAACCAGAAGGTTTTAGTGTTCCTGGACAAGAACAGAAGGTGTGCAAACTTGTAAAATCCTTGAACAGATTAAAACAAGCACCTAAACAATGGCATAAGAAATTTGACAAAGAGATGTTGTCAAATGAGTTCAAAACTAATGAGTGTGATAAGTGTGTGTACACCAAATCAACTCAAAAAGGATATGTCATTGTGTGTCTCTATGTAGACGATATGCTGATAATTGGTAGTAATCATGAAATGATTCAGTCTACCAAGTACGTGTTATCCAGCAAATTTGATATGAAAGATTTGAGAGTAGCTGATGTGATCATAGGAATTAAGATTTCTAGGACATCGGATGGATATATATTATCTCAGACTCATTATATTGAGAAGATACTTGAGAAATATAACAAAAGAGATCTAAATGTGGCTAGAACTCTTGTAGACCTAACTCTTCATCTCTAAAAAAACACTAGCTCAAGCGTATCGCAATTAGAGTATTCGAGAATCATTGGAAGTCTGATGTATCTCATGAACTGCACACGACCTGATATCGCTCAAGCTGTTAACAGGCTTAGCAGATATACGAGCAATCCAGAACATAACCACTGGAATACCATAGTAAGGGTTTTGAGGTATCTCAGAGAAACTTCAAAATATGGCTATATTACGAGAGATATCCTGCTGTACTAGAGGGATACAGCGATGCTAACTAGATATCTGATACAGTGGATTCTAAATCTACGAGTAGATTTATTTTCACACTTGGTAATGCAGCCGTGTCATGGAAATCCTCGAGGCAAACCTGTATTGCCCGGCCTACTATGGAATCAGAGTTCATAGCGTTAGACAAAACAGCAGAAGAAACGGAATGGCTTAGAAACTTCATTGAAGATATTCCTAGTTGGCCCAAACCGGTGCCAGCGATAAGCATACATTGTGACAGCAAATTGGCTATTGGGAGAGCCCAAAATACAATTTATAATGGTAAGTCTCGACATATACGTTGGAGACATAATACCATACGTCAACTGCTCTCAAGTGGCATAATATCGATCGATTATGTTAAGTCAAAGGAAAACCTATGGGATCCACTAACTAAAGGTTTACCTCGAGAGCAAGTTGAGAAGTCATCAAGGGGAATGGGCTTGAAGCCTAAAATCTAAGAATTGTCACTGTGGAAACCCAACCTAGCGGACTGGAGATCCCAAGATCTAGGTTCAAAAGGGACAATTGAAACTTTGTGCAATTCAAAATAAGCACTGAAGAGTTTTGTACTCTTTCCCATTCCGATAATGACGCTGAGTGCTGTCTGTCAAGGTTAGGATAAACTAAGGCTTTTAATGATCACTATATTAGGAGATGAGTCCTAATGGGGGTAAAGACAGATTACCTCTTCATAGTAGATCACCTATTTCAAGTAAGAAGTGAGGCCACTTCCATGGCAAATTTTAATGGCTGGTTACCCTAAAGTACTTGATGAATCCATGACTGTTGTTCAAGGCTGAAATGAACACAAGCGTAGAACAGGAAATGGTCGAAGTAAAGCTGTGTGTTGGCGATTGTCTTTATTTACACCAACGACAGAACAGTTCAAGATTATGGATCACTGGTTTGCCAAGTAAATCCGATTGTCATTCACTAGGAAAGGTTCAAAGAAAAAGCTACCTATTTCAATGCAGCTTTAGTTCACGGAAACTATCTCAAGTGTTTGCATGAATATTTGAAGAATTGTGGGGGATTGTTGTAAATTCTTCAAATCTTCAAATATGATGTTTGGATGGAGGATGGACTGTTATTTGGATGGTACCCCATGAGGACATGTCCTCAATTTGTGTTTAAATGGTCCTATGCTCTAAGGGGTACATAGAAGGGGTACAACCCTTTGGAGGGTTGCACCTCAACCCAAAGGGTGCCCTTGAGGCACCATTCCTTACTTATAAAACGAAGCTTTCTTGTTCCTTTATATACACAGAAAGAAATCTGAATTGCTTCCATAAAATTTGAGTCTCATTTTGGTTTTGAGTCAGAGAGAAAATTCCACCATTACCAAGTTCGAGATCTTGTTAAGGTGTGCCCCTTGAATAAGAGGAATACAGGTTATCCTGGGAGAACATTAGCCACAAATCCGTAGAGATCAAGACAGAGCTAATAAGTTATTATGGACATATATTTATCTCGACTCGGACTGCATTTCATCAATTTTATCAGGTTTTTCTTGTTATCAAAGTTTTAGGGTTTATGCATGTTAGACTAGATCTACTTTCATTTTTATGGTTTTTGTGATTTGTTTGTTGCATGTTAATTTTCTGTTTAATGACACTAATATTCCTACAGTTGTATCCTCGGGTTAAACTATTTGGAGCTTCTTTTAAAATGCTCCAATGAATTTTTGTTTCTTTATACGAGGAAGAAATGGAGAGTATTGTCCAATGCAGACCTCTAAGTAATTCAGTGGAAAAAAACAGAGCAAAAAATATTACTATATATCACATGTAGGGAATTAAAGAGCGATGCATAATGGAAAAATATTTGAATTAACAAATATCGCTCTAGTAATTCCCATACCCACGTGAAAAATCACATTAAATGACCATACAAAACATAAAATTAAATACATATGGTAAATAAAAGTATAAATATAGTATTAAATAGATTAAAGGAACATGATATGTCTCTCCACTTCCTCCAATCACAAATTTTGTGATAATTATTGATAGCTTTTTCTTCAACAACTAACTAAATAGTTACAAAATATACGACCTCTAATGAAAGCAAGTCCTTCTAATATGGTTCTTTGAACCAAGCAGTGGATGGCTTATCACTTGAAGGATACTAATCCTAAGGTTTCACTCAATTGATTTGAACAACCTAAGCACAAAAGAGAGGCACAAATTAAGATTGAAACTTATGAGTTTTCGTGGCTACCTTTAAGGGTAAAATTGCCAAAGTTAAGTGTGTTTATATAGAAGTAGAGTTTGCAGAAAGTTGGCAGGTGATCTTCAAAATTAATTGAGTGATCATTATGGAAATAATATAAATATAATTTTAGACATTCTCAAGGCGATCTTCAAAATTAATTGAGTGATCATTATGGAAATAATATGAATATAATTTTAGACATTCTCAAATGCTCCCCAAGTTACAACCACTACTTTTGTGTGATCATAGGACATGAGAAACTCTAGGTTTCCTTTCATATTTGAACAAAAACATAACCAAGTTAGAAGCCAATTGATTAACCGATTCAATGCAATCGGTTAATCGATTGTTTATGCATAATCTGGTTACATTCGTACCTCAATCGGTTCACTGATTAATCCAATCGGCTAACCGATTATTCATTACATAAATAAATTATTTTATACCATCTAAATTCATGTAAAAGCAAATGATTCCCAAATATCATAGAGATGTTATACATTATTATAGTTCATTATATTATCAATAACTTGCATACTTTATATGTGAGTGACCCCTTATGTTCGTTCTCAAATCAATCATAGAATTAGCTATTATAAATTAAGTCCATATAATCTATCATCCAATGAACATCATCATTTAGTTGTTATATTCTAATGATCATAAGTGACACCTAACAATTTATCATAACCCATAAATGAGAAGGAATAGAACCTCCCTCTCTCGAGTGCCAATGAAAATACCATCAACTATAGACTTCGATATCTCTATAAAAATCTAATAGTTAACAAATCATTACGCTTTGTGATTCTAATTTAACGACTTCAAAGGATTACAGATTCTCTCGAACTCTATAAAATCCTAGGCAATATTCTATAGATCTATTCAAAATCCCCTCTCTCGAGTGATAGATTCTAAACATATATCATCATATTTGTGGCCAGAAAACACAATGCATTAAACTCAAAAGAATATAAATAAATCAATAAAACTTCATAACAAAATTGACAATTTAAAATAAAGGTTCAAGCATCAGTTACATCATTCTCCAGAATTAAGGAGTTTAATTCATGACAATAGATAAAAACAATAATAAACAAGTCATGAATCTAATGGAAATTATTAGAGTTCTAAGAAAGAATTAAGAAGATAAAACCCGAATTGAATCTCTTCCTCCTCGGACGTTACCGCCTTCGTCCCCTCTTTTGCTCTTCAATCCTCCTCATTGGATCTCTAAAATATTTATTTATGTGTTTTGTGGAGTGTATTAGCCTCTTTTTAAGTTTTGGACGAACTATTATATTTACAGTGGAGGCTGGGAGTCATTGGGTATCATTAGGGATCTTAAAAACCCTAAAAAACAAATCCTGGAACGCACGTGTATTTGCCCCCGCAGCGCCTTAGCTCAACTAATTGACGCATGGGCGCCTGCTTCTCTGGTTTTCCCGCAGTGCCTCAGCTCAGCTAATTGGCGACTGGGCGCCTGCTTCTCTGTTTTTTGTATGGTACTTTGATTTTGGGGAGGCGCCATGACGCCTCTCATGGTTTGATTAATTAGGCACCAATGCGCCTTTGTTCTTTCTACCAACAGGCGCCATGACGCATGTGCATTTAAGTGAAAATTGTGGCGCTATGGCGCCACAAGAATTCAATGTGTTGGCGCCATGGCGCCAAGTAATAGTGTCAATAGGCGCTTTGGCGCCTTGTGTGCTCGGGCTTGGTGGCGCTATGGCGCTATCCTCTTGGTCTTTTGGCTGGATCTTGTATCTGCTTCGAGTGCTACGGTACGATGATAAATTTGTTCATGCATTGTGTCCTATGCTCCCGTATGGTCCCCAAAACACGTGTAATTTTCCCATGATCCATGTATTAATGTTCATACAATTAAAATATAAAATAAACTATGAATAAAATTTAATATCTCGAAATATAACAAAATACTAAGCTAAAGATGTCGGAATAAGTGGGTATAAACCACACTAATCAAACACCCCCAAACTTAAGGTTTTGCTAGTCCCGAGCAAAAGATAAAATAAAAACTAAATTCAAATAGACAAATAAAAACTACTAAATTAACTAAGCCACTTTCGTAGGGATCACGATTTCATTTAGCGTATGCAACAAGCCTTTAAACCCCTAAGCGACCCTAGTGGACGAGTTATAGTCTCGTGAGGGCTTACAGCGACGATACCCACAAAAGTCATTCACACACAATCATGCAAAAAAAATATTACAAAACATAGTCTCGATAGTTGCACATACAATTTTCCTCAAAGAAAGTTTATAAATAAAATTAGAGAACCTTCAAAGTACGTAATGTGACTCAAATCCAAATTCTTGAGTAATTCATCTAAGCTAGACTCACAGTGTGTGTGTGTGTTTACAGGTTCGGTCACATCTTAACTCCTAAGTAATCCAACACAATGATTTCGTTTAGAAATTAGAATCGATAGGTCAAACCAACCTAGATATCTCAATTATGCTATGTAATTGCTTTATTTCGTGCTCAACATAATATGATTTTTCTTTTCTTTTCTTGTCTTTTTTTACCTTCTCTTTTTGCACTTTTTTTCCAACTCACCTACCCTTTAAGGTAGCATTTCTCCTCATGGTGGTCCTAATACTCGACCATGGTTAGCTTCACGCTTATCAGTTATAGGTAGTTTAATTTATTTCTTTAGAGACGTTTTTCTTTTTAGCTATACCATACTTCATAACACTAGCAAATCAAAATAGATGTCTAAGCAAACGGTCATTCATCGACATGCAATTTCTTCAACTAATCACCTTGTCAACTACTTAAGTTTTCACTGCTAAAAAATTATTTTTTTTAAGTGCTTATGAGTCTAACATAGATCAGTTATTCAAGGCATCAGATAAAAGTAAATCGGGCACTTATCGTTTCTAAAATTTCACCCATAAACAAACAAACTTCATCACATGATTTATGTTTTACTATATAGGGCTAAAAATAATTTTTTTTTTAAAATAAACTTAAACAAATAGATAGCAAGTAAGCAACATGCACACACCCCCAAACTTAAAACTTGCATTGTCCTCAATGTAAGATAAAAATTTAAAGAACAAGAGTGAGGAACAACACTACCGTGCATGGAGTTGATCAGACTCTTGCTGGTTAGAATTTGGTTGCGCGGGCGTTGTGTATCTCGTGCTACCTGCATAAATAACATGCAATTTAATAAATAGTATACAATAAAATAAAATAAAAAATAAAAATTAAGAATAAAGAAAATGATGATAAAATAAATGCAAGGGTTGCCTCCCCGCTAACGCTAACTATAACGTCTTCAGCCAGACGCAACCACCCAAATGGTTATGGTAGCTTAAACGTAGTTGATGAGTGGTAAATACATCACTTTTTTCCACTCATTTGACCTAATATTTAGATTAGTTTCTCGAGTTTTACGAACGTTTTGATATGTTTTGTTGTTATTTTATAGATAAATAAAGTTTGGAAAGCATTGGAGGCAATTTGGGGCCAAAACGGACAAAAATGCGTCAACTGGGAAAATTTTGTCTCTTCAGCGTCGCGACGCCAAGAAGCCAGCGTCGCGAGGCCCAGAATGCGCCGGATCTGCTAACATGCGCCGTCCGCCACGTGTCAAAATCTGAGTGGTCAACTTTGCTAACGTGCGCCGTTGACTTGCTAACGTGTGCCGATCATGCTAACGTGCATGGACGCCACATGTCATCATCTCATTGGACCACCCTAACCGTGTGCCACGTGTCGCCATTCCATTGGACCGAAATTCCCACCGATCACAAGCTGCCACGTGTCGCCTTCTTATTAGACCGAACTGCCAACCAACCACAGCTTGACGCATGTCACAATTATTGTTGCCGACACCGCGTGGTCAACGAACGTGTGGACTTCAGTTACTGTAGCCAGCGTCGCGACGCTAGGCAATTTTCAGCGTTGCGATGCTGGACCAAAATATGCCTATAAAAGGAGGCCTCCCTCATTCATTTTTCCTCGTGCTTTCCTTGGGAGTTTTTCCCTGATTTTATAGGAAGCATCTATTTTTGTAAATATAAATATTATTTTAATTTATGTATTTTATTTTTCAGTAATAATAGTAGTATCTCTTATTCTACCTTTCTTTAATGTTTTCTAGTTAATTTTCCGCTGGGGTTAAGGTGAAGCTTTTATTATTTTAATTTAGATTAATCTCCCCTAAATATAATATGGAAATTATAATTCAAAATATAAAAGATTACCGCCTTAATGGCTGGTTTTATCTATTTGACATAATGTGGCACCGCCTATATGGATGATCTTTAGGTGACAGATAATTACCGCCTATATAGCTGGTTTATGTTCAAATACTATTACCGCCTTTATGGCTGGTCGGACTTAATTTGATTTAATAAGGAATACCGCCTTTATGGCTGGTCGGTAATATCACGCTTAATTTTTGTATTATATTAAGGGAGATATCTAAACTAAAAATAGTAAAAGTGGATCCCCAACCCCCATCATTTTATTTTTAGTCTAGGGAAGTGATGAAACACAATATCCACACACTTAATAATTGATTTTCTTTTTATTGGTAGTTCTTTAGTTTGTTTATTGAGTCTTAAGTTTAATGCTATTTTATTAACTGGCCATTAATAAAATTGATGGGGTAAATCTAAAATGAACTAGACATAGGGATTTTAGGTTTCAGCCTTAGATTAAATAGCTCACGATCTTCCTTGAGGATAGATAACCCTTTAATAGATTTCCTTACAGGATAGACATATACCTGTCGGGCGTGGGTAGCCATAATTGGAACTTGGTCTTAATGAATCCAGGTAATGTGGTTGACATAGGAATATGGTTCAATTGGGTTATACTGGGTATTTGCGTCTGATCATCGGAAGAGGCTTTTGCATAATTTCGTGTTCCAGGTTAGCAAATTAATTAATTACACATAGATAAGAGAGTCAATTCATCCTTAGGAAGATATTGTGTGGAGTCACGACCCTATATCGTTTTGAGTCTTTTTATTTATTTTCCTTGGTATTTTCTTTTGTGTCTTTTTATTTATTTTAATTAAGCAAATCCACATTCAACCAACCTAAAGCAAACATTCCTTTCTCCCTATAATTAGATACCTGTAAAGGAATATAGTCAATAATTAATAACAACAGTAGGAATTAAGTCCTCGTGGGATCGATATTTTTATACTACTTGAACGATACGTGCGCTTGCGTTGTACGCGTGTGTTTGCACCGGTCAAGTTTTTGGCGCCGTTGCCGGGGACATATATTTCTTGAGTTATTAATTTTGAAGCTATCTATTAATTTTGAAGTTATTAATTTTTATACTACTTGAACGATACGTGCGCTTGCGTTGTACGCGTGTGTTTGCACCGGTCAAGTTTTTGGCGCCGTTGCCGGGGACTTATATTTCTTGAGTTATTAATTTTGAAGCTATCTAATTTACTTGTATCTAATTTTCTTTATTTTTATCTGTAATTTTTATTTATTTCTTTTATTTTTCAGGTGGTTGAAAAATGGAACACTACTGGGAGATTGAGAGATTACGTGCTTTACAAGAAGATACACCCCACATTTGGGAGCAATAGTCCGGTTTTCTGAGGCCTGTTGTCGAGCCCAACGACTATCACTGGATGTCAGAACCAAGTAATACTACATTTGCTCAACAGAATGCAATGTGGAGATGTGACATATGTAATGGTAACCACCCAAGCGAATATTGCGAGTACAACTACAATTCAGGGTGGCAGAGCTATCAAAATCATTCATGGTACGAAGAACCATCACATTTTCCATCTTATCCACCATCTTCTTTCGATCCTTATCAAGAACCAGAACCATCCGAGGAAGATCAATTGATTCACATGTTCAAAGAACAAGCAGCTCGATTTGATGCACAAATTCAGAGTAACACAGAATCCATACAGAGAATGACAGATCAGATCAGACAATTAATAGAAAACCAGAGCTACATACCTCAAGGAGCATCTTCAGATGACACATACAAAGCCTTCAAGTACCGAACATTCCACGATGACACTTTAGCAGAGGAGGAGGCTGAGAAGTATCAGGAACCAGAGGTATCAGTTCAGGAACCCGAACCGGCAAAGTCTCGATTTTATTTCTATTATTCAGATTCTGACGAGGATGAAGCTGAAATATTTGTACCAACTGCATCAAAAATTGAGGATGGAATTCTGTATCCTCAAAATGAAGATCTTGGAGATTACATTGCAACGATGTTTGAGGAAGAACTACCAATCGCAGAGGATAAAAACATACAGACAGAGACATCTTTACATCCTCCGGTTGAAGATCTTGGAGATTGTTTTACAATGATGTTTGAAGAAGATCTATTCGAGCCAATCATTTCACCTGAATCAGAGGATGAAGACCTAATTTCAGACTCATCTTTTCATCCTCAGGTGGAATAAGAAGCAGAGCAAATGGAGGAATAAATGACAGAACTTAATGAAGATCCAGAGCATTCGGGCGAAACATCACTGTGTTGGGGAGTACAAATCAAAGATATCACCCAGAAGCTTGACAGAATGGAACTTCCATTCTAAGTCAAACACCATACGAGACCTCCTGATTTTCTTTCTTTCTTTACAGGAACTGCTGGAGCGACTGAGTTTAAAAAGGTGGCACAAGCACTGAATATGACAAAATTTATTTTATCACCTTACTGTTGGAAAAGACCCGTCAAAAGCAACGCTCATGGGATTGTCTTTAATCGGACATCCAAAACGACGCTGAAACCTCATTGACATATAGATTTCAGTCACGTCTGGCTGAAGACGTAAAATTTAGCGCTAGGCAACCCATGCAATTTGTTGAATTTTTATTTTTATATTTTGTGTGAACTTTTTAATTTTGTGTGTTAGTATTTCAGGTAAAAGCACAAATGGAGCATTTTGAGACAGAAGGAATGGTGTTTAGCAATCACAAAGATGAGAGCTAATTCATTAGCGGTGGCTGAGTAAGGAATGGATTCTTGAGACGCATCCTGATGAATTTATACTGAGCGAGTGGCGTATTGCGTACACAATTCCGTTGCCTTAATTATTGCTTTGATTTACTTTTCTTTTGTACTTTTCTTTATTTTCATAGACAAGATCCAGACTTTTTGACATTTCACACCATTCATTTTGTTGTGTAGTTAACAAGCTTCCTTTGGAAGATACTAGTGCTATTATTACTCACCCGTTTCAGGTACTATAAATTCAGCCCGTCATTGCACTTTGGAAGGCATCTAGATTTGAGAGTGATAAAATACATAAAATAAAAATGGAAGCCACTTCAAGAAGACGAGTTGAGAACATTTGTGTGTTTTGCGGTACTAGTGTTGGTGTTAAACCGCAATACATAGAAGCAGCATAAGAATTGGGTCGAGTCATTGCTGAACGGAATATGCACTTGATATACGGTGGAGGCAATCTTGGACTTATGGGGATCATTTCAAAGGCTGTACAGGAAGGAGGCAGTCCAGTTTTGGGAATCATCCCAAAACCTTTAGCAGAGGCAAATCTCATTGGACCATCAAACAGAGAGGAATTGATCGTGTAGAATATGTCCGAGAGATTGGTAGAGATGATTAACAGGGCTGATGCGTTTATTGCTTTGCCAGGAGGCTTGGGCACATTGGAGGAAATTGTTACATTACTATCTTGGGCGAACCTGAATATACACCAGAAACCGCTTGGGTTACTTAACGCTGATGGATTTTTCGACTTTCTTTATGTATATCTTGGTGATGCTATAAGAAACGGTTTCGTGTCAAAACCTGTAGAGGAACTCCTCTTCACTGCCAGATCTGCCAATGATTTATTTGACCAAATCTTAGCCTTCGAACCACAAGTTGACCCTGTCATTTCCAAGATCAAATGGTCCGAAGATGATCATGGTAAAAAACATAAGAGAAATCTGAATCTGAACCTTTAGTTTTCTGTATTTTCAGCTAACCAGGTACGACCTTCTTATCTCCTCTTTTACTGTTTAAGACATTGGGGACAATGTCTCATTTAGGTTTGGGGGAGGGAATTAGTTAATTAGTATCTTGTTTTTAATTTTTGTTGTTTTTAGTCCTAAATTTTTCGAAAAATACAAAAAAAAATTGAAAATTTTTCAAAAATTACAAAAAAGAAAATTTGCGTTTTTGTGTTCTTGTTTTGACTAAAAAGATAAAATATTTTTGAAATAAGTTAATTTTTGTTTATTTCCTTTTAAATTATTTAATTTGTAGATTCTCCATAAAACTGACTAAAATGGATCTTCATATGCTAGGTTAGCAGGTATTATCAATATGCATAGTAACATACGGACGTGAGTTGTAATTGAAAAGATTGTAATATTCAGTGCTCTAGTTTAATTGGAGGAAGCATCTCAAATAGTGATGGAGTAATAAAAAAAAAATTCCGTTGTGCAAAAATAAAGCATCTGAGATCCGGGTTATTAAGTCTGTAAGGGTGTTTTAACACCTAGTGCCCTAAAACCAACTGGTTTGGGAGTCACTGGCCCAAAGCTCGCTATATGGATCGAAGATGTTGCAAAAATGTATATTTATATCTGAAGTCTGGGTAATTAAGTCCGTAGGGGTGTCTTAACACCTGGTGCCCTAAAGCCAACTGGTTTGGGAGCCACCGGCCCAAAGCTCGCTACATAGACAGAAGATATTGTATATAAATAAAAAATAATCAGAAAAAAAAATCAAAAAAATTCGAAAAATTATTCTATTGCTACTAAAAGGTGTGAAATCTGATAGAACTTTAGGACAAATATATTACCCTCTTATTAACTACACTTATGACTGTTGTGGGCAAAAATGAATTGGTTAATACTTTGTTAGGTTTGTATATGGAGAATGGTAATTATAATCGGAGAATTTACTTATTCGGTAATTTAGAAAGAAACAAAACAACTAGTAACTTGGAGTATAAGTTTCACCTGATTAGTCACTAACTTCTCTTGTCTTTTTGCTTTTGTGTGCATTAGTTTTAACTAACTTTTTACTTTTGTAAAATGTTTGTGGGTATCATTGCTGTAAGCCCTCACGAGACTATAACCCGTCCACTAGGGACACCTAGGGGTTTAAAGGCTTGTTACATACGCTAAATGCAACCGTGATCCCTACGAAAATGGCTTAGTTAATTTTTCTGTTATTTTATTTTGTGTTTTGCTCGAGGACTAGCAAAATGTTAGGTTTGGGGGTGTGATGAGTGGTAAATACATCACGTTTTCCCACTCATTTGACCTAATATTTAGATTAGTTTCTCGAGTTTTATGAACGTTTTGATATGTTTTGTTGTTATTTTAAAGATAAATAAAGTTTGGAAAGCACTGGAGGCAATTTGGGACCAAAACGGACAAAAATGCGTCAACTGGGAAAATTCTGTCTCTTCAGCGTCGCGACGCCAAAAAGCCAGTGTCGCGACGCCCAGAATGCGCCGGATCTGCTAACATGCGTCGTCCGCCACGTGTCAAAATCTGAGTGGTCAACTTTGCTAACGTGCGCCGTTGACTTGGTAACGTGCGCCGATCATGCTAACGTGCAGCGGATGCCACGTGTCATCATCTCATTGGACCACCCTAGTTGCGTGCCACGTGTCGCCATTCCATTGGACCGAAATTCCCGTCTATCACAAGCTGCCACGTGTCGCCTTCTTATTAGACCGAACTGCCAGCCAACCATAGCTTGACACGTGTCACAATTATTGCTGCCGACACCGCGTGGTCAACGAATGCGTGGACTTCAGTTACTGTAGCCAGCGTCGCGACGCTAGGCAATTTTCAGCGTTACGACGCTGGACCAAAATATGCCTATAAAAGGAGGCCTCCCTCATTCATTTTTCCTCGTGCTTTCCTTGGGAGTTTTTCCCTCATTTTATAGGAAGCATCTATTTTTGTAAATATAAATATTATTTTTAATTTACGTATTTTATTTTTCAGTAATAATAGTAGTATCTCTTCTTCTACCTTTCTTTAATGTTTTCTAGTTAATTTTCCGCCGGGGTTAAGGTGAAGCTTTTATTATTTTAATTTAGATTAATCTCCCCTAAATATAATATTGAAATTATAATTCAAAATATAAAAGATTACCGCCTTAATGGCTGGTTTTATCTATTTGACACCGCCTATATGGCTGGTCTTTAGGTGACAGATAATTACCTCATATATGGCTGGTTTATGTTCAAATACTATTACCGCCTTTATGGCTGGTCGGACTTAATTTGATTTAATAAGGAATACCGCCTTTATGACTGGTCGGTAATATCACGCTTAATTTTTGTATTATATTAAGGGAGATATCTAAACTAAAAATAGTAAAAGTGGATCCCCAACCCCCAACATTTTATTTTTAGTCTAGGGAAGTGATGAAACACAATATCCACACACTTAATAATTGATTTTCTTTTTATTGGTAGTTCTTTAGTTTGTTTATTGAGTCTTAAGCTTAATGCTATTTTATTAACTGGCCATTAATAAAATTGATGGGGTAAATCTAAAATGAGCTAGACATAGGGATTTTAGGTTTCAGCCTTAGATTCAATAGCTCACGATCTTCCTTGAGGATAGATAACCCTTTAATAGATTTCCTTACAGGATAGACATATACCTGTCGGGCGTGGGTAGCCATAATTGGAACTTGGTCTTAATAAATCCAGGTAATGTGGTTGACATAGGAATATGGTTCAATTGGGTTATACTGGATATTTGCGTCTGACCATCGGAAGAGGCTTTTGCATAATTTCGTGTTCCAGGTTAGCAGATTAATTAATTACACATAGATAAGAGAGTCAATTCATCCTTAGGAAGATATTGTGTGGAGTCACGACCCTAGATCTTTTTGAGTCTTTTTATTTATTTTCCTTAGTATTTTCTTTTGTGTCTTTTATTTATTTTAATTAAGCAAATCCACATTCAACCAACCTAAAGCAAACATTCCCTTCTCCCTATAATTAGATACCTGTAAAGGAATAGAGTCAATAATTAATAACAACAGTAGGAATTAATTCCTCGTGGGATCGATATTTTTATACTACTTGAACGATACGTGCGCTTGCGTTATACGCGTGTGTTTGCACTGGTCAGTAGTGAATCGGGTAATCTCATCTGCTTTCTTCTTTGGTATCCATCGGTTCTTATGACATGAAAAAGATAGCTTGGCAGGCTGTGGTAATTTATCCGTAGATGGTCCCCCAGGATATGTAGATTTCCCCTCAATTGGAAATTCTGGACTGCACATTCGGTAAAATTGGCTCGGCCTCCTTTTTAACCTTCCAAGGGTCATCTCCAAGTGAGCACTGAATTTTCTTTTCCTCTTTTTACAACCCTTTGGGAGTGATTTCGAGTTTAGCTGTGGAAAATCTTTCTTTATGCATGAGTGCACTATACTCGTAGGTTGTTGAAATACTATCTCACCCTGCGTGTTTGCAACTCTCTTCTCTACTATATCTACCTTGTGACATTCTGCATCACCTTGAGAACTCGGCATGGCTCTGAAAACACTGAAGGTGACTTCTTAATCTTGACCTCTCATTATCAATTCACCTTTGTTCTCTTCTTCTGTTACTGCCTAAGTCCTGAGAGGTGTCTTTAAACGCTTTTCCACTCATACATGTTATGATTTGACATTGCTCATTGGGGTTGACTTCAATATCACTAAAAACACCCATGTCTGTTGATTGGCCATGGAAGAAACAAGTAATCCAATTTGCGCTTCTAAAGATTTCATATTTGCCTCTATATTGCCCATTCGTGTTCCGATGTTATCCTGCCTTGACTCATTCTTCTCAAACCTCTCTGAAGCTGTAGCTACAAACGTGCTCATGAGGTCTTCTAAGGAAGGTTTCTGCTCAGCTCTTGGATAATTGAAGCCATGAGGAGGTTGCAAAACGTTTTCCATATCAGCATATGAAAAATTCGGATGATAATAAATAGGCATAGGACTGCCTCTATAGTTGTTGAAGTTTCGATTGTTCATATACTGTACTTAGACAAATCCTGCTCCTCTGTTGGGTAAAAGCGTTCCATTAGTAGAAGCATCTTCAATAGACGATTGACCCATTTGATTTGTCAATACTACTAGATGAGTCGTGAGGGAGGATACTTGAGCTATTAGTGCACCAATAGGATCTGCCATTGCTTCTTTTCAAATTCACCTCGTACTAAAAAAATATAACAATAAAATAAAATAAAATAAAATAATAAGAAATAAAAACAAAAATAAAACTTAAGACAAAAATAAATGAAATAAAGGAAATCAAATAAAAAATAAAAATACAAATAAAATTCTAAATTAAAGCTAAGATTACTTGGTAGTAGTATTAATGTGAATTAAACAAACAATCCCCGACAACGGCGCCAAAAACTTGTGTGTGATTTTTTATATCGTATCGCAAGTGTACGGTGTCAAGTTTTAGTATAAATCAGTGAAAGAGTGTCGAACCCACAGGGATTGCGTTAACTCGCACTAAGTACTACAATTGATAATCCTAACTTTATTTAGAAAAAAAATAATAAAGATTTATAATAAATAAATATAAAAATAATTATATAGGAGGAATTAATACGATAGAGATTTTGGATCCTGATTTCACCTAGCTGTCGCCTATGTATTTGTTATACCAATTAATCTTTGTTCAGTTATATTGTTTATAAAATCAAGACTCCTAAAATATCCACTCCCTCTCTCGAGTGCCGAGTGAAAATACCATCAACTATAGACTTCGATATCTCTATAAAAATCAAATAGTTAACGACTCATTGCGCTATGTGATTCTAATTTAACGACTTCAAAGGACTACAAATTCTCTCTAACTCTATAAAATCATAGGCTATATTCTCTATATCTATTCAAAATCCCCTCTCTCGAGTGATAGATTCTAAACATATATCATCTATTTGTGGCCATAAAACACAAGACATTTAACTCAAAAGAATATAAATAAATCAATAAAACTTCATAACAAAATTGACAATTTAAAATAAAGGTTCAAGCATAAGTTACATCATTAGAGTTCTAAGAAAGAAACAAGAAGATAAAACCCGAATGGAATCTTTTCCTCCTCAGACGTTACCACATTCGTCTCTTTTTTTGCTCTTCAATCCTCCTCCTTGGATCTCTAAAATATTTGTTTATGTGTTTTGTGCTGTGTATGAGCCTCCTTTTAAGTTTTGAACGAACTGTTATATTTATAGTGGAGGCTGGGAGTCATTGGGTATCATTAGGGATCTTAAAAACCCTAAAAAACAAATCCTGGAACGCACTTGTATTTGCCCTCGCAGCGCCTCAGCTCAACTAATTGGCGCATGGGCGCCTGCTTCTCTGGTTTTGTATGGTACTTTGATTTTGGGGAGGGCACCATGGCACCTCTCATGGTTTGATTAATTAGGCGCCAATGCGCCTTTGTTCTTTCTACCAACAGGGCCATGGCACTTGTGCATTTAAGTGAAAATTGTGGCGCCATAGCGCCACAAGAATTCAATGTGTTGGCGCCATGGCCCCAAGCAATAGTGTCAATAGGCGCTTTGGCGCCTTGTGTGCTCGGGCTTGGTGGCGCCATGTCGCCATCCTCTCAGTCTTTTGGCTGGATCTTGTATATGCTTCGAGCGCTACGACGCGAATGATAAATTTGTTCCTGCGTTGAGTTCTATGCTCCCGCATGGTCCCCAAAACACGTGTAATTTTCCCATGATACATGTATTAATGTTCCTACAATTAAAATATAAAATAAACTATGAATAACATTAAATATCTCGAGATATAACAAAATACTAAGCTAAAGATGTCGGAATAAGTGGGTATAAACCACACTTATCAGTTACGTAACTCAATCATCCCTATAGGTAGTCCGTAAAGGACGTCTCATGTTAGTGTCAAAGTTATATAATTCCTACATAAAATTAATGAAGACCTCAAGTCTTAGGATTAGTTTATATATCAATACTATGAATCTTTCGTAGACACATGAGATAAACATCTCCATATGAAAACTCCTTGAGGTCAGTTCAATATATTTGTTAATTGCCACAAGCACCCTTGTGTTACACTAAGCATTCAGACTATGCTAGTAGCTTATGAGATCAGCAACACAATGAGTGACCAGTAATAACATATGTTAGTATATCTAAATTATCAATGCCCTTGTTATTGATAATTCATCGACTATGAACATTTTATAAGTGATACGATCTCATAAATCAAAACTCTATTCGGTTCCTACGTAAATCACTCCAAAGATTTCATATACAAGTTATCTAATAAAGATAAGTACAGAATGTTTGTATAATAAATTAATGTTATTTTTATTTAATTAAATATAAGTTACATCATTAATTTTATAGTCCTAATTAAATGGAATCCTGGGTTCGAATTCAAAGAGTGTGTTTCTTGTAATAACTTGAGACATCCGATGATTTTTAATTCAAGAAATGAAAGTCATTGCTTTCAAGGAGATATCTTCGAGATCCAAACAAGGCACAAGATGGGAGTCAAAAGGTTAAATCTTATAAGCTTTCAGCTAGCAATCTTTTAGAATTCTTCCTTCTTTTCCCTTAGCAGAGAATTGAAGACGCAACAAATATGACTTATGAAAAGCTTGGATATTTGAACTTTTTCTTATTAGTCGAACCAAATATTCAACTCAATAAATTTATGTGGGCAATGCCATCAGTCACTTGTTACAACATTTTAATTCTATATTTCAGGCATAATATTAAGTCATTGTTGGAAATTCTTCTAATATTCATTAAATGATGTATATGTCTTTTGGATGCAATGGGTGCATGAGAGGGGTACAACCCTTTGGAGGGTTACACCCCACCCCAATGGGCCCTATTGACACCCTTCCATGCCTTATAAAAGAGGCACCATGTCCAATTTCAAAGGGAGACAGCAACATCCGAATTTTAGAGTCATATTCTTATTTGTTTTAGAGAGAGTTCCACCAATTTCCAAGTTCAAACACTTGTTAAGGAGTGCTCCTTGAACAAGAAGCATCCAAGGAATCCTGGGAGAACATTGGCCATTTGGAATCTGTTAAGCACCAGAGACGGAGGCTAATGAGTTCTTAAGGACAGAGAATCATCTCGACTTGGACAATTTCAATCAGGTTTTTCTAGTTCTTGAGTTTTAGGGTTTTCATGTTAATGTAGATCCACTTTTAGATTTTGTGATTTGATTGAAAAAAGCAAGTTAATTTGTTGTTTAATGACACTATATTTACCACAATCTTAAAAACTTATTAATTTAGTGTTGTTAGATATTAATTCGCATGCTTAGATAAGAAATATTTCTGGAAAAATACTGTATGTGCATGAAAAATACGTAGGGCGTTCGAACACCCGACGAACGCAAAGGCTTAAATCTGAAATTTCGTACGAACGTTCGAACGCGTCTTCAAACGCAAATCGAACGCAGACCTTGACTTAGTTTGTTCAAACGCATCCTAAACGCAACTCGAACGCAAACTCTCTGGAATTATTCTGTTCGAAAGCGTTCTCGAATGCTACATGAACATGAACTCTCTGGAACACATCATTCGAACGCGTTCTCGAACGCAACACGAATATACACACACTGGACAGTCTCGTTCGAACGTTGATACAAACGCGACACTAACTAATTAGTCCTGGAATTGTTATAAACTGTAAAGACTTAGATTAATTCAAATATTAATAATATTAACTTAGTTAATCATATACTGAATCACAATAATCTTGGTAGTATAGATTTAGTTTTTATTAGGTGTGTTTAATTATCACAAGCATACACATAGTGATAAAGTTGAAAATTAATTGTGTGTTGCATACTTGGGTGAGAATTTTAAAGTGTAGTCATACACAAGTAATTCCATCCAATCTTGATTGACACTACAAATATATCTACACATATCTATATTGTATTGTGAAATTGGAAGTGAAATACTAAAGTTGAATTGATAGGAGAGAGATTCTGTTAAGAAGAAAGTGTTTAAGGATATTCTGTCAAAAAGGCGATAAGAGCCTAAGTGGTCAGGGACTTAATGTAGGAAATGCTTTCTTTGCCGCAGCGGAAGTGACTTAGGCACACGGATCGGACTTGAAAATTTTTTCTGCTTTTCCCTTCCTTTAGCCGAATGCAACCAGCAAGTATACTGAAATTTTGCTTCTATTTCGGACAAGATTTCAGCCCTGGAATGCCCCCAAAATAGTCCCCGAGCAGCCCCGAACTGCAGTGAAATAATGGATTGTTTCGGACCCGTTATACCCCCGAATCACAACCAAATGAATCCCTAATTTGCGTGACTTTAGTGATGTTTCAGGTCTGATTTTTCTTTTAAAATCCAGTCACAATATATAGCCCTAAAAGATCCTAAGGTGTTTCCCAAAAATCCGAATTAAGACAAAAACAAACGAAACCCCGAAACCCCTTTGTAGCAAGATGCGACAGTGAGGAAAAATACCCTCACTGTCGTGAGTCAAAGATGAATGGAGGATATGAATTTTTGTTCCTTCGACACCAAAAGATCTTCCGTACTATGTCTCACAACCAACGGAAGTAGTGTGGGCTACACTCACAAAATAAATCCCTAAACGTTTTAGAGATTTGATTACACTTAATTTTTCTTTCTTATTTTCTTTTCTCAACTATTGAGAGACCATGAAGAAGAAGATGGAGGCTTGAGTTTTCAAGAGTAAGAGAGACCACAAAGAAAATCATTTTTTTTATATACTTAGGTCAAATTGTTTCCAAAACAAAACAATCACTCCCCCCAATCCAAAGCAAGAATCGGCCAAGGCTAAGATTTTTTATTTATTTTGTAACATCTAATATTTAATTACCATAATAAAATGATGTTACAAAAATTAAATATGTCATTACCTTTAAAAAAGGTGTAACATTCAAGTAAAATATTTAATTGCCAAAACAAATAAAATTCTTCCCTTTTTCTCCAAAATCGGCAATGGCATATTTTTCTTTATTAATTTTGCAACATGTGATATTAACTTTCCATGAAGTCAAAGATGATACAAAATCAAAAAGATTAATGCCATTATAGATTTGTAACTTCCAAAATTAAATCAAGGGTTTCCAAAACCCATAATTTAGAAATTACAATCTTAACCTTATTAAACTATATCTATTTATAATTAATATTTTGTATTAATAATTATTATATAATTATTAATACCATACATTAACTTTTAATATATAGTTTCAAGTGTGACAAATAATATTATTAATCATATTAATAATATTTATACATATGTAACTGTATAATTGGACAATCCAATTATACTAAATCCACTATAGTATATTGAGCTAGCACGGGGGGGCCAAATGGACCTACGGTTCCGAGCTCCAATAATCTTGAATATTAATTAAGCTCTTAATTAACTATTCTGAATTATTAACTCCGGGTTATTCCACTAAAAATCCGAAGTTGCACTCTCGTTGCCGCAGATGATATTAAGCTGAACCAAGTCGGTGTCCATCGATATAGTCATTACATATGAATTGATCCTTCCCGAGTATCTCGTAATTAGAGTCGAGTCATAATGTCCGTTATATCCCTATAATTATTTTTACCTTAAGTTCCATTGATTCTCTAATGAATGATTTATTCATAAACATTATGAATTTTAATCTTTCTATTCGTAACAGAAAGACTTGAGTGCTCAAATCGTTCAAGCACCGAATCAACCATTAAGAAAGATACTCATCTGCTTCTCGCAAGAAGGAATGAACTCCATATCTATGTAAAATGTCCCCAGCTACATAACAGACCATGCCCCCAAAATACATTGTTATTGGCCGGGACTGCTACACCAACCTCACCTTTGTAAATCAAAGGACATAGCCTGCCATGCAGGAGTTCGTAGTAAACTCAGATTAAGATCAATCCATATATGACCATCTAGTAGATCGAAATGACTTCTTGGTTTAACGGATATTATCAGAATGTCATTTTTATCTAGGTCCAGTGCTATATGATCGCATCATACAAGGTGTCTCCATTCTCATGTCTCTACATGGACGATCCGGATCAAGATCGCCATACAAAAATAGAATGGACCGCAGCTATAGATAAACCACAAACAAAGTACCATTTTGTTTGCTCTCTATGGACTATTTAAGATTACTAACTTCAGACTTAAATCCTCTTGTGTATGACACTCATACACTAAGTCTGAAGGCACATAAGTAATATACAGTATTCAAGATGATATATAATATGCGAAATTTAAACAAACACTTTGATAAATGAATAATGCATCGTTTTATTTCAAAACACATAAAACCGTTTACATCACATGTGGCTCTAGGGCATACATCACAACAATCTCCCACTTACACTAGAGAAAATAGGACATGTCACGTAATCCTAGACCATCTAGGTGACCTTCTAACATTTTATCCGACAAGGTCTTTGTAAACGGATCTGCCAAGTTTTTATGAATTTCCTCTCTATATGTTTTTCCTTCTTGTGGCTTCTTGGTTATTTGGAGTTTGCTACCGCACCACTATTATCGCAATAGAGAGTAAGTGGTCTATCTATATCTGGAACAACTTCCAGATCTCCCAAGAATTTACGGAGCTAGACTGCTCCATTAGCTGCTTCACAAGCTGCAATATATTCAGCCTTAATTGTGGAGTCAGCAATACAAGATTGCTTTATACTCCACCATAATATAGCCCCACCAACTAGGGTGAACATTGATCCAGATGTTGATTTCCTAGAATCGACATCTGTCCGAAAATCAGAATCTGTATATCCCCTTCGGATCAAATCCTCATCGGAATACACAAGCATATAATCTCACGTTCTCTTAAGATACTTGAGAATGTGTTTCACAACCACCCAGTGATCCAATCCTGGGTTCGACTGAAACCTACTGACTACTCCCACTACAAAACAGATGTCCGGTCTCATGCATAATATAGCATACATGAGACTACCAACTGTTGGGGCATATGAGATATGTCTTATTTCCTCAACATCTTGAGGTGTCTTAGGAGACTATTCCTTTGACAAATAAATTTCACGTCGATAAGGTAAATTACCTTTCTTGGAATTCTGCATCCTAAATCGCACAAGGATCTTGTCGATATAGGATGCTTGAGACATAGCTAACAGTCGTTTTTTGTGATCCTGAAGTATCTGAATCCCAAGAACATAACTGGTCTCTCCCAAATATTTCATTTGGAATTGGTTAGCTAGCCAGGTTTTCACGTCTGATAATATCTTTATATCATTCCCAATGAGTAAAATATCATCGACGTATCAAACAAGAAAAACCACATTCCCGTCAATGACGCGCTTGTATACACAAGGCTCATCAACATTCTGCTCAAAATCATAAGACTTGATCGTGGTATCAAATCTTATATTCCAAGATCGAGATGTCTGCTTGAGTCCATAAATGGACCTTTATAGCTTGCAAACCTTTTGCTCATGACATTGGGCGATGAACCCATCTGGTTATATCATATAGATACTCTCATCAAGATTGCCATTCAAGAATGCATTCTTGGCATCCATTTGTCAAATTTCATAGTCATAATATGCGGCAACAGATAGAAGAGTGCATATGGATTTAAGCATGGCTACTGGCGAGAAAGTTTCCTCATAGTCAACTCCCTCTTTCTAGGTATACCCTTGGCCACTAGTCTAGCCTTGAAGGTATGTACCTTCCCATCTGATCCCATCTTCCTCTTGTAGATCCACTTGCAACCTATGGGTTTTACCTCATCAGGTTGGTCTATAAGTTCCCAGACTGAGTTGGAGTACATAGAATCCATCTCTAGGTTCATGACTTTGAGCCATTCCTCTTTGTTAGAATCATTAATTGCACTACTATAGGTCAATGGTTCATCTATGCCATCGCTGGATGCGACAACTTGTGCCTCTCCAACCCCAAGGTAGCGATCAGATTGTCATACATCCCTCTCACTGCGTATAGGCTGTAGATAACGAGCTTACATCTGACTCTCAGATATCGAAGGTGCTATGTATTTGTCAACTTTCGTTGAAGATGGCGTGCTGGTCAAACCAGCAAGTAACTCCTCGAGTAACACCTTACTTCGAGGCTTGAACTCCCTCATATAGTCCTCCTCTAGAAACGTAGCATTTGTCGATACAAAATACTTTGTTATCATCAGGACTCTAGAAGAATCCACCCCTAGTCTCCTTAGGATAGCCTACAAATAGGCACACTTGAGAACGTGGCTCCAACTTTGTGGTTTTATTCTTCAGCATATGTACTGGACACCCCCATATGCGAAAATGTCGTAAACTAATTTTACGACCATTCCACAACTCTAAGGGAGTCTTAGGAACAGACTTAGATGGAACTATATTAAGGATATGCATTGCAGTTTACAGTGCATAACCCCAGAACGAACTAGATAGTGAGCTATAACTAAACATAGATCTCATCATGTCTAGTAGGGTCTGATTTCTCCTCTATACAACATCATTTTGCTGTGGTGTTCTAGGCGCTGTGAGCTAGGATACTATCCCGTGCTCAATTAAGAATTCCTCGAAATCTCTGTCGAGGTATTCCCCTCCACAATCCGATCGTAGAGCTTTGATTGTCTTACCTAATTAGTTCTCAACCTCAGCATGATACTATTTGAACTTTTCAAAGGTATTTGAATTGTGATGCATTAGGTAGACATGCCCATATCTTGAATAATCATCAATAAATGTGATGAAGTATTCATAACCACCTCGGGTGGTTGACTGACTCTTATACCTTTTCCAGTAAAAGGTTTTTTGGTCATTTTTCCTTCTAAACAGGATTCACAAACTGGTAAAGTCCCGAGCTTTAATTGGTTTAAGGCTTCGTTCTTTATCAATCTATTTATCCGGTCAAGGTTGATATGACCAAGTCTAAGATGCCATAGATATGTGTCATTGTGAGAAATCTTTGGCCGTTTAATTTTAGGTTTCCTAACCTTAAACATTTCAGCATTGAGCAGTGACCTATGTGTTAACGGTTTTAACACATACAAGTTATTTTCTGAGTTTTCTGTGCATATAGTTAATCCATTTCTACAATAATAACCAAATTGCTATTAAAAGAAACTGAATAACCATCATCCAAAAGTTTAGAAACATAAATTAAATTCATGTGAAAACTAGGAATGAATAACACATTGTTCAAATTTAAATAACTATTTGAAGAGTGGTAAATCTATCACTATTTCCCACTCATTTATCCTAATATTTTGTATAGTTTCTTGAGTCTTGTGAATATTTTGATGTGTTTTGTGTTATTTTGTAGATAAATAAATTTTCAGGACATTCTGGAGGTGATTTGGAGCAAAACAGTGAAAATCGGCAAAAAGGACATTTTGGTAATTTTTTGCGTCACGACGCCAGGACCTTCAGCGTCGCGACGCCTAACATGCACCGGAGTCTGCTAACGTGCGCCGGGTCAACGGGTCAGAATTTGAGAAGTTTGACTTTACTAACATGCGCCGTGCCACATGTCACCATCACAGCCGATCTGCTAACGTGCACCGTGCCACATGTTATCATCCTACGGTGCCGACACTCACAATTGCCATGTGTGCCACGTGTCATCCTATGTCATCACCACGTCATCGGTCAACGAATCAACTTTGCCACGCGTCATGCCACGTCATCATCCACGTCAGTAGGTCAACCGAGTCAACATGCCACGTCAGCATCAGCCAATCACAGCGTGACACGTGTCCCAATCCTACGGTGTCGACAATTGATCTCAGCCGCCTTGCCACGTCAGCGCCACGTCAGCATATAATTGAGCTCTTAGCCGCCTCGCCACGTGTCGCCTTATCCTCTTAGCCGCCTCGCCACGTGTCAAGCCGCGATTGTGCCACGCATCACTGTTCCAGAGTCGCGACGCCAGGACCTTCAGCGTCGCGACGCTGGAAGCTTATCCGCGCCTATAAATTGAGCTCGAGATTTCAATTTTTTTTGTACAATTCTCTCTCACTTCTTTTATGTAATTAGGGAGTTCTTCTCTCTCTAAGTTTTTTTTAATTTAGTTTTGTAATTTTTAATTACGTTCTGTAATAATAATAATTTACTTTCTTTATTTTACAGTTTTTACTATTCAATATGATGAGGTAACTTCCCTATGCTAGGGTGAAAGGCAATTCTTTTACTATTGCTATTTAGATTAATCTCCCTTAAAAATAATATATTTACTATTTAAAATTTGACTTAAAAAGGGATACCGCTATATTGGTCGGTTGGTAATTCATTTTAATCTGGTTTAAACCTGACTAATCAAGGATACCGCCAGATTGGTCGGTTGGTAATTTAATTTTGGTTTCGCCTTAATGGCTGGTTGGACTTAACCTGATTAATAAAGGATACCGCCAGATTGGTCGGTTGGTAAATAAATTCCCTTACCGCCTATATGGCAGGTTTATTTTGGTTCCGCCTTAATGGCTGGTTGGACTTAATTTGACTTAATCAGGATACCGCCAGATTGGTCGGTTGGTAATATTATCACAAGTTTATATATTATTTTCTGGGAGATATCTAAATTAGTAGTAGTAGAAATAATTCATTTTACCTTAGCATTTTTATTTTATTTTACTTTTAAGCTTTTACTTTACCGCAATTACTTCAACACTTTTATTTTATGGTTTTTACTTTTAAGTTTTTACTAGCCCTAACTATGTGTCATAACTAAGTTAGTAATCTAGGGTTGTGATGAAATCCAATATCACCGGTCTATAAGGGTTAAATTATAAATTGGGTAATATAAAGATTTATTTATTGAGTCTTAATCTTAATGCCTTTTTATTAACTGGCCACTAATAAAATTGATAAGGTAAACTTAAAATGAACTAGACATAGGGATTTTAGGTTTAAGACCTTAGACTCAATAGCCCATGATCTTCCTTGAGGATAGATAACCCTTTAATAGATTTCCTTACAGGATAGGAATATACCTGTCGGGCGGGGGTAGCCATAATTGGAACTTAATCTTAATGAATCCAGATAATTTGGTTGACATAGACATATGGTTCAATTAGGTTAAACTGGATATTTGTAGTTGACCAACGGAAGAGGCTTTTACATAATTTAGTGTTCCAGGTTAATAAATCAATATTTTACCCAACTATAAGATAACCACTTTATCTTTAAATAATATTGGAATAAGTCACAACCCTAGATAGTTTTTAATATTGAATTTTCTCAAAATCTCATTTTGAACAATTTTATTTACTTGTTTTTAAATTTAGAATCGTCACCATTTCAAATCAATCAAACAACCTGTTAGATACTAGTAATCATTTGACCTCATAAAATTAATAGTTTAAATATTAAGTCCTCGTGGGATCGATACTTTTTATACTACTTGAACGATACGTGCGCTTGCGTTATACGCGTGTGTTACGCCGGTCAAGTTTTTGGCGTCGTTACCGGGGACTTATTTATCTTTACTATTAGTTTAGGGGTTAGATACCTTTACTTGTATCTAATTTCTTTTTACTTATTATTTCTGTTTTCTTGTGTTACAGGTTCTCAGAAACTACATGAGACGAACCAGAAGCTTTGAACTCCGACCGCTTGACCCAGAAATTGAAAGAACCATCAGACAGTTGAGAAGGGAAAGGCGAGAAGGACAAGAAGCTTTAGTCAACATGGAACCTGAACCTTTGGACGTTGCACCACCAATTCCCATTCGAGCCAGAACCATTCCGGTGGTAGATGGCCTCTTTTCCTGTATTGTACTTCCTCTTTTACCAGTAAATACGGGTGACATCAAAACTTGCATTCAGATGATTCAGCATACAGTTCAGTTTGGAAGAAATGCAACTGAAGATCCTAATGCTCACATCAGCAACTTCCTGGAAGTTTGCGGCACTTTCAATTACAACCGAGCATCATAAGAAGCAATGAGACTACGAGTTTTTCCATACTCATTGAAAGACAGAGCAAAAGCATGGCTACATTCATTACCAGCAGGTTCTATCACAACTTGGAACGCTCTAGCCACAAAATTCCTTGCAAAATACTTTCCACCAGCAAGAACAGCAAAACTGAGGAATGACATCACATCTTTTGTACAACAAGATTCAGAATCCCTTTACGAAGCTTGGGAAAGGTACAAAGATTTTCTCCGGAAATGTCCTCACCATGAGATTCCAAAATGGCTTCAAGTCCAAACTTTCTATAATGGACTTTCTGGACTGATGAGAACCACAATCGATGCTGCTGCTGGATGAGCTTTGATGGCAAAAGGAGAAGATCAAGCCTGGGACCTAATCGAAGAAATGGCTAACAACAATTCCTTATGGCCAACAGAAAGGAGCATAATTCAAAGAATTGCAGGAATTTATGAAGTTGGAGCCAATACAGTAGTCAACACCAAGCTGGATCAGATATGCAAATTCATGGAGACTCTTACCACTGGATCCACAAGTTCACCATATGGAGGAGCACCAGAACCAAACCAACTTGAAGAGACGGTGAATTATGTCAACAATTTCAACAGACAGTGGAACAATCAATATTCCAACACCTACAACCCAGGGTGGAGGAATCATCCTAATTTTTCATGGAGCAACAATTCAGGGCAAAAGAACTATCCACCACCTGGATTCCAGCAACAGAACAAAAGCCAGGAGTAGACAAATGAACCAGTAATGGCAGAGATGCTAGCTCAATTAAAACGATATGAAGCTATGATTCAGAGCCAATCAGCTTCCATCAAAGCACTGGAGAATCAAATCGGACAACTGGCCAATGCTCAGAGCTACAGACCGCCAGGTAATCTTCACAGCAACACAGAACCAAATCCAAGGAACCGAAGGAATGAGCAATGTCAAGCCATTACTTTGAAAAGCGGTACTGAAACCAACAAAGATGTTGGAATCAAGATGTCCCAAGAAGAAGTTCCAAAAGAAGCCGAGAAACAGATGGAGGAAAAAGAAGCAAATGAAAAAGAAGCAAAGGAAAAAGAACCAGAACAAATCATTCCACTTCCAGAACAAATCATTCCACCTCCACCTCACAGCAACACAGAACACTCGCATTTCCGAGAGGAGTCGTGGAAAATGTGCTGGTCAAAGTTGACAAACTCATCATTCCAGCAGATTTCATCATCCTTGACATGGAAGAAGACAAAGAAGTACCTATCATTCTTGGAAGACCATTCTTGGCTACAGGTAAAACTGTGATTCATGTACAAAAAGGAGAACTGACCATGAAAGTGCAGGACCAAGAAGTGACCTTTAATGTTTTCAAAGCCATGAAATTCCTGATCGATGAAAAGGAAGAAGAAGAATGCTTCAGAGTTGATGTTGTTAATAATATTGTTCAGAATACTGAGCCAAATCCCACAGATACACTTGAAGCTTGCATCACCAACATAACTGACAGCGAGCTAATGCTGAAATCTTGGAATGTATCAACTACCTTGACAAACCATTCCGATTCAAAGCAACACCACCAGTTGAAAGCTTGGAACTACCAAAGAAAGATAGAATCAAGCTTTCGATTGAAGAACCACCGCAGCTGGAACTAAAGTTACTTTCGAGCCATCTCAGGTATGCATTTCTTGGAAACTCTTCTGAATTACCTGTTATTATTTCTGCTTCACTAATATTGGAGCAAGAAGAAAAGCTACTGAGAGTGTTACGAGAGCACATAAGAGCCATTGGCTGGACTATAGCAGACATTCGAGGCATTAGTCCATCATTTTACATGCATAAGATTCTGATGAATGATGAGTACAAACCCACAATGGAGCATCAACGGAGACTCAATCCAATCATGAAGGAAGTCGTGAAGAAAGAAATCATCAAATGGTTGGATGCTGGCATCATTTACCCCATCTCTCATAGCACTTGGGTAAGTCCTATGCAGTGTGTACCAAAGAAATGAGGAATTACTGTGTCACAAATGAAAAGAACGAGCTGATTCCAACAAGAACGGTGACTGGATGGAGAGTATGCATGGATTACAGGAAGCTGAACAAAGCCACGAGAAAAGACCATTTTCCGCTACCATTCATTGACCAGATGTTAGATAGACTGGCGGGACATGAGTTCTATTGCTTTCTTGACGGATATTTAGGGTACAATCAGATTGCCATTGCCCCAGAAGATCAGGAGAAAACTACTTTTACATGTCTCTATGGTACTTTTGCTTTCTGCAGGATGCCATTTGGATTATGTAATGCCCCTGCCACTTTTCAGCGTTGCATGATGGCCATTTTCTCAGACATGCTGGAGCAGAGTATGGAGGTATTTATGGATGACTTTTCTGTGTTTGGAGATTCTTTTGACCATTGCTTGCAAAATCTGGAACAGGTATTACAAAGGTGCGAAGATACAAACCTGGTACTCAATTGGGAGAAATGCCATTTCATGGTACATGAAGGCATTGTTCTTGGACACCGAATCTCACAGAAGGGAATCGAAGTAGACAAAGCAAAGATTGAAACAATTGAAAAACTACCTCCACCAACATCTGTCAAAGGGATTCGGAGTTTTCTCGGACATGCAGGTTTTTACAGGAGATTTATCAAAGACTTTTCCAAGATTGCTAAACCTCTTTGCAATCTTCTGGAAAAGGATGTGCCTTTCAACTTCACCAGAGAATGTCAGGAAGCTTTTGAGATCTTAAAACAGAAGCTGGTCTCTGCCCCCATCATTGTAGCACCAGACTGGACCCTTCCATTTGAAGTGATGTGCGATGCTAGTGATTTTGCTGTAGGTGCAGTTTTGGGACAACGCAAAGCAAAGATTTTTCACACCATTTACTACTCCAGCAGAACTTTAAATGAAGCTCAACTCAACTACACAACCACTGAAAAGGAGTTGCTCGCAGTTGTGTATTTTTGACAAATTCCGTTCTTATCTGCTGGGTCCCAAAGTGGTGGTCTACACAGATCATTCAGCAATAAATATCTGATCACGAAGAAAGATGCCAAACCCAGATTGATCCGTTGGATACTTCTTCTGTAAGAATTTGAAGTGGAGATTCGAGACAGGAAAGGAACAGAAAACTAGGTGGCAGATCACTTATCGAGGATCGAGAATGGAGAAACAGCTGACAAAGAACTTACAATCAAAGAAACTTTTCCAGATGAACAACTGTTTGCCATAAACCAACAGGAAGTCCCTTGGTATGCTGACTATGTCAACTACATTGTGTCAGGAAAATGGCCGTTGGAATGGACAACTCAGCAACGGAAGAAGTTCTTCAAAGAAGTCAAACACTATGTCTGGGATAAACCGTACCTGTTTAAACGCTGTGCTGATCAATTGTTGAGACGTTGTGTTCCACAGGAGGAGGTTAACAGTGTTTTGCAACACTGTCATTCATCACCATATGGCGGACACTTCAGCGGAAATAAAACTGCAGCAAAAGTTCTTTAATCAGGTTTGTTCTGGCCCACACTTTTTAAAGATGCTTATCTTTTTGCTTTTCAATGTGACAGGTGCCAGAGAACGGGGAATATTTTTAGAAAAAATGAAGGACCATTGCAAAATATTCTGAAGTGGAAATATTCGATGTGTGGGGTATTGATTTCATGGGACCCTTTGTTCCATCATTTGGAAACTATTCATCCTGGTTGCTGTAGACTACGTCTCCAAATGGGTTGAAGCAATTGCACTGCCATCCAATGATTCAAAAGTGGTGATCAAATTCATGAAAAAGAACATTTTCACTCGGTTCAGAACACCTCTTGCAATCATCAGCGATGGTGGCTCACATTTCTGCAATAGATACTTTGATGCACTTCTATCCAAATATGGAGTTACTCACAAGATTGCCACAGCTTACCATCCACAATCAAATGGACAAGTTGAAGTTTCAAACGGGGAGATCAAAAGAATCCTAGAAATAACCGTTGGATCAACAAGGAGGGACTGGTCTACAAAACTGGATGACGCATTATGGGCCTACCGAACAGCTTACAAGACACCCATCGGTATGTCC
Source organism: Zanthoxylum bungeanum (assembly GCA_019454045.1). Taxonomy (NCBI): domain Eukaryota; kingdom Viridiplantae; phylum Streptophyta; class Magnoliopsida; order Sapindales; family Rutaceae; genus Zanthoxylum; species Zanthoxylum bungeanum. The sequence goes on from SKCR01037539.1 coordinate 70,883, forward strand.
CCATATCGATTGGTGTTTGGGAAAGCGTGCCATCTGCCAGTTGAACTTGAACACAAGGCATACTGGGCACTGAAGAAGTTGAATCTTGATTCACAAGCTGCAGGAGAGAAAAGACTTCACCAACTCAATGAATTGGAGGAATTTCGCCTACAGGCTTATGAGAATGCCAGGTTATACAAGGAAAAGACCAAAAAATGGCATGACCGAAAAATAGTACACAGACAGTTGGAACCAATGCAGCAGGTGTTGTTGTACAACTCGAGGTTGAAACTTTTCCATGGAAATTGAAATCTATGTGGTCTGGACCATTTGTGATCACTCAGGTTTTACCATACGGAGCTGTTGAGTTACTGGATCCCAATACCAACAACACATTCAAAGTTAACAATCAGCGTGTCAAACATTACTGGGGAGAATAATTTGAGTGACAAAAATAAAGTGTCACACTTTCAGATCCAGCATAACGTTCGAGAAGTCACGTCTAGCTGACGACGATTAAATTTAGCACTCGCAGGGAGGCAACCCATGCAATTTTTGTATAAATTGTGATTTGGTGTGATTTAATTTTGTGTGTTTAGTTTTTGCAGATTGAGACATTTCAGGATGGAAGAAGCTCTCATAAATCTTCACAAGCAATTTCCTTATCTCCCTAAAAAATCTCTAATGAAAGTTTACAAAGCTCGCTTGGAACAGATGAGGTTACTGACGATCCATGGTGTTCCCAATGACATTCGTTGGGTAATTGAAGCACGAGTCCGATTGGCAGGTGAGTCTTCTGACTCTTTTTTTCACATCTGCCTGGTTTTGGAAGAAGCACCTATGCAAATAAACGAAGAGCTAAACAAATGGGTGTTTGTTACAATATGCACGTTGGAATTGCAATACTCGTTGTCGTTCTTTAGGAATGGTGTCTGATAATCGCGAAGACAAAATTAAATTCATTAGGGATGGCTTGAGTAAGGAGTCTTTAGATGATATATCTTCGACTCTTGAGACGCATCCCAGTGGATATGTTCACATAGCCTTTCGCAAATTACATACACAATTTCAAAAAGAAAGACAACAATTAAGTCTTGGGAATCTGACTCAAAAAGACCATGCTTGCCAATTTATAAGAAAATTGGATGGGAAGCTTGTCCCTGACGCATAGACGTTAATCAAGTTGTAAATTCTTGTATTTATTATATCTCTTTTTCTTTTCCTAACAATTGTGATTTGTTTTGTTGTTTTTTTTTATTTTCTCCGACAGGATCCAGACCTTTTTGACTATCACGATCTATTTTACTATTTTGCTACTAATCGTCATTTGGAAGATACTTGTGCTATTTTTACTCACTTTTCAGGTATTATAAATTCAACTCATCATTGCACTTTTGAAGACATCCAGAGTAAAACATGGAAGCCACTTCAAGAAGACGAGTTGAAAACATTTGTGTGTTTTGCGGTAGTAGTGTTGGTACTAAACCACAATATGTAGAAGCAGCACATGAGTTGTGTTGAGTCTTAGCTGTAAGGAATATGCACTTAATATATGGCGGAGGCAATCTTGGATTAATGGGGATCGTTTCAAAGGCCGTACAGGAAGGAGGCAGTCACGTTTTGGGAATCATCCCAAAACCCTTGGCCGAGGCAAATCTTATTGAACCATCTAACGGAGAGGAAATGATCGTGCCAGGTATGTTTGAACGATTGGTAGAAATGATTAACCGTGTTCATGCTTTTATTGCTTTGCCAGGTGGCTTGGGTACATTGGAGAAAATTTTTATTGTACTATCTTGGGCGAACCTAAACATACACCAGAAACCAATTGGGTTGTACAACGTTGATGGGTTTTATGATTTTCTTTGTGTGTTTCTTGATGATGCCCGGAGGAATGGGTTCATATCAAAACCTTTAAAAGAACTCCTCTTTACTGCCAAAACTGCTCCGGATCTAATTGACCAACTCTTAACATATGAACCACAAGTTGACCCTATCATTTCAAAGATAAATTGGTCTGGGGACGATCGTGGTAAGAGGCGTCGGGTTAATCTGGATCTTAACCTTTAATTTTCTGTAGAATTTCAGCTAACCAGGTATTATCTTCTAAACTCTTCTTCTACTGTTTAAGACATTGGGGACAATGTCTCATTTAGGTTGGGGGATGGAATTAGTTGATTAATATCTTGTTTTTAGGTTGTGTGTTGTTTTTATTTTTAGTTCAAAATTTTTCGAAAAATACAAAAAAAATTGAAATTTTTTTAAAAATTACAAAAATATTTTTCATTTTTGTGTTTTTATTTTGACTAAAAAGGTGAAATTGGTAAAAGATAGTTGAGTAAGGAGTTTTCACTCCTGAGATGTATCTCGAACCTATTTTGAAACAAGTTAATTTTTGTAGTTTATTTCATTTTAAATTATTTAATTTGTGAATTCTCCATAAATCTGACTAAAATGGATCTTCATATGCTTTGTTGGCAGGTATTATCAACATACATGGTAACATACGGACATGAGCTAAAATTGAAAAGTTTGTAATATTCAGTTCTCTAGTTTAATTGGAGGAGGCATCTCAAAAAGCAATGGAGTAAAAAAAAAACGTCTGATATCCGAGTTATTAAGTCTGTAAGGGTGTTTTAACACCTAGTGCCTTAAAACCAACTGGTTTGAGAGTCATTGGCCCAAAGCTCGCTACATGGATCAAAGATGCTGCAAAAATATATATATATATGAAGTCCGAGTAATTAAGTCCGTAGGGGTGTCTTAACACCTGGTGCCCTAAAGCCAACTGGTTTGGGAGCCACCGGCCCAACACTAGCTACATAGATGGAAGATATTGTATATAAATAAAAAATAGAGAAAAAATCAAGGAAAAAATTAGAAAAATGAGAAAAATTATTCCATTGCTGCAAAAAGGTATGAATTCTGATAAAACTTTAGGACGGAAATATTACTCTCTTATCAACTACACTTATGACTGTTGTGGGCAAAAATGAGTTGTTTAATATTTTGTTGGCTGTGTATATGGAGAATGGTAAAAATAATCGGAGAATTTACTTATTCAGTAATTTAGAAAGAAACAAAACAATTAGTAATTTGGAGTAGAAGTTTCACGTGATTAGTCATTAACTTCTTTATTCTCTTTTCGCTTGTCTTTTTGTTTTTGTGTGCATTAGTTTTACTACCTTTTTACTTTTGTAAAATGTTTGTGGGTATCATTGCTGTAAACCCTCACGAGACTACAACTCGTCCACTAGGGACACCTAGAGGTTTAAAGGCTTGTTGCATATGCTAAATGCAACCGTGATCCCTACGAAAGTGGCTTAGTTAAATTTTAAAGATGTTTATGTTATTTTACTCTATGTTTTGCTCGAGGACTAGAAAAATGTTAGGTTTGGGGGTGTGATGAGTGGTAAATCTATCATTATTTCCCACTCATTTATCCTAATATTTTGTATAGTTTCTTGAGTCTTGTGAATATTTTGATGTGTTTTGTGTTATTTTGCAGATAAATAAAGTTTCAGGACATTCTGGAGGTGATTTGGAGCAAAACAGTGAAAATCGGCAAAAAAGGCATTTTGGTAATTTTCCGCGTCGCGACGCTGTTGCTAACGTGCACCGGGTCAACGGGTCAGAATTTGAGAAGTTTGACTTTGCTAACATGCGCCGTGCCACGTGTCACCATCACAGCCGATCTGCTAACGTGCGTCGTGCAACGTGTCATCATCCTACGGTGCCGACACTCACAATTACCACATGTGCCACGTGTCATCCTATGTCATCGCCACGTCATCAGTTAATGAGTCAACTTTGCCACGCGTCATGCCACGTCATCATCCACGTCAGCAGGTCAACCGATTCAACATGCCACGTCAGCATCAGCCAATCACAGCGTGACACGTGTCGCAATCCTACGGTGCCGACAGTTGATCTCAGCCGCCTTGCCATGTCAGCGCCACGTCAGTATAATAATTGAGCTCTTAGCCGCCTCGCCACGTGTCGCCTTATCCTCTTAGCCGCCTCGCCACGTGTCAAGCCGCGATTGTGCCATGCATCACTGTTCCAGCGTCGCGATGCCATGACCTTCGGCATCGCGACGGTGGAAGCTTATCCGCGTCTATAAATTGAGCTCGAGATTTCAGTTTTTGTTGTACCATTCTCTCTCACTTCTTTTATGTAATTAGGGAGTTCTTTTCTCTCTAAGTTTTTTTAATTTAGTTTTGTAATTTTTAATTACGTTCTGTAATAATAATAATTTACTTTCTTTATTTTACAGTTTTTACTATTCACTATGAGGAGGTAACTTCCTATGCTAGGGTGAAAGGTAATTCTTTTACTATTGCTATTTAGATTAATCTCCCTTAAAAATAATATATTTACTATTTAAAATTTGACTTAAAAAGGGATACCGCTATATTGGTCGGTTGGTAATTCATTTTAATCTGGTTTAAACCTGACTAATCAAGGATACCGCCAGATTGGTCGGTTGGTAATTTAATTTTGGTTCCGCCTTAATGGCTGGTTGGACTTAACCTGATTAATAAAGGATACCGCCAGATTGGTCGGTTGGTAAATAAATTCCCTTACCGCCTATATGGCAGGTTTATTTTGGTTCCACCTTAATGGCTGGTTGGACTTAATTTGACTTAATCAGGATACCGCCAGATTGGTCGGTTGGTAATATTATCATAAGTTTATATATTATTTTCTGGGAGATATATAAATTAGTAGTAGTAGAAATAATTCCTTTTACCTTAGTATTTTTATTTTATTTTACTTTTAAGCTTTTACTTTACCGCAATTACTTCAGCACTTTTATTTTATGGTTTTTACTTTTAAGTTTTTACTAGCCCTAGCTATGTGTCATAACTAAGTTAGTAATCTAGGGTTGTGATGAAATCCAATATCACCGGTCTATAAGGGTTAAATTATAAATTGGGTAATATAAAGATTTATTTATTGAGTCTTAATCTTAATGCCTTTTTATTAACTGGCCACTAATAAAATTGATAAGGTAAACTTAAAATGAACTAGACATAGGGATTTTAGGTTTAAGACCTTAGACTCAATAGCTCACGATCTTCCTTGAGGATAGATAACCCTTTAATAGATTTCCTTACAGGATAGGAATATACCTGTCGGGCGGGGGTAGTCATAATTGGAACTTAATCTTAATGAATCCAGATAATTTGGTTGACATAGACATATGGTTCAATTAAGTTAAACTGGATATTTGTAGTTGACCATCGGAAGAGGCTTTTACATAATTTAGTGTTCCAGGTTAATAAATCAATATTTTACCCAACTATAAGATAACCACTTTATCTTTAAATAATATTGGAATAAGTCACAACCCTAGATAGTTTTTAATATTGAATTTTCTCAAAATCTCATTTTGAACAATTTTATTTACTTGTTTTTAAATTTAGAATCGTCACCATTTCAAATCAATCAAACAACCTGTTAGATACTAGTAATCATTTGACCTCATAAAATTAATAGTTTAAATATTAAGTCCTCGTGGGATCGATACTTTTTATACTACTTGAACGATACGTGCGCTTGCGTTATACGCGTGTGTTTACGCCGGTCACTATTCTTCATGAAATTTAAACTAGAAACTCTCACTGCTCTTGCTGAAACGACATCCCATGTCCCAACCCTCATGGTGTAGTCACCTTCAGCAAGGTCATTCCATGAATCAAGTAGCTGCAAAGAAGAACAAACATGGTTAGTGGCTCTAGAATCAACAATCCAAGCAGATTTATCATCCTCCACTAATAGAGATTCAATAATGAGTAAATCATATTTACCTGTTTTCTTTTTCTCCTTCAGCTCAGCGCGATATTTAGGACATTTCCTTTTCCATTGCAAATTCTTGTTGCAGTGGAAACATTTTCCTTTGGGCTTGGCATCCTTGGAGCCTTTCTTGTTCTTCTTCTTCATGGGCTTTCCTTTAGCCTTCCCAGTGTTTTTCTTCTTCATCTTTATAGATTTGGAAGACTCGGTAACATTTGCCTCTGCACCGAACTTACGAGGATCCACAAGCATGAACTCGTAATGGGTGAGTTCATTAAGTAGTTGGGTCAAAGTAAAAGTCAACTTGTTCATAACATAGTTTCTTTTAAACTGTAGGATGCTCTTCGGAAGAGTTTCCATAATTATTGTCACCTGGCTAAGCTCATCAATACGAGCTCCATGGGTCTCAGCAGTGTTGAGATAGGTCATCATCCTCAAGACATGTTCTCGGAATGATGTCTCATCCTTCATCCTAGAAGTCATCGCTGAGACCATGGCCTCATGGCATTGACGCTTCGAAGGCTGCCTTAATATGTCCTGCAATGATTCCATCATCTAAGATGCTAGAGCCATCGGTTCATGCTTTGCAGAACGAACCTCAGACATCCCTGCTAGCAAGTAACAGCATGCTTTCCCATTTGTTGCGAACCATTTTTGGTAGGTATCGCACACAGCTTGGCTAGCATTTCTGGCTGGCTTGGGAGGACTCTCTTTCGTCAGGATAAACTCTAGGTCTTTGCAGACCAGGATAGCGTTCATGTTACTTTTTCACTTAACATAGTTTTTCTCCCGTTAATTTTTCGTATGAGAGTATGGAAATAATTGGAGAAAACATGGCCAATAAATAAAATAAACATGCATTTAACATTCATTCATCGCATATTAAAATCATTAAACAATTTTAGCATAAAATTAAACATGATGCATAAACCATGAATAACGAATTGGAGACCTAAGAGAATTACTATGCCACAGAAATCTATCATTCCATAAGTAAGTGCCGCCGTATGGTAGGTCAAGTACTTGCGTGATAGATCGAGACAATCTCAGTCGATTTAATATATGTGGGAATAACTCTTATTCCTATATTAAACAACTACCGTTTCATTCGATCAAGGAATTTTATTAACAGTTAATTATTCCTTTGTGAGTGTAACCCGCCATTTCGAGATTCTTGGACTTAACGAGTGAAGTGCCGCCGTAGGATAGGTCATTTCACAAGATACAACTAGAATCCCTATCATCTCGGAACCCAAACCTGATATTGACCCAAAATGTACACCATCCGTAGGGGGACGAAAGTAAATTCGTCTCGAGACGCCTTTTGAATCTCATGTTTTTGGACTAACAACGGAGATCTCGGGATATACTGTCGTATATCCCTCTCCCACTCACTATTTTAAAATTAAGGTTTCTATCTATAAAATATCTAATATTTTATTTTAAATAGTGGTGTGAATAAACTTATGGCGACTAAAACATAATTTAATTTACACTAGTTCACCATTAGTGACCTAAAAATTTTAACTCATAAAAATTATCTCACTAATGTCTATTAGTCTTTACTAATTATTTTACTCTATTAAACTAATTTAATATGAGAGCAATATTAGTGACTTATCATATTTTAACTCTTAAAATACTATACACTAATAAGTTTAAATTTATAGAATTCTAAAATGGTCAAAATTTTAATAAAATATTTTAATAAATCTTAGTGCGTTATAAAATCCAATAGTACGTGAAATCGTATCCCGAGTGCAGACTATATTACCGTCCATTCAGATTCGGCTATGGAATTTATATCCAGGTTTCCATCCTATATACCAATGGAATTTTATTATGCACTAATTAAGCTCAATTTATTAGAATTCAAATTTTAAACCATAAATCCAATTAATCCAATTAATTGATTTCCATGCATATCATATTCTAATTTAAACACTTTAAATTACATAAAATCATATTTTTATGTCTATAATGATAATGCATCTAAAACATCTTATGACATGTAAAATGCAAGAGTGGGCACCCTAAGCTATATGACATGTAATTCAAACAATTCAAAATAAACATATATATAACATAAAAAATATTTTGCATTGACCAGGATCTTATTTTTCCTATACTAATCTAATTAGTACATAAGATTCACCAAGACATCCTTTGGTCTTCAAATCCCGCTTCAAAGTGATGTTGGCTCCTTTTGCGACTTCGGTGCTCCAAATTACAAGAATTGAAATTTTACATTGAAAAATAAAATTACAACAAATGTAAACAATGGCCTTACATCCCAAAAACAAAACCAACTATAAAAATAAGAGCCGGAAAAATTTACGACCAATGCAAAATCCATTCATCACATGAAATAACAAAAACATTCATCATATGAATATTATATTATGCCCACTCATCTAAACATGCATATCAAATTTATAAATCATATAAATATATTAAAAACAGAAACCTTAAATGAAAAAGAGAAGGGTTAAGAATACTTTTCAACCTTGCTCTAGATGCCAATTGTAGGAAACGTTTTCCCCGCGCAGCGGAAGCGGCTTAGGCACATGGATCGAACTTGAAATTTTTTCTAATTTTCCCTTCCTTTAGCCGAATGCAATCAGCAGGTATAGTGAAATTTTGCTTCTATTTCAGACAAGATCTCAGCCCCGGAATGCCCCCAAAACAGTCCCCGAACAGCCCCTGAACTGCAGTGAAATAATGGACTGTTTCGGACCTGTTATACCCCCGAATCAAAACCAAATGAATCCTTAATTTGCGTGACCTTTAGTGACGTTTCAGGTCTGAGTTTTCTTTCAAAATCCAGTCACAATATAGAGCCCTAAAATATCCTAAGGTATTTCCCAAAGATCCGAATTAAAAAAAAAACAAACGAAACCCCGAAACCCCTTTGTAGCAAGATGCGGCAGTGAGGAAAATTACCCTCACTGCCGTGAATCAAAGATGAATGGAGGAGATGAATTTTTGTTCGTTCGACACCAAAAGATCTTACGTACTATGTCTCACAACCAACGGAAAGTAGTGTGGGCTACACTCACAAAATAAATCCGTAAACGTTTTAGAGATTGATCACATTTAATTTTTCTTTCTTATTTTTCTTTTCTCAACTATTGAGAGACCATGACGAAGAAGATGGAGGCTTGGGTTTTCAAGATTAAGAAAGACCAAAAAGAAAATCAAATTTTCTTTATATACTTAGGCCAAATTGTTTCTAAAACAAAACAATCACTCCCCCCATCCAAAGTAAGAATCGGCTAAGGCTAAGATTTTTATTTAATTTTGTAACATCTAATATTTAATTACCATAATAAAAAGATGTTATAAAAATTAAATATGTCATTACTTTCAAAAAGGTGTAACATTCAAGTAAGATATTTAATTTCCAAAACAAATAAAATTCTTCCCTTTTCTTTTTCTCCAAAATCGGCAAAACACATAAAACCTTTTACATCACATGTAGCTCCAGGGCGTACATCCCAACACTTAAGTGGTTACTCCGGACCCCCTCGTCCTCTGGGAATATTCCTTATCTACTTTTCATAAGAAACCTTAGTTGAAATTCAAGGACTTATGTTTATTGGTACTTCTGTCCAATAGAACAACAAATGGAAACTTGATATATCACTTGAACAAGATCATTTGTTGATCGTTGTGCAAATTGTCTTTTGTAGACTAATTGACCCTTGTTGGTTTTCCCGTTACATATGGCTAGTAGAAACATCACAGTACCGGTCTCTCATGGAGAAAAACCGGAAAAGTTTGGTGGAGTAAATTTTAAACAGTGGAAGACCAAAATATTGTTCTACCTGAAAACTTTCCAGTTGGCTAACTTCTTTAAAGATCCTCCAGGTCTTGTGGAGGGTGAATCGGAAACAGCCAAGGAACTGCGAGAACAAACATGGTTGTCTGGAGACTTCCTATGCAAGAACTACCTTTTGGGTGGGCTTGACAATACCCTGTACAATGTGTACTAAGGCATGTCTTCTACGAAGATTCTCTGGGAATCTCTCGAGAAGAAATACAAAACAGAGGATGTCGGTCAAAAGAAATTTATCGTGGGTAGGTTTCTGGACTATATGATGATAGATTCAAGAACGGTGATGTCTCAGTTGGGTGAATTGCAATTGATCATTCATGAAATACTGGATAAAGGTATGACACTCTGTGAGACATTTCAAGTTGCCATTATAATTGAAAAGTTGCCACCATCATGGAAGGACTTCAGGAGCTATCTGAAACAAAAGAAGAAGCAGATGAGCCTTGAAGACCTTGGAGTTCGACTGAGGATCGAAGAGGATAATAGGAAGTCCGAGAAGGCCAGCTACAAGACTATGGAGTCTAAGGCCAACATCATTGAGGGTGTGAAGGGTAGCAAGAAGAGAAAGAACAGTGGAACTGATTTTTCCCAGGCAAACAAGAAGTTCAAGGGGAAGTGCTACAACTGTGGAAAGAGCGATCATATGTCAATGAACTATAGAAACAAGAAGTCTGAGGACAATGGTAAGAAAAAGAAAAATGAGGCCCATGTCACTGAAGGTGAGCAGCTGACTGATGAGATCTCAGAGATGGAACTATCAGCAGTGATAACCGAAGCCAACATAGTTGGGAATCCGAGAGAATGATAGGTAGGCCCAGGGGCTACTCGTCATATCTATGCAGATAGTAAGATGTTTTCTTGTATTAGAAGGTCGATGGCGGTGATCATCTGACAATGGAAAACTCGTCCACCTCTCAAGTGGTTGGACAAGGCACAGTGGTTTTATAGATGACATTCGAAAATGAGCTTACATTGAAAAATGTACTGCATGTTCTAGATATTCAGAAGTATTTGGTCTCGGGCTCTCTTCTTAGCAAGACTGGTTTTAAGCTTGTATTTATTTCTGATAAATTTGTAATGACTAAGAATGATATGTATGTAGGAAAAGGATACCTCACCGAGGGCCTTTTCAAAACTGTCAATCATGATAGTAATAAAGCTAGTACTTATGCTTATATTATTGAGTCACAAAATGTATGGCATGAGAGATTAGGACATTTTAATTATGATACCATGCGTAAATTAATTTACATGGACCTTATAACCTAAATTTGCAATTGATAGCCAACATAAGTGTGAGGCATGCGCTGAAATAAAAATAAATAGAACATCATTTCATTCTATAGAATGCAGTTCTGAAACTTTAGAACTTACACACACTGACGTGTGACATGAATATTGTGAAAACAAAAGGCTGTAAAAAGTACTTTTTGTCACTTATATCGATGATAGCATAAGATTCTGTTATGTGTATTTGCCGAGGAGAAAAGCTGAAGCTATTGAGAGTTAGCCCCGTGTTGATTCCATTAAGTCCCAATACTTTATTTATCTGTAAAACACATAAAACACATCAAAACATTCATCAAACTCGAGAAACTAAACAAAATATTAGTTAAAAAGGGCGGTAAATATTGATATATTTTTTGCTCATCACACCCCCAAACCTAACATTTTGCTAGTCCTCGAGTAAAACAACAAAATAAAATAACATAAAAATAAAATTAAGCTAAGCCACTTTCGTAGGGATCACGGTTGCATTTAGCTTATGCAACAAGCCTTTAAACCCCTAGGTGTCCCTAGTGGACGAGTTGTAGTCTCGTGAGGGCTTACAGCAACGATACCCACAAACATTTGATAAAAGTAAAAAGATAGTAAAACTAATGCACACAAAAGCAAAAAGACAAGAGAAAAGAGAATAAAGAAGTTAGTGACTAATCAAGTGAAACTTCTACTCTAAGTTACCAGTTGTTTTGTTTCTTTTTAAATTATCGAATAAGTAAATTCTCCAATTATATTTACCATTCTCCATATACATAATCAACAGAATATTATACAACTCATTTTTGCCCACAACAGTCATAAGTGCAATTGATAAGAGAGTAATATTTTTGTCCTAAAGTTTTATCAGAATTCACACCTTTTTACAGCAATGGAATATTTTTTCTGATTTTTTCTTTGTTTTTCTGATTTTATTTTTTATTTATATACAATATCTTCCGTCTATGTAGTGAGCTTTGGGCCGGTGGCTCCCAAACCAGTTGGATTTAGGGCACCAGGTGTTGAGACACCCCTACGGACTTAATTACTCAGACTTCAGATATATATATTTTTGCAACATCTTTGATCCATGTAGCGAGCTTTGGGCCAGTGACTCCCAAACCAGTTGGCTTTAGGGAACTACGTGTTAAAACACCCTTACAGATTTAATAACTCGGATCTTAGACGTTTTATTTTTTTCACACTTTTTTCTTTTATTTTATTTTATTTTTTTTTTCTTTTTTACTCCATTGCCATTTATAGATGCTTCTTCCAATTAAACTAGAGCACTGAATATTACAAACTTTTCAATTACAACTCATGTCCGTATGTTACTATACATATTGATAATACCTGCCAACTGAGCATATGAAGATCCATTTTAGTCAGTTTTAAAGAGAAATTATAAATTAAATAATTTAAAAAGAAATAAACAAAAATTAACTTTGAGATACGTATCAGGAGTGAGAACTCATTACTCAGCTATCTCTCACCAATTTCAACTTTTTAGTCAAAATAAAAAAAAAACACACAAAATGCAAAATATTTTTGTAATTTTTGAAAAAATTTCAATTTTTTTTGTATTTTTCGAAAAAATTAGTCTAAAAATAAAAACAATACACAACTAAAAAGAAGATACTAATCAACTAATTCCCTCCCCCAAACCTAAATGAGACATTGTCCCCATTGTCTTAGACAATAGAAGAAGAGTTGAGAAGATAGTACCTGGTTAGCTGAAATAAAAAATTTACCGATTAAGATCTATGTCCAATTTACGCTTTTTACCACGATCGCTATCTGACCAATCCAACTTGGAAAGAATGGGGTAAATTTTTGGTTCAAAGGCTATGATTAGATCAATTAATTCCACGGCTTTGGTTGCAGTCAGGAAAATATCTTGTACTGATTTTGTGACAAACTCATGTCTCTTGGCTTCCGCAAGAATACAAACAGAAAATCGAAGAAATGCTCAATGTTAAGTAATCCAATGGGCTTCCGATGAATATTCAAGTGTCCCCATGATGCCAATGTGAATATCTCTTCAAATGTTCCGAGCCCACCTGGTAAAGAAATAACGCATCAGCAGTATTGACCATTTCAAGGAGATGTTCAGACATACTTGATACAATGCGCTCATCTCCATTTGTTTGTCCGATTAAGTGTCGTCCGCCAAAGGTTTTGGACTGATTCCTAAAACATGACCGCCACCTTCCTGAACGGCTTTTGAAATGCTTCCCATCAATCCCAGATTACCACCACCATATACTAGGTGCATATTTCTCTCTGCTATAACTCGCCCCAATTCCTTTGCAGCCTCAATGAATTCTGGTTTATTACCAGAATTGGATCCATAGAAAACACAAATTCGCTTGATTCCCTGCTGTGAAGTTGCTTCCATTTTCTCTCTCTTGTTTGGATGATTATCTGAATGTGTAGAAGAGAGAAATGTAGAGCTGAATTTATAGAGCCTGAAAAAAGGTAATAATAATTGCACTAGTATCTGTTGGATAATATGACCCATAGCGTCACTATTTGTACAGATCACGGTGTTGTTGTACAAATTAACTATGTGACAAGGAAATTGCACTCTCATCATTTGTGATTAGATCACCATATATGTATAAATGAAGAGAGGTCCATATGATTAGTTCCTGGATTGAGATGATATGAGACAGTATCAGTCCATGAAGGATTAATCATTAAATATCCCTAGCCGGAGTATTATCGAGACAGGACATCGATAATGCGGAATAGGCTAGTATTGCACTTGTACGCGTTGTGAGGGCACACCGGCATAGTTCTCATATATTTAAGTATTGGATACTTATGCAAGTGCGATAGGAGGTCTTGTTTCACCGATGGTACGGGAAACAGCTTCGCTCTGGATAGACCCCTCGGAATCCCATTGGTATTATGACTATGTGTCTATGGGAGGCCGAAATCAAGGTAGGTGTGTATAGTCTTAACCTGAGACTTGCATCGCTAATACTTGCGATAATCGATAGACTTTGGTCTTGGTGGTACAGGGCTTTAACCGGCTCTGCGTACACCGCTTCTGGGTTTATCAGAGAGTCGTAGTGTACTGGGTGTGATGTCGAGACGGAAGTATCACTTCAGTTATAGTGGAGATGATGTCACGCAGGATACGGTATTAGTGCTCTTAAGTGCTGGCCGGCCATCGAGATATTATGACAAGGTCATGTATATCCGATTATAGAGACTAGTTACCAGACATCCGACATGTGCTTCGGACGGGGCAGACACTTATCCAGCCCCAGCCCTAGCACGTGACTATCCGATACTGGGCTGATATACACAATACTACGGTATACTACGCTTGATACATATCAATATATTCCTGTAAGAATATTTCTGGATAATTGGGTAGGCATGGCGCTTTGCTAGAAGCCAACCTTGTCTTGTAAATCGGTATAAACGTAGTACGAGGTGCTTACGTGTTCGGATAATCCGACGACCGTATTTACTGCCAACATATCCGGAGATCTCATGGGTCGCTTCCTGAAGATTCACCGATGATGTATAACTCGCACTTTAATTAATCTAGGATTAATTAGAATAGAGAGAAAATTAATCTGGGATTAATTGCCGAGATATTTTATCTGGGATAAAATATTAATTAAAGAGAGAGAATGATTAATTTGGAATTAATCGATAAAATAATATATTCGATATATTATAAGAAATTGGATTTCGACGCGGAATTAAAATTAGATTTTAATTCGGGCGAACGAATTAATTAGAATTAATTCGTTAGCGACGTGAATAGTGATTTCGCTAGGCGTAATCATTTAATTACGATGCGACGGAAAATTTGTTAATTTGGAATTAGCGAACCCGAGCCCGAGAGTGATTGCGAGCGCATTCGCATTTCGAATTCGAGTGCGGCACGCAAGTCACATCAAGCGTCAAATCACTAGTCGCGTCAATTGTCAAATCAATTGTCACTTTGAGTGATGTGACTTGACAACATGTCACTTTATTAAAGTGATGTGATGTGACTTAAAGTAAAAGTAAAAGTGATGGGTAAAAGGTGAAAAGCATTGATTGTTTTTGCCTTTTGACTTAATGGAATATGAAAAGGTTTGGTATATATATTTTATTTATTTTTGGAAAATAAATGAATAATTATATTACATTTTTTCTTTTTCCTCACCATAAAAATTCGGTCTTCTCTCTCTCTTGATGAACAGTACACGGTTTTAGGCTTTTGGAGCCAAAACCTTATCTTTCTCTCTCACGATCTCTCCAAGACCGATTCTTCATCTTTTTCTTCTGGTTTTGACCGAGCAAATGGAGAAGCAAGGAAGATGAACAAGTGCTAGCACACCTTGGGTTATACATAGGTGATAGGGAAACGAATTTGTGAGCATGGAAAAGCTTGAAGCTTGGAGTTTCAATGGTGACATCCATGGCCGAATGAACAAGGAGGAAGACACCCCAAAACCGTGCAGTCCACTGTCACAGAAGCCATTGCCGAGCTTGGAGGGAGGCTAAAACGCATCTTGTTCTTCATTTCATCAAAACCTATCAATGTGAGTATGAATTCCGCC
Organism: Zanthoxylum bungeanum; assembly: GCA_019454045.1. NCBI lineage: Eukaryota > Viridiplantae > Streptophyta > Magnoliopsida > Sapindales > Rutaceae > Zanthoxylum > Zanthoxylum bungeanum. Next base: position 86,327 of record SKCR01037539.1, read on the forward strand.
TTACTCCTTGGTTGTATTCAACTCGTTTTTATGCATGTTTGTGATCCTTGGGACTTGATTGAATCTCTTCAGTATCTGCCAAATGACAATTATTAATTGAACGTTAAAATGAATCGTGAAAAGTCAAAAGGTTTAGATCTTGTCGGCGAAAATAAATGAAAAGCAAATCAATGCAATTATTAAGGCAACGGAATTGTGTACGCAATACGCCACTTGCTTAGTATAAATTCATTAGGGTGCGTCTCAAGAATTCATTCCTTACTCAGCCACCTCTCATGAATTAGCTCTCATCTTTGTGATTGCCAAACACCATTCCTCCTTAAATGCTCTGTTTGCGCTTTTCACTGAAAAAAAATAAACTAACACACAAAATTAAAAAAAATTCTACAACATGTATACACAAAATATAAGAATAAAAATTATAACAAATTGCATGGGTTACCTCATTGCTAGCGCTAAATTTTTCATCTTCAGCCAGACATGACTGAAATCTATCTCTCAATGAGGTTTATTGAGAATCGTAGTGTATTGGATGTGATGTCAAGATGGAAGTATCACTTCAGACATATGGAGATGATGATCACGCAGAGATTCAGAACTAGTTCTCTATAGTGTTGTAACCTTCGAGATAATATGACAAGGTCATGATTATCCGATTAAAAGAGACTAGTTGCTTGATATCCGATATGTGCTTCGTACAGGGCAGACACTATCCAGCCCTAGGCCTTGCACGTGACATCTGATACTGGATCGCTATACGTAATACTACGTATACTACGCCTGACATAGATTATATATTCCAGTAAGAATATTTCTGGAGAATTGGGTAGGCATGGTGCTTTACTAGAAGTCAATCATGTCTTGTAAATCGGTAAGCACGTGGTACGAGGTACTCACTTTATCGGATAGTCCGATAACCGGATTTACTGCCAACATATCTAGAGATCTCTTGGGTCGCTTCCCAAAGATTCACCGATGACAGTTGACTTAAATTAGAATTAATCTAGGATTAATTTAGAGAGAGAGAAAATTAATCTGGGATTAATTGAGGCTTTATTTAATTTGGGATTAAATGTGTTCAGTAGAGAGAGAACGCAATTAATTTGGAATTAATCAGTAAAATAAATTTAATAGTTAAATTTGATTTTTTTATTAATTTATTAGAATGGGCTAAAATTAATATATCGGATATATTAATATGAATTGAATTCATTACGAAATTAAAGTCGGACTTTAATACGAACGAATTAATTAATTTGGAATAATTCGTAATCGACGTTCGTAATGTATTTGCGAGGAATCGTTATGTAATTAAATTAGATTTAATTTATTTAGCGATTGATGAAAGTTCGTAATCGGATTAAATGGACCGAGCCGCGGCAAATGTTCGTAGAGATATTTGAATTTTGAATTCAAATAGTGGGGCCCACTTCGCATGTGTGGTAGGTGGAGGGTAGTTGGCATTTATGCCAAGCCACAACCACACCAACCACCTTGTAATGGTTTTGGTAAAACCATTTACCCAACTACCAAGTTTTGGTGAAAAGGTAAAAGGGTTTTACCAAAAGCAAATCTCTACATCATTTACACAACTTGAACAAAAGAAACCCTAGCACAAATGGCAAGATAGGCGTGAGCTTCTCTTCTTCCTCTCTTTGGATTTACTCTTCAAATCAAAAGCTAGCACTTAAGCAAGTCAACAAAGGTGATAGGGAAACCAACTCAAAGCTTGGAATCAATAAAGGTTGGATCTTGGAGATCAACTTCAAAAATTTTAAAAGCTCTAATCCGTTGGTTGTAAGTATTTCTGCAACTTATAATGATATTAATCAAAGTTTTTCCTGCTTATTAGATCCTTGGCATGTTCTAGGAACACTAACATCGTAATCTTTCAATCTCCCAATAGTGTTCCATTTTTCAACCACCTGAAAATAAAAGAAATAAATAAAAATTACAGATAAAAATAAAAATTAGATACAAGTAAATTAGATAGCTTCAAAATTAATAACTCAAGAAATATAAGCCCCCGGCAATGGCGCCAAAAACTTGACCGGTGTAATCACACGTATAACGCAAGCGCACGTATCGTTCAAGTAGTATAAAAATATCGATCCCACGAGGACTTAATTCCTACTATTGTTATTAATTATTAAATCTATTTATTTACAGGTATCTAATTATAGGGAGAAGGGAATTGATTGCTTTTGGTTGGTTGATGTGATTTGCTTAATTAAAATAAATAAAATAAACAAAAGACTCAAAAGAAAATACCAAGGAAATTAAAAGAAAGACTCAAAGATCTAGGGTCGTGACTCCACACAATATTTAAAAAGATGAATTGATTCCCTTATGTGTAATAATTCAGTTTACTAACCTGGAACACGATGAATGCAAAAGCCTCTTCCGATGGTCAGACGCAAATACCCAGTATAACCCAATTGAACCATATTCCTATGTCAACCACATTTCATGGATTCATTAAGACCAAGTTCCAATTATGGCTACCCACGCCCGACAAGTATATTCTTATCCTGTAAGGAAATCTATTAAAGGGTTATCTATCCTCAAGGAAGATCGTGAGCTATTAAGTCTAGGGTCTTCACCTAAAATCCTTTTTCCAAGTTCATTTTAAGTTTACCTAATCAATCTTATTAAGGGCCAATTAATAAGAAGCATTAGCTTAAGACTCAATAAACAAACTAAAGAATTACCCATAAAAGAAAATCAATTATTAAGTGTGGATATTGTGTCATCATTGGATATTGTGTTTCATCACTTCCCTAGAATAAAAATAAAATGCTGGGTTGGGGATCAACTTTTACTATTTTTAATTTAGAAATCTCCCTTATTATAATATAGAATTTAACGGTGATATAGCCAACCAGCCATGTAGACGGTATTCCTTATTAAGTCAGATTTAAATTAAGTCCAACCAGCCATAAAGGCGGTAATAGTATTTGAACATAAACAAGCCATATAGGCGGTAATTATCTGTCACCTAAAGACCAGCCATATAGGCGGTATCAAATTATGCCAAATAAATAAAACCAGCCATTAAGGCGCTGTAATTCCTTTTAATGTGAATAATAAATTTTATATTATACTTAAGGGATATTAATCTAAATTAAAATATTAAAAGCTTCACCCTTCCCCCAGCGGAAATCTAACTACTGGACATTAAAAGAAATGAGAAGAAGAAGAAGAACTACTACTATTACTGAAAATAAAAATACATAAATTAAATACTGAAAATAAATACAAAGAAGATGCAATACTTAAATTCCTTACAAAAACCTAAGGAAAGCATGAGAATTACAAATGAAATGGCTTGGTATTTATAGAAAAACCTAAAGGCTTCCACCAATTTCTCCACTGATTGCTCCACCGATTGCTCCACCAAACACTCCACCAAACATGCCACAAAAAACTCCACCAAACAGTCCACCAAACATGGCACCAAACAAGGCACCAAACATGGCACAAAACACTCTTGCATATTTGGTGGAAGTTTGACAATTTTTATTTTTATTTTATTAATTTTATTTTATATTTTGTAAATAACTATAGTATTTACACAAAATGCACTAGATTGTTCATCCATTTCGGCCTTCTAAACTTCAGAATTCGAAAATATTTTTACTTTAAAAGTTTTAGATCTTCGAGTCTTCTTTAATCTGCAACTTGAATCAGCTCAATCGGATATTGGATGAAAAAGTTATGGCCAAAATACGAAACTTGCGCAAAACTGGAATTTCGGACTGCACTTCGTGACGCGTACAGTAAATTTTCATTTTGGACCTTTTTTCTCCGAATTTTATCGTTTTAGCCCCGTGTTGATTCCGTTAAGTCCCAATACTTTATTTATCTGTAAAACACATAAAACACATCAAAGCATTCATCAAACTCGAGAAACTAAACAAAATATTAGGTCAAAGGGGTGGTAAATATTGATATATTTTCCGCTCATCAGGGTTCATCATGAACTATAATATGCTGAACCAAGATGATATTCTTGGAGAGTTAATGTCCATTCTTCAAGAGGCTGAAAAGGAGCTTCTAAAGGGCAAAAGTGCGAGGCGCACTTCTCTTCGACATCTCAAGGTCTGAGGGCTTGGCCCAAGGCGACTGGAGGTGTGAAGAAGAAGAAGCATACGAAGAAAGGCAAGGCTAAATCATCAAAGGGTTCTGGGAAACCCAAGGACAAATCCCAAGATGTGTGTCTGCAGTGCGGGAAGCAGTGTCACTAGAAGCGTGACTGCCGCGAGTACAAGACGCATATGAAGAAGATTAAAGCAGGCAAGACATCGGCTTCCGGTATGTTTGTTATAGAAATAAACATGTCTACTTCTAGTTTTAAAAATTGGATTTTTGATTCTGGTTATGGTATTCACATATGTACTGATGTGCAGGATCTGCGGATTAGCAAGAGACTGGACTCAGGGGAGATTGATCTACGCGTCGGGAATGTGACTCGAGTTGCCGTTTTGGCCATGGGCACTTATGTTTTGGAACTGCCCTCGGGGCATGTACTTGAACTTACAAACTGTTATTTTGTACCTAGTTTGACTAGGAATATAATTTCTGTATCTATGTTAACCTAATGCGGGTATACTTTTGTATTTAGAAACATCGGGTGTTTTAGGTATAAAAATGATATAAAAATTTGCACAGCTGATGTAAATAATGGTCTTTATATTTTGAATATAAATCAATCTCAAACTTATAATGTAACAAACAAAAGGCTTAAAGTAAGTAACAAAGATGAAACTTATATGTGGCATTGTCGTCTGGGACACATAAACAAGACACATATATCCTCACTTTCGAAGAGTGGGTACTTGGACGGATTTGATCCAAATACATATGACGTTTGCGAATCTTGTTTATTAGGAAAAATGCCTAAATCACTTTTTAGCGATAAAGGTGTACGTGCCACCGAACTGTTAGCCCTCGTTCATAGTGACGTATGTGGGCCCATGTCTAGCCAGGCTAGAGATGGATATAAATACTTCGTAACTTTTATGGATGATGCATCTCGTTATGGTTATGTGTATCTTATGCGACACAAGTCGGAAACCTTTGAGAAATTCAAAGAGTTTCGACACGAAGTAGAAAAACAGACCGGAAAAAGTATTAAGACATTACGGTCGGACCGTGGTGGCGAATACTTAAGCAATGAGTTTCTTGATTACTTGAAAGAGTATGGTATTCTTTTACAGTGAACTCCTCCTGGAACACCGCAATTAAACGGTGTGTCCGAATGGAGAAATCGAACTTTGTTGGACATGGTAAGGTCTATGATGAGTCGCACGGAGCTACCTATTTCCTTCTGGGGATATGCATTGAATAGTGCAATACTTATTTTGAATAAGGTTCCATCAAAGTCTGTTCAACAGACATCGTATGAGATATGGACAGAAAAGAAACCGAGTTTCTCACTCCTGAAGATTTGGGGTTGCTGGGCATACGTTAAACATTTGGAAGGTACCAAACTTGAACCCAAATCGGATAAATGCCTATTCGTAGGATATCCTAGGGAAACCAAAGGATATTACTTCTATCACCCACAAGAGAACAAAATATTTGTTGCTCTACATGCGATTTTCTTTGAGAAGGAATTCCTAAATGCAGTGATAAGTGGGAGGAAAGTAGAACTCGATGAAAATCGGAGTGATACTGTTCCTGGCATAGAATCCTTAACGGAACATGAACAGTCCATCATGGATGTGACTGTACCAAAATCTTCGATTACACAAGGACCACGTAGGTAGGAGAAAGTCAGGAAACAACCTGAGAGGTATGGGTTTCTGATCTCACCTAATGTAGATATTAATCTAATTGAGGATAATGAACCGTCTACTTATGAGGAAGTGATACAAGATATCGATTCTGCTTATGGCAAGATGCTATAAAGTCCGAGATGGATTCCATGTACACCAACCAAGTTTGGACACTGGTTGATGCACCAGAAGGCGTAAAGCCTATTGGTTGCAAATGGGTCTTCAAGAAGAAGACCGATATGGATGGCAACGTACAAACGTACAAAGCTAGGCTTGTAGCAAAGGAATATCGTCAATGACATGGTGTTGATTACGACGAAACATTCTCACATGTTGCTATGATTAAATCCATTCGGATAATGCTTGCTATTGCTGCATATTTCGATTACGAGATATGGCAGATGGACGTCAAAACCACTTTCCTTAACGGAAACCTTTTGGAGGATGTTTACGTGCAACAGCCTGACGGTTTTGTCGTACCAAGACTTTCAAACAAGGTTTGTAAGTTAAATCGATCAATTTATGGATTGAAGCAAGCATCACAGTCGTGGAATCGACGTTTTGATGAGTCATAAAAGAATATGATTTCATTCAAAACGAGGATGATCCTTGTGTATATAAGAAGGTTAATGGGAGCGCACTGACATTCATAGTCCTTTACGTTGATGATGTATTGCTTATTGGCAATGACATTCCCATGTTAACGTCGGTGAAAGCTTGGCTTTCATTAAAATTCTCCATGAAAGATCTGGGAGAAGCAGCCTTTATTATAGGAATAAAGATCTACCGGGATAGATCTAGAAAGCTGCTTGGACTCTCACAGACTACATATGTTGACAAAGTGTTGAAAAGATTCAACATGGATCAGTCTAAGAAGGGACTGTTGCCAGTGTCACATGGCGTCACTCTATCTAAGGACATGTGTCCTAAAACTCAAGATATGAGAGAGAGCATGAGTCAGATACCGTTCGCCTCGGCAGTCGGATCGACCATGTATGCCATGATATATACGTGGCCTGATGTCTCCAATGCTTTGAGCATGTGTAGTCGCTATCAGGTCGATCCAGGTGAAGGTCACTGAATGGCGGTTAAGAATATCCTTAAGTATCTTAGACGAACTAAGAATGCTTTCTTAATCTATGGAGATGGAGAACTTGAGGTAACCGGGTATACCGATGCAAGTTTCCAAACCGACAAAAATGAATGTAAGTCACAATCTGGGTACATATTTTGTTTGAATAACGGAGCAGTAAGTTGGAAATCTTTCAAGCAAGAGACTGTTGCCGATTCAACAATAGAAGCGGAGTATATCACTGCAGCTGAAACATCAAAAGAGGCAGTTTGGATCCGAAAATTCCTAATTGAATTAGGAGTAGTTCTATTAGCAGCTGAGCCCGTTCCATTGTATTGTGACAATAACGGGGCTATAGCGCAGGATAAGGAACCGCGGTCTCATCAACGATCCAAGCATGTTCTTGGACGTTTCCATCTGATTCGTGAGATCATACATCATGGCGATGTGAAGATCGAGAAGGTCGCATCAGATGACAACCTTGCATATCCGCCGACGAAAGCTATTTCTCCGCAAAAGTTTGAGCGACATGTACATAGTTCAGGTGTTAGATGCTTGAGTGACTGGCTATAGGTCAAGTGGGAGATTGTTGGACAGTTATGACCCATAGCGTCACTATTTATAAAAGACATTGTGGTTTTTGTATAAATTAACTATGTAGCAATGGAAATTACCTTTTATCATTTTGTAATTTATTTACTTGGATATATAAATGGTAAAAGTCCTTATGATTAGTTCCGGATTGATAAGATATGAGACAGTATCAATCCATAATGGTTTAATCATTAAAACATCCCTAGTCGTAGTATTATCGAGATTGGACATCGATAAAACGAAATAGACTAGTATTGTACTTGTGTGTGTTATGGAAGCGTAACAGCATAGCTCTCATATATTTAAGTATTGGATATTTATGCAAGTGCGGTAGAAGGTTGTGTTTACCGATGGTACAGAAACAGCTTCGCTCTGGATAGACCCAGCGAAATTCTATTGGTAGTGTGACTTTGTGTCTATGGGATTCCGTATCAGGGTAGGTGTATTTGGTCTTAACCTGAGACTTGCATCACTAGTACTTGCGACAATCAATATGCTTTGGTTTTGTCCAGGACTTTAACAGGTTTTGTGTATGCCTCTTCCGGGTTTATTGAGAATCGTAGTGTATTGGATGTGATGTCAAGACGGAAGTATCACTTCAATCATATGGAGATGATGATCACGCAGGGATACAGAATTGGTTCTGTAATTGTGTTGCAACTATCGGGATAATATGACTAAGTCATGATTATCCGATTAAAGAGACTAGTTGCTTGATATCTGATCTATGCTTCGTACGAGACAGACACTATTCCAGCCTCAGGCCTTGCATGTGACATCTGATACTGGATCGCTATACACGATACTACATATACTATGCCTGACAAAGATCAAATATTCTATTAAAAATATTTCTGAAGAATTGGGTAGGCACGGTGCTTTGCTAGAAGCCAACAATGTCTCGTAAATCGGTAAAAACGTAGTACGAGGAGCGTACGTGTTCGGATAGTCTGACGACCGGATTTACTGCCAACATATCCAAGGATCTCTTGGGTCGCTTCCCGAAGATTCACCGATGACGTATGATTCGAACATAATTAATCTTGGATTAATTACAGGGAAATTTTATCTAGGATAAAATACTATTTGAATAGAGAGAAAGATTAATTTGAAATTAATCGATAAAATAATATATTCGATATATTAAACGAAATTAGATTTCGACGCGGAATTAAAATTAGATTTTAATTCGGGCAAACGAGCTAATTTAGAATTAATTCGTTAGCGACATGAATAGTAATTTTGCTAGGCATAATTATTTAATTAAATTTGATTTAATTACGTCGTAACGGAAAATTCGTTAATTCGGAATTAGCGAACCTGAGCCCGGGAGTTTTTGCGGGCCCACTCGAATTTTGAATCAAGTGGGGCCCACATGTCACATCACTTGTCACTTTTTGTGATGGGTTTAGGTGAAGGCTTGGTGATGGCTTGTTTTACACTCAATTTGATGGCATGAAAGACATATACCAAATATTTGGTATATCTTTCTTTGATTTTTGAAATCAAATAATAAGTCAACAAAATCATTCACTCTCTCTCTCATCATTCACGCATTTTGCAAGAAAAATACCTCTCCCATTTTCTTTCATTTTGACCGAACATGGAGGAAGAAAACAAGAAGATTTGTAGCAAATTTTCTAAGTGCTAGCACACACAAAGAATCATCCAAGGTGATAGGGAAACCAATCTAAGAGCTTGGAATCAAAATACAAAGCTTGGAGCTTGTTCATCTTCAACAATTTTGGGACTTGGCCGTGAGCTTCAAGGAGCAATATTAGAGTTTGACGCATCCTAAATCCGTTCAATGTAAGTGTGATTCTGCCTCACTTCATTTTGTATTCATTCTTTTCAATGCTTAAACTTGATCTTGGGACCACATTAGAAACCAACACGTACATCGATCTAACCCCCACCCCAGTCTTTGTTTCTTGCAGGTATCTCGGAAGACGAGCTCGGGAGGACGGATATTGATGCAGTCACTAGGGTTGGAGTCCACCAATTCAGAGTCAAAGAGCACAAGAGTTCAGTCAGAGTGAAGTAAAGTTGCATGAATGCATTAGCATTGTATAAGTCATTATAAGTATCCATTAAAGTGTTGTAAAAAGAAGCATATTTGAGTACACAGTTATGAGTAATAAATATGGTTTATGTTGATTGAGTTGGGCTATGGCCCTGTATAGTACTTTGCATTTAGATAGATTAATAGCAAATAATTTAGTCGGAAAGTCAGAGGTTTTTGGATTAGTGCTGCTATCCCCTACCAGTAACATCTCCTAGATCGGGGATGTTACATTAATTAATTATATATCAGAGTTACTATATGATTATTGTATAATGTTAATAGTTAATAATAATACAAATGTGATTTATATTAGTCTATTAGTTAAATTAGTGTATTATATTTAATTGTTAATTAATATAATTACACAATTAAATGAATTAATTTAATGACTTTAGTTGGACATCAAATGATATATATAAGGTAAAGTAACTATTTCATTTGATGGAAATAAGACCTAGTTACATGTAACCTAAGTTACTAATTAATCAAAGTTACTTTTGGTCATGGTTAAAGTAACCATGGACATTTGGAGCAATGAAATTTTACCATGGTTAAAGTTTGATCTTATCAAAGATTTACCAAGTGATTAAATTGGATTAATTTTTGTTGGTGTTTTGGGTAGTTCCCTTGAAAAGGAAAAGGTGAAGAAAACAAAAAAAAAAAAAAAAAATTGATTTTGCCGTGAGCCAACACCAAAGAAAATGAAATGTTTTTCTTTCTTATCTTTTTTTGTTGCTCGGTGAGCAATGAGAAAAATAAAAAGGATAGCAAACGTTTTGTCCTTTTAGGCAAGTAATTATCGAGAAGAGAAGGAGTTCTTCAATATTTTTGACCAAGAAACCAAGTTTAAAACAACTTAAACACTAAACTATGTATATGAAAATAACCCTTAAGAGTTTAGGAATGTTTTGGTGTTGTTAAATTTCCTAAAACAAAATTTTAAGAGTTTGATTTTGTATGAAATTTTTATTGTCAATCTTGAGCAACCTAGCCAACTCTTGGCTGCCAAGATTTATCGAAGAGTAAACTATAGTGGTCGCAAGATTGGTGGGTGAAACATGGAGCATGAAACTTAAAGTTTGGTGGAGAGAAAGCATGGAGATGGATATATCATCGGTCTTTATTAAATTATTTTCATTAATTTCGCTCTGTAATTGATGTAGCTATGAACATGTAATAGTTATAATTTAATTAGATTCAATTATGTAAATTGATTTAATTACAATTCTCGAGCAAGTACATATTTTTCCCAAATTTTCTTATCTAATGACATATAATAATAGTATCATTAGAATACATACATGAGCCACCTAACTACTTCCACTTCCATTGTTTATAAAGGGTTTAGAAATAAACCAAACAAACAATCGAAACAAAATAAAAAAAAGAGAAAAAGGTTAGAGTTATAAACTCATTTTTTCATAGCGCTCCTTCACCGCCCGACAAGCACCTAGAGCTTTTTAGAACATTGAAAAAAGTTCACAAGCTTCGGCAGATTTTCCATTTTGGAGGTAGCCTTTGATCATTGTTGTAAAGACAACATCATCAGGATCTACACCTGCCTCCAACATCCTCACGAACATATTTTCTGCTTCAAGTATTTTTTTATTCTTGCACAAACAACCAATAATTGCATCATAAATCGCAACACTAGGTTTTGGTCCTCTCGCCTCCATTTGGTCTAAAATGTCCAATGCTGAATCTACATTGCCCAATTTACAATTTCCCTCTACCACAAATATATAAGTTTCCATATTTGCCACTATACCAATATCTTGCATAAGTTCAATTATGACTTTAGCCTCCTTTAAAAGACCCACCTGGCATAAGTACTTTACCAAAGTACTACAAGTAAAAACCAAAGGTCTGCATCCAAAACTAACCATTTGAGACAAGCAAATGAAAGCTTCTTCATTATTTTCTCCTTTGCACAAGGCGCTGACATAAATTCCAAATGCTACGTTAGCAAGATTTTGGTCAATTTTCACAATTTCCCCAAGCAGAAGCTCAATCTCTTTATTCAAACCCCCAATTAGATTCAGAGTAGCCGGCTTTGAGAGAATCAGCGGATCAATACCACATCCGATCTTGGCAAATTCACGCAACAACATCAAAGCAAGCTGAAGCTCCTTCCCCTTTGGGCAGCGCTTCAAGAGGATAAAAGATAGCATATGGTCAGGAGCAACACCATTGGCCAGCATTTTTTTGTACAATTCATCAACGTCCACTAGCCTATTCTGCTTGTAAAGAGCATCAATCAAAACTGTGTAAGAGTAAACATCAGGAGCTACATTGCTACTTGCCATGCTATTCAAAAGCATCAAAGCAGCATCTACTTCCCCTACCCTGCAATAATTACAGATCATAATATTATTAGTCACTACATTTGGGCTGCAATCCCCAGGCACTCATTTGTTTGTACAGCACCCATCCTTTAGCAAACAAACCCATCTCAAAAAACCCATGAATCAATGTGTTATAAGTATATGCATCTGGGTCACAACCTGTCTTGAGCATTCTGAAATAAAGTCGCATTGCCATTTTCATCTTCTTATGCCTGCAATACCCATTAATCAAAGAAGTATACATCATCTTATCCATAGAGAAACCTTGTGACTCCATTTCTCTAGCGCATGACTCAGCCTCCACAATCCGTTCTCTCTTACAAAGACCACAAAACAAAGCTTTGTACTGACGAAATGTAGGCTCCAACCCTTTTCTCTTACGCATTGTATCAAAAACTTCCAAAACTTCATTTAAATATCCCTTACAACACAGCCCATCAACCAAAACATTATAAGACCAACAATTCAAATCTACACCACCATTGCAAATTTTAATGAAATAATGAAAAGCCTCCAGAAACTTTTCTTCTGCAAATAAACCTCCGAGAATAGCAACACATGCAGGTTTAATAGGAACAAAATTCATTGAAATAAGCCTATCAAAATGTCTAATTGCATACTCTAAATTCCCTAGCTCTGAAAAGAAAACTACGACAGAATTCAAAATAGACAGGTCAGGATCAACACCTAAAGCAGCAACATCATTCTGATAAAGCGAAAGAGGCGATTGGGATGGGCCAAATTTAATCAGTTTCCCCATAAGAACACCATAGATACCCAAATCAAAATTGATATCACCACAGGAGCAAACCAATTTGTGGTCACTTGAGGTCGATTGTGAGGCCGAGATTGCGTTTGCTGGCGGCTCTACTTCAAGTTTACAACTTGTTACTGCTCTTCTACAAGTATTAAACAAGAAGCAGCAAGATCTACGATTTCTGGTTATCATGCTTTTGAAAATTGCAAGACTACGAGGGCTTTCAATTAGCCAAAAAAAAAATTCATTTTTGACACTGATCCAGATGAAAAGATGGACTTTTTTGTTTTACAGAGGATGATTTAGAGCAATTACTTTTGCCTATTTTGTGGCGTTCAATCGTTGGAGGGGTGCGGTAACGAAACAAAACCCTCGGTTGGGTATTTATAGTTGTTTGGTTTGAAACCCTAGGACAGGTAAACCGGATGTGTAGGACACAGGGAGAGGGTTTCGCGGCTTGAACCGGATTTATTGAGATCAAAGATTCAAATATTAACCCTTTTTCTGTTGGGCAACTCGCCTAGGTTGGCGATACTATGGGCCATTAATTTGTTAATTTTGTTATCATTTTATGTAATAGAGATAAAAATTTATCTTAGTCTCGTCTCGTTATTTTTTGAAATAAAAAATTTCTCATCCTCTAATGTATCACGTTAAATTTCGTCTCATTCTATTAAAACATATCTTATCTAATTAAAATCTCGCCTAATTTAAAATTTCAAAATATTTTTTTGACTCAACTTATTTTCAAATGTGATATATAAAAACATGTCTCATATTTTATTCCAGACAGAATGAGATCTCATTAAGATAAGATAGATAAAGAAAATTATCTAACACCGCACTCATCCCAACTCCATTGCCAAATCCCTACACTCAAGTCTTCAACACAATTCAAATTACCAAATTGTCCACATCAGCATTACGTTTTGGGTTGAATCATAATAAACTAAAATTTGTCACTAATAATCAGATTGTCATTGTAACTTTATCGACAAAGAGAAAAAAATCTTTTGCATAAAACAACTCCAAAATGACTTAGAAGCAACTTTAACATCAAATGTGTGATTATGTTACATATTATAGTTTCAATCCTAAGTATCTTATAAATAAATAAAAAATCTATTTTTTTTTTCAATAAAATATTATGAGAATCAAATTTATCTCCATTAAATCAGATTTTACCTCCAATTAGTTAATGTTATGGCTGCACTCAATATTATCAAAGTTTTTTTTTTTAGTTGCTGGTAACATTTTTCATTATTGAAAAGCTTTTCATTTTTTTTTTTTATATACATGTGCTACATAATATGAACATCCATCTATGAAAACTAATTATCCTCATACCATTTCAAAATGTAAAAGAGACATATTTTATTGTGTTTGATGAAACAATGATCTCATACAATACACGAAGACGTCAAAAAATTTATATATCCAACCCCATCTAATGGAAATAAGAATTTTATTTTATTTGGTTCGGATATATTTCATTTCAGAATTTGCTACAAATTATGTTGCTCCATCTAAAGTCAATTACGAGCAAGAACACTACTTACATTCCAATCTCATTTTGAGGAATAAACTTATTATTGTTAATCTGATTGTTTAATAAGATAAACACCAATTATTCTTACTTTAACCAAGACCTTACTAGTTCGTTATTTTTGTCACTTAACTGATATTTTTAATATATCATCAAAAAAAATTTTAAAAATTTAATATTGAAAAATTATTTTTAATATAATTTTAAATAACCCCAAACAAATTCTTAATCTTTTCAAACTAAATAAACAAAAATGAAGTATAATTGCACCAAAAAAAAAGATAATTTTCCAAACACATGCGGCCGATTTTATTTTTGAATATGCAAAAATTATGTTATGATGTAAAATTTTTACTCTATTTGCACTTGAAGTGATGAATGTAGTCAATTTATGGCCATAATATAATATGCTTATATATTCCAGTGAGGATATACAAATTTTGATTTTCAAACGAATGTAGATTATGATAAAGCAACATCTGAATCAGTATTCATCCTAGTTGGTGGAGTCATGGTATGGAGCAGTATAAAACAATATTGCATTGCTTACTTCACCGTGGAGGCTTAGTATGTAGCAGTTTGTGAAGTTGTATGAATCACTTTCCTAGCGCAGCGGAAACAAGTTTGGCAACTGGGATCAGACTTGAATTTTTTTTTTTACCCTTCTCACTGATTGGCCGAAAGTTACCAGCTCCAATACTGAAATTTTACTTCTAATTTGGACAAAATTTCAGCCCTAGAATAGTCCTTGAATAACGGCACAAAACTAAACTGTTTTGCACCCGAAATGCGCCCAGCTCACTGCCTAAATCAGCCCTTGATTGAATCAATTTCTTCTATGTTTCAGGTCTGATTTTCAGTAAAAAAAAAAAAAAAAAATCAACCCCAATACAGTCCCAAAATACCCTTATGTGTTCCCAAAAAATTCTCGATTAAAAACAAATCAAATTGAGCCCCGTATCACCAACACTATGTGCGGTAGTGAGCAAAAATAATGCTCACTGTCGTGGGTCAAGAGAAAATGAAGAAAATGAATTTTGGTTCAACACCAAAAGGACTTTCGTGCTATGTCTCACAACCAATAGAAGTTTCACAAAATCAATCCCTAAACTCTTTAGAGATTATAAATTAAACTAGTTTTGTTTGATTTTTCTTCTTGTTCTTGTTTTTGGTTTTTCTCAACACTTGAGAGAGTTTAAAGAACAAGAGAGGCAGAGGCTAAGGTTTGGAAATGAGAGACTAAGCCAAAAATAAATTCCTATTTTCTTTTATACTTAGGATTTTTGTTTCCGAAAATAAATCAAGAAACCATTCCCCTCCCCCTCAAAATTTCGGCCATACACGTGTATTTTGCAATAATTTTATAACATCAAATTTAATTACCATAATCAGAGATATATTAAAAAACTAAAAGTATAATTACCTTTCAAAAAGTCTAACCACCAAAATATCTAAGGGTTTCCAAAACTCAAAATTTGAAAATTTCAAATTTAGCCTTATTAAATGTTGTGATTTATGCCCTAGAGCTTTTTTAATCGTAAATAGAATTGTTTATGGAAATAATCGATGTATTATTCATTTATCAAAGTTGTTTTTATTTAAATCGCATATTATAAAGTGTCTAGTTTGCCCTTGAGTACTCATGCGCTTTTCAGACTTAGTGTATGTTTGATATATAAGAGGATTTAAATATGAAGTTAGTAATCTAAAACAGTCCATAGAGAGTAAAGAAAATGGGTAGTTTGTTTGAGGTTTATCCATTCTATACTTGTATAACAACCTTGATCTGGGTTCGTTTATGTAGTGACATGGGAATGAAGGCACCTTGTATGATGTGATCATATAGGAATGGACCCAGATAAAATTAAATATATAATAATATCCGTTAATTAAAGAAATTCATTTCATCTACTAGATGGTCATATATGGATTGATCTTAATCCTGAGTGTACTACGAACTTCTGCATGACAGGCTATGTCATTTGATTTACTAAGGTGAGATTGGTGTAGCAGTCCCGGCCAATAACTACGTATTTTGGGGATATGGTTTGGTGTGTAGTTGGGAACGTTTTACATAGATATAGATGTTCTGTTCATGTTTTCATGTTTTGTGATTTATCGATATATTTCCTTCGAGGTGCTCGAAAATTATTTTAACGTATTTAAATCATAAAACTCTATTTTCGATGAGACATTTGAAAATATTTTTCATCACGGTGCTTAATAGTTTATATTTTTGACCATCTGAGGTGCTTGTATATATTTCATTCTTGCTCGATCTAGGCGCTTGTTATGGGGTCCAAACTATCGAAAAACTGTTGGCCCGCTACTTTATCGACATGGTCTTGTTCACACACTGTCCGATCAGTGCATGCGACTCGAATAATGGATACTCGATATACATTTTGAAAAGTTTATATCAAATATTTATTTTTGATTTAAAGATATTTTGGGTTTTGGGTAAAATATGATGTCAAAAGAATTACGTTTTGATTATGATAAATTTTAATATCGTTTATGATATTATATGATATGATATGTTTCCTTCACGGATCTTGTATATGGTTTTTTTATGGTTTTATAGTTTGATATGATATGTTTCCGTCGTGGCGCTTGTATAGGGCTCGGTCCAACTACATTGGATAGACCCGCCACCCTATGTCCACAAGGGTTTGCTTCATTCATTGTCCGATCTGTGCATGTGATTTGGACATTGGGTGCTTGTTATATTTCGTTCAGTGGAGTTTATATTGGACGCTTGATGGGGATTTACGTTGATGATGAATTTAGAAATTGATTTTGTTTAGAGTAAAAGAGTTTTTGAAATGTGTTTTTGAGATGGTTTTCAGAAGAGATTGTTTTACATTTTCCATTTTGATTGTAACATCCCCAATACGGTAATACTACCGGCAGGCAACAGATTCCACTGTTGCCTAAGCCTCTAACTTATGCATTATAATACTTACACTCATCTTACTATTGTACAAATCCATAATTGTCACACACTCTAATTTAAAGACTTATAATAGACTCAAATGTGAGATCATTAAGTAAAATATATACATACATGTCCGAAAGTATATGAAGTATATGTATAATGTCAAACATATGTCAATGATATAACAAAATGACATCCTCCAGAACTACATTCTATATAAATATAGATCTGGAAAGATGGAACCGATTACTAGTGACTACATCGTAAAACTTGTCCTTGAGCTAGGCCTCCAAAAATAACATGTGGCTCACTAAAAGAAGAATCCTGCAAAAGAACTGGGAAGTGGTGGGGGTGAGTCCTAAAGATCTCAGTGAGTGGAGCTACAAAAAAAGAAACTGAATCAGTACAACCGTTCAAAATTAGTAGTAAAAAAATGTTTCTGAAAACTTTGTTTGAAAATTGATTCTTTTCTTTTAAGCTGGAGAAAACCTTTTCTAAAAATTTCCTGTGAAAATCTCTGGTACTGTAGAAAAACCCGACGCATAGGGGCGTTATGTATCACTGTCCCACATGCACCTAACTAGTGGTCTTGGGGCGTTACTTATCGTCGTCCCCCAAGTCACTGAACTAGAGCTGGTAGTACTGATCTATTGATGTGATCCTAGCAGCATGGATTGATTTCGTTTGTTTAGGCTTATTTATTATTTATTTTCATATATGGAACCAACGTGAATGTCTGTGTTTATTTATTTTTTGAGTTAGTTTATTTTATTTATTTATTGGTTCAAAATGGGCTAGAAATTAGGAATTATGGGCTTTTAGTTGGTAATGGGTAGTTTGGGGCTATATTAGTCTTTTTAGCTCTCTTAGGGTTTGAGTATGTTACTATTTAAACTCAAAAACAACTCTTAATGAGGACCCTAATTTTTGTGCGTGAATAGTACTTTTTTTCTTGAGATTGAGAAATTTTATCATCGTTCAGTGATTGAACAAAGACTTATCAAAGGGTTGGCATCCTTTGTGGCGTCCTATTTGCTGGCAAAATTCATCTGAGGCTATCTCCAAGGGTTTTCAAGGACAGGTTCTTTGGGGGTCTACGGGATCTTGGATCGGGTTTCGTCTGTTTCGTATCTTGTTTCGTATCAATTGGTTATCAGAGCCAGATTTCAGGTCTGACTTTTATTTATTTTCGTTTCTTCTTTTTTTCCTGTTAATTCGGTCTTTGAAGTCTTGTTTTTGCTGTCATATTCATTGAGTCATTGATAGCCTTCTACTGCTATCAATCAAAAAAAAACTATTTCTTACTTTTATATTTGTGTCTGTCAGTTAAAAAAAATCTCTTTGTTCTGCCTTGTGTCGTGTTCGTGTGTCTTCACCAAAAATAGTAGGGTTATTGTCTAGCAAAAAAAAAACAAAAAAAAAAGGAGAAAGTTCACGCCTGTGAACAAGAAAAAAAAAAAGTTAAGTAAGTTCACGCCTGTGAGGCTGTGAACCCAAAAAAAAAAAAAAGTTCCTTCATTGGCTAGTGCATATCAGTAGGCAGTAGGGTTTGTTTGTTTTTTGACCTTTTTGCATGAAAACTTTGTTAATATGCTGTTGCTGTTGTTAAAAAAAAAAATCAGATCTGGTCAGTAAAGTTTGATCAATTATCTTGTGTGTTAAGTTGTGCTAGGGATTGGCTTAGTGTTCCTTAATCGAAAAGGAAATTTTTGGTTGAATTTGTCACTGAATTTTGAATCTGATTTTTTGTGTTTTGTTTTGAGACTCATGTGGTTTTTTTAGTCTTATTTTTAGTCTTGTCTTTATCTTTGTCATTTTTTTAGTCTTTTATTCCTTCTTGAGTTTATTTTTGTCAAGATGTCAAGTGCGTTGGTTGATATTATGGGGCAACCAAGAGATAATATCTTTCGTACTAGAGTATTTGTGAAAGATGAGGTGTGCAGTGTGATTATTGATGGGGAACATTGGGCTAATTTAGTTAGTACCAGTCTCGTGGAGAAATTGAGGTTGTCATTGCGAAACCATCCTAAGCCTTATATGTTACGAGGTTTGCCTAATTGTGATGAGGTTAAGGTGGAGTATCAAGTCATGGTTGCCTTTACTACTATGAGGTTTCATGATGAAGTATTATGTGATGTGGTGCCTATGCTTGATTGTCATGTATTGTTGGGTGGGTCATGGAAGTATGATAGGCAAGTGTGGCATCATGTTGAGAGGAGTAGGTACATTTATGTCACAGAGCGGAGGTCAGTGATTCTTTCTCTTTTAACACCACAACAAGCCTATAAAGATCAATTAATAATGAAGAGGAGAAGTGAGGTTGAAAAGAGGAAAAAAGAAAGAGATGTCGAATGCTTAGCACATAAACTTGCTAGTGATATTGTGAATGTAAAAGAAGAAAATATGTGCATGATAGTAAGTGAGCAAGCAGTGAAGAGTGAGTGTGATGCTGAAGTTATTTCTATTACTGAAGTGGATGACTTAGTTGTTGCTGGTGATGATAAATTTGAAGCTCAATGCATGGCTAAATGTATTGATGAAACTACATGTGTAGTTGAATGTGTTGAGAGTTTTGAACATGAAAATGTGAGTAGTGAGTCGGGAAACACATGGGTAAATACGTGTGAGAGTTTTGTGAGTGTTAAGCATGTAGAATTTGTTGTGAATGAGATTGAGAGTGTGAACTTAATTAGGAATCTCATTGGGAATGAGAGTGCAATAAAATTAGATTTTGCGGAAGAGTATGGGCAAAAGGGAACAATACACAAGCATTATTGTACTAACATTGACACTTTTCTTCCATGTGATTTTTCCTTGTTCCAGAATAATCGTCCAATTGATTTTATCATTACTATCTATGATCCGGGCACGGATTCGAGGACGAATCCTTTTCAAGAGAGGGAGAATGATGTGATCCTAGCAGCATGGATTGATTTCGTTTGTTTAGGCTTATTTATTATTTATTTTCATATATGGAACCAACGTGAATGTCTGTGTTTATTTATTTTTTGAGTTAGTTTATTTTATTTATTTATTGGTTCAAAATGGGCTAGAAATTAGGAATTAGGGGCTTTTAGTTGGTAATGGGTAGTTTAGGGCTATATTAGTCTTTTTAGCTCTCTTAGGGTTTGAGTATGTTACTATTTAAACTCAAAAACAACTCTTAATGAGGACCCTAATTTTTGTGCGTGAATAGTACTTTTTTTCTTGAGATTGAGAAATTTTATCATCGTTCAGTGATTGAACAAAGACTTATCAAAGGGTTGGCATCCTTTGTGGCGTCCTATTTGCTGGCAAAATTCATCTGAGGCTATCTCCAAGGGTTTTCAAGGACAGGTTCTTTGGGGGTCTACGGGATCTTGGATCGGGTTTCGTCTGTTTCGTATCCTGTTTCGTATACGATTGGTTATCAGAGCCAGATTTCAGGTCTGACTTTTATTTATTCTCTAAGGACCTTCAATAATACCCT
>SKCR01037540.1:0-106573 GCA_019454045.1 Zanthoxylum bungeanum
TTTCTTCTCGAGAGATTCCCAGAGAATCTTCACAGAAATCATGCCTTGATATATACATGGTATTTTCAAGTCCCCCCAGAAGGTAGTTCTTGCACAAGAAGTCGTCTGACGACCATGTATCTTCTCGCAGTTGCTTGGCTGTTTCCGTTTCTCCCTCCACAGGACCCGGAAGATCCTTGAGGTACTTAGTCAACTGGAGAGTTGCCAGGTAGAACAATATTTTATTCTGCCACTATTTAAAATTTGCTCCACCAAACTTTTTCAGTTTTTCTCCATGAGCGACCGGTACTGAGATGTTTCCGCTAGCCATATGTAACTGAAAAAATCAACAGCGATCAATAAGTCTACAAAAGATAAATTGTACAACGATCAACAAATGATTTTGTTCAAGTGATATACAAAGTATCCACTCGTTGTTATATTAGACAGTAGTACCAATAAACACAAGTCTTTGAATTTACGACTAAGGTTTCTTATGATAAGTAAATAAAGGAATATTCCCAGAGGACGAGGGAGGTCCGGAGTAGCCACTTAAATCCCTGACCACTTAGGCTCTTATCGCCTTTTTTTTTTACAAAATATCCTTTAAACACTTCCTCAATAGAATCTCTTAGGCATTCAAACTTAGTATTACACTTTTAATTCCACAATACAATGTGTGTATATATTTGTATATATGTGTATAAATCAATCAGGTTTGGATGGAATTTCTTGTGTAGAATTACACTTTGAATTCTCAACCAAATATGCAACATACAATTAAATTTCAACTTTATCACTATGTGTATGCTTGTGATAATTGAACACCCTAATATTAACTTAAATATATACTACTAAGTTTATTGTAATACAATATATGATTTCACTAAGTTAATATTATGATAATTTAAGTTAATCTAAGTCTATTTCAATTTATAAACAATTCCAGGATCAGTTCGTTAGTGTCGCGTTCGTATCTCTATTCGAACGAAACTGTCCAGTGAGTTCAAGTTCGTGTAGCGTTCGAAAACACGTTCGAACGAAGTGTTCAATAGAGTTTATGTTCTTGTAGCGTTCAAATACGTGTTCGAACGTTCTAAGACAGAAGGCTTGCGTTCGAGTTGCGTTTAAATACGCATTCGAACGTTCTTACAAAAATTCAAATTTTGCCTACGCGTTCGTCGGACGTTCGAGCACTCATACATATTTTTCATGCACATAGTATATTTTTTTTTCCAGAAAATGGTTTTTAATACATGCAAATTCACATCTAACAACAGTAAAATTAATAAGTTCTTAAGATTGTTGGGGAATATGTGTCATTAAACGAAATTCAACATGCATCAAACAAATCATAAACATCAAAACCAGAACACAACTATGATACAAATAATGAACCATAAACCCTAAACCTTAGAGAATAAGAAAAACTTGGACAATGACGAAATTTTATAGTCCAAGTCGAGTTGCCTCTGTCCTTAAGAACTTATTAGCCCCGCCTCGGTGCTCTACGAATTTTGTGGCTAACGTCCTCACAGGATTACTTGGATTCCTCTTGTTCAAGGGGCACTCCTTAACAAGATCTTGAACTGGGACAATGGTTGGAATCTCTCTCTTAACTCTAAAACAACAATGTAGTGACTCAAGACTTATGATTTTCTGGATCATTTGAATGAACTTGAAGACCCCTTAAATAGACGTGGAAGGGTGCCTTTGAGGGCACCATTTGGTTTGGGGTGCAATCCTCCTAAGAGTTATACCCATTCATTAAATTCTTTGGAGCCTATAGCTATGATCTTTCAATTAGAGGACACATCCATGCATGTTAGTGCCTCTCCCATATGACACTACCCAAGGGACATGACCCTCATTGCATCCATACTCTATATTTAGATAATTTATAACACATCAACCTAACACACAAACACAATTATCTAACTTAAAGAAACTAAAATCTAAATTCGTTTAAAGAATATTTACCCAATACTCAACGTTTTCTTCAAGTTTTGGGGCTTCTCTTTGCTTCTTCTTGTTTGTTTCTTGAAGTTTGGTTCAAGAACTCAAAGTTTCCTCTTCACATTTCCCTAAGCTCATGACCAATGAATGAAGAAAAATGGGGTTTTGTTTGTTTTTGTTTTATTTATAAATTAAGTGTAGAATAATAAAGAAATCTCTAGAAATTGTTTTGTATTTCTCTCTACATGGCTCGAAAATTTGGCAAAGGGAATGGGCTTGATTTTCTAAATTTTGGGCTTGGGTGTGTATAGAGATTTCTTTTGGTTAATTTCATTTAGCCCTCTCACCTTAAGCTTAATTGCATTTTCACCCCACATCTATTAATTTAATTTTGGCCATCCTTTTTACTCAAACCTTAGTAAATTCACTTTACTTATTTATTGCACTCTCATTCAATGTAAAGCCTATAAACTTATTTAAATCTAACCCGCTTTTTATTATATCCCTACTCTCTTACGTTTAATAAATTTCTATTCTGATCGCCATTATTTTAGTCTGACTAATTATTTAAGATTTTAGTTATTACAGTTTCCAACCTCTACTCGCAAAATCCAAATTTTAAGTTTTTACTGATAAATACAAAATAACTTTTTTAATTCTTAAAATTTCTACTCCAAATGCAACTAAGTACCATAAAAAAAAGTTTAAAAAGAGTTTTTGAAATTTATATTTTTTTTTATCTCTACTAAAAGATATATATGTCAAATAAGCATCCAATTATTAATTTATTAGAAATTTATTAAAAAACTCTATATCCCATCACTTATTAAAAATTTTAAAAAAAAAGATTTAGAAAAACCTACATCTTAACTCCTATCCTCTTTAGTCCCAAAATTTTAAGTTTTTTTTTTTTTCATAATTAGTCATTTTTTATTAATATTTTGTCATTTTTACTAATTTTTTCCCCCTGTTTTACCCTTATAAATTAAAAAATTATAAATAAATTATTGTTTACGTTAAAATCAACACTGCTCATTTTTTTTTTTTTTTTTTTTTTTGCTTTTAAAAATAAGGGAGTGGGCAAGTTCAAGTACATTTTTTTAACCCTTTATCTCCTCTTTGGGGTACTGGTTTTGAAAACACTTATTTTTATTTTAAATACACACTAAATATTAATTCCTCTTTGGTTTTTAGGTGCAGATAAAACTACTTATAGTCACATGGTGATTGTGGCTAAAACAATACACATTCAACCACACACTTAATTGATATTCACTTTGTGATTTTAGGTTAAAAAAATATTATTGTGCTCAATATGACTAAGGGTCGGTAATGTAACTGAGGTCACAACTGTGACTGAGAATCGAAAATGTGATTCAACTAGCTAATGTGACTGACGTCACAAATGTGATTGAGGATTGACAATATAATTGAGATCACAATTGTAACTATGCTCGATGTGGTTGAAGGTCGGCAATGTGACTGAGATTACTAATGTGATCGAAGTCACAAATGTGACCGAGAGTCGATAATATGACTGAGGTAACTAATGCAACTGAAGGTAAGCATGTGACTAAGGCATATAAAACACAACTTTTAGTTACTGATATGACTGAGGTAAAGAATGTGATTATAAAAAAGGTCAATAAGAAATATATGTGACACAACAACTAAGAGGTTAATTTTGAATATACGCAAGTCTGAATTTTAGACAGGTTTGTTGATAAAAGTTACATGTATGTATATATATTTTTAAAATTGTGATTCGAAGTCCGGATGAAGTAGATATGATTGTTTGAAACTGGTTAATTTGAAATCATTATTCTCTTATAAATGTAAGGGTCATTTTTAACCTTTTTTTTTTGAAATATATCAACAATAAGTCTTGTTTTATTTGTGTGAGGTCATTTTTAACCATTTTTTAAAATATATCGACAATGAATCTTGTTTTATTTGTGTGAGGTCATTTTGACCCCATTTTTTTAAACATATCGACAATAATTTGAAATCATTATTCTCTTATAGTGAACTCTTAAAGTGAAAGTAAGAAGAAAAGTTTTCAAGTCTTATGAGATACATTTAATCTAAGATTTGTGTGAGGTGAGGATGTCCCAAATGATAGTTTAGTTGGCATAACTCTTATCCTAGAAGTAAAATATCACGGTTGAAGTCTTAGGTGATACATTTAATTTGGAGTTTGAGTGAGGTGAGGGTGTCCCAAATAATAGTTTAGTTAGCTTGATTCTTACTCTGAAAATAAGAGGTTACGAGTTCAAGTCTTAGGAGATACATTTAATTTATAGTTTAGAAGAGATGAAAATACAATATATAAGAACAAGATTAAACCACCTTCCTTAAATAATAAATATTAGTGGATGGATTCGGGTCACCCAAGATGGATTAACCTGGACCCGGTCTAACATCAAGAGAAGTTAAAACTTCCCTTGATAAATTTGAGACATGCATGGGAAGTTAATAAACTTCCCATGCAACCACTATTTGGCTTCTTATAAAAAAAAAGCCAAAGATGATGATGAAAGTAGTAGACTTCAAACTACAAAAATCTTTGCAAAGTAAATAAGTAATTATGCTTTGATTTTACATGATTTGACTCATTTAATATGTGATCAAATCAGTGACTAGTAATATATGTTAAGTTTTATTTTCTTAGGATTTTGATGAATTTCCCACAAACTTTGAATATGAATTTGTTCCTAATGCATTGGATGTTTTCTAACATTGATATCAAAGTCTTGATGCATGTATTCTTGTTAATTTCAAAAAAAAAAAAAATTACTGATCATGTATGAAAAATCATGAAAATGCAAACTTTTTCATTTTTTTCCAGACTGAATTTCATCCAACTTTAGCCCTTGATATCTTACTATATAAAATTACTAGTAGCGTGTTTTAAAATATTTTGAAAACGAAGCATTTGATATTTAATTTAGTAGATCATTTGTGTAATTTGGATTAAAATTGAGTAAGATATGAACCCTATAAATTGGATAGTTGAATTTGATTTTACCTAGAAAATTATTCCTGATGACAGAAACAACATGTCATCCGTATTCTTTAATTTTGTACGACATGTCGTACGGTCAGCACTGAATCAGACGAATGTCGGTTTATGTTATTTCCAAACTATTGGATGATGGTTTTTTATTTCTTTTAAGGGAAATTATCATTTATTCACTTGAAGATTGACTAATATTAAAAAAAAAATCCACTTTTGAAAAAATGACATGTATACACCTAAATTTTTTAAAAAGAGATGTTTGCCACTCAAATTTTAACCCTATTTGTTAACCGTCAAGTGTTAGCTGACTTTATAAGAGCAA
The DNA here is from genome assembly GCA_019454045.1 of Zanthoxylum bungeanum. NCBI lineage: Eukaryota > Viridiplantae > Streptophyta > Magnoliopsida > Sapindales > Rutaceae > Zanthoxylum > Zanthoxylum bungeanum. Next base: position 5,277 of record SKCR01037540.1, read on the forward strand.
ATCTATATTTTCATTGAAGCTAAATGCACCGTCTAGATAGTTTGAAATGGTGTCGTTCCTTTATCTTTAATGACAAGTTGGTTTTGCATGTCATCCATTTTCACTCCAAATCCTATATGCTTCACCAATTTTTTTTTACCCATTTTCGCTGGGAATTATCATTGAGAGTTCCGAAGCTTGAAAAAATTGGCCAATGTTCATTCTTGTTGTACTTGTTAATTACTTCGAAAAAATCGAGTCTTGTGGTTTTCTTCATTATTCAGGAAATGCTACTTTACAATTCAAACTTTTTTATATATATGATGTTTGATCTTCATACTGAAAGATGCTTTGTTCTCGCATGGTCTTAATCGAATATTTTTTTGCAAACCCCATATTCGTGTTAATGAATATTTATATTTTATGTTTGGGGATTTCTGATTTTTCATTTAAAAATATTATTTTGAGAGTTGTAGAATAATTATTTAGGTTTGATTGCATGTTTAGTTCATGTTAGATTACAAGTTACAAACCTTTTATTTTTCACGGTTTAGTTTAAGTTTTGTGATTTTCGTTAATTAATATTATTGTTTAAGGCATAAATTTCATCTCAAAGTTCAATGTTGCCAATAGAGTTTGTAATTTCATCCAAGGACAAAAGGCATCTCATAAGCCCGATAGATCCTGATTAGTATACTATTGGGAAAATCAAGTCCGAGGCATTAAAATTAACAAGTCGGTTTGGTTTTGACTCAAAAGAAAATTTTCAGCTTCAATTTATGAACCCAAATAACAATATGAAATGTTTGTTGGATTTTGACAATACGATGAAAAAATTGTCTGCAATACACGACGCTCTAGGAATCATCATATTTAAAGTAGATGTGGTATCATCTTTTGCCCCTATTCCTAAGAGGGTTCTTTGATAATTTCCATGTTGATTAGCTTAGGAGTGCAGTTGCCTTATGAAGTTCTAAAGCAGGTGAATGAAACTCCTGATCATACAATTGCTAAAGCTAAAGAGAAATTATTACTGGATGATAATGATGCTTTGATGTTAGATTGTGAAGACAAAAGGTATAGTAATGAGGATGAGAACGATGTTAAGAATATGGGTGATGAGAATGTAGGTGCTTCAAATGATGGCAATGTTGACATTGATGATGAGGATAATGAGGGGTTTAATGACAAAGAGAGTATAGATGTTGATTCCGATGAAAAATATATGTCGTCTGATGATAGTAGTCAGGATAGGCATTAATTTGACTCTTCTGATAATGATGTTAATCTTGGTACTATAAAATTGAATAAATACATAGAGAAATTTCTATTGGAATAGTAAAATAAGTTAGCGTCGAATATGTTTCGACGCTATAAGTGTACTTTTAGCGTCGATACTTTTTTCAACGAAAAAAAGTTGAATATTTGGCGTCGAATATTGGTTTCGTCGTTAAAATCTTGATATTTGGCGTCGAATATTATTTACGATGCTAAAAGTGATTTTTAGCGTCGAAAATTATTTCGACGCTAAAAGCTATAATTCTTGTAGCGAAACATGAGTATAAATGAGGTTTTGATGGGATATATAGGTTAAGATTATGGGTTGTATTTAGAGATGTGGATATTTTATAGATGTATTAAATGATGTGATGATTAGGAAGGTATTTAATATTAATAAGATCTACACCGAACCAAAAAAGTTTAAGGCTAAATGTAAAGTTGTCGAATGTCATTGGTTTGTTTACTGTGCAAGGCTAAATGAAAAAAGTGGATTCATTGTTAGACAATTCAATAAAAAAAAACATGCTTGTAGTTGTAGGCAGACAACAAAATCAGTGAAGGTCTCTAGTAACTGGATTGCAAGTAAGAACTATATTCATGAGAATTATAGGTTGATAGTAGGAGAGATTAACAATATATAAGGCTAGAACAAAGGCAATAGTACAGGTTGTAGAAGATCATTCAAAAGGGTATTTGAAATTGTATAAGTATGGTTCAGTAATACACCAAGTTGATTCGGGAGCATATTGCAAGGTCGTTTGTGATGGGGTTACTGATCCTCAAAATGTATTATTTCAAAGATTTTTTGTTTCTTTTCCTACACAAAGAAATGCATTTTTGCAAGGTTGTAGACCCTTTATTGGAATTTATGGATGTCATTTGAAAGGAGAGTATGATGGAGGTTTGTGTTCTTGCTCTTCAAGCAGAAACGCAGGCAAATGGTGATGACTGTACCAGATTCAAGGGATCACTTTAACACAAGAAAGTTTGCTGAAGAAAATGAACTTGGCCTGCCTGTTGCTGCATTTTTCTTCAATGCACAAAGGGAAACTGCTGCTAGAAGACGCTGATGATCAAGAAGCTTATAACATTGGTACCAAAAAAATATTAATCAGAATTTTAACATGCTGAACAGTGGAATAAATTACAGGTAATGTGCACTGGTTATTAGAAAAAATAACTGTGAATGGAATAAAGTGTGTTACTTTATTTTTGTGACTGATTTTTATTTTTATTTTTTTAAATAAAAATTGACAGTTAATGGAATTTACAATTCGAAAACACTCAATTTGGAATTTACAATTCGAGAAAGTACCTCGTGAAATTTTCAATTATTAAGATCTGGCAAACTACCTACTTATAGAACTTGTAACAAATTGGACGGTGCAATCAATGAGAAGTTAAATTTACATAGATATGGTAAAAATTGGGTTTTTTTTTTATTGTAAATGTTAACGAGTGTCTTAAGAACACTTATTAAGGATATATTTTAGGAAAGTTTTCATATGAGAAAAAATAAAAAATAATTAATGTTTTGACAATTTTTTGAATTTCCCATAAAAATGATGTAAAAACGTTCCAAAAATGAATATTTAATGAATGTCCTTATGGCACTCGTTAACATTACCATTTTTTATTTCAACTCGATGAAAAACTAATTTTGCGCACAAAAGTAATATTAGTCACTTCAATCCCGTCTTAAATTTTACAGTCATATGCAAATTCCTAAAGTAATATCTTTCTCGATAAAAGATAAATAAACACAGATTTCAATTATACATGACAAAAAATTTGGGCCAGTCTATCCCGCCCAAGATTAAGAAAACTAGGGTCGGATTTTATCATGATAGGGCCCGAGCTAAGTCTATAACAAAAAACCCAAGCCCGAAATGAGCCGGTCCGACCCGATAACATTTCGGGCTGAGCTATTCCCAAATTCGGGTTTTTCCTATGATTGTCGAGCTCGGATCAGGCTTCTCAAGACCCTGACCTGGCTCGACCAATTGCCACAAAAAATTTCAATACATTGTTATTTCGCTTTTAACATAATTGAGTTTGTGTTTTTTTTTCTTGTAGTTTGATTCTTAATTCATTAACTTAATGGATTCCTTATTGTAAAATTAATATATATAGATAGAAATATAAAAATATATTTGATGACAAAACTTTTGCACCACAAAATTACTTTTAAGTCTGGCCCACTATAAATCCTGGCCCAATATTAAGTAAGAGCCCAAGATTTTCAAAGTGGTTGCAAAAAGTGATAACATTCTTTGACATTCGTGGCAAAACGAATATAATGGGTTAAATATAGGAGGTGGTATATCATGTGCCGGGTGTATATGTCATCTCTCTCACAGCAGGCGGGCCCTACACAATTGTGAGACCCGCCTGCTGTGAGAGAGATGGCATATACATCCGGCACATAATATAATTTTCGTAAATATAGGAAGTGGTATATCATGTGCCGGGTGTATATGCCATCTCTCTCACAGCAGGCGGGCCCTACACAGTTGTACGGGTGTGAGACCCGCCTGCTGTGATAGAGATGACATATACATCCGGCACATAATATAATTTTCGTAAATATAGTGATGACATTCTTTTACGTATCATTGTTGTTTTTTGGGGTAATGAGGTCTAGCAATGTGAATTGAGAGGTTATTATGATCATCAACAACAGTATCATAACATCATCACAATCTCAATCGCATAAGAAAAAATGCTTCTTAATTTGATCTAACATTTTATGCACACTCAAGTCATAAACCCGCTTACATTTCTGAATAAAATAAGTTTGTCTATATTTTAATGAAATCAAGCAAAATTAGTCGCTCCAGAAATTATATTATCTCTAAATGAGAAGCCAATTGAGAGATACAACTTGGGTTTGTTCATTAACCCATTTATTAGGCCCCAAATGTTTATGTTTAATAATCCATTCTTATTAACCTTTATCCATGAATATGAGTGGCAAAACGAATCAATAAATCGAATTTGTATCGAATCGAATCAAAATGTGATGAATTTGTATTCGATTCGTTTATTAAACGAATCCTAATATCAGGTTTCGTATTCATTTATTCGTTTAGTCAATGATATTATTTAATAAAATAATTTACCACACTTGATTTACATTAATTCTTCATAAATATATATATATATGAAATATGTAATTAATATATTTACTAAAAATATCTCACCAAATATCGAAATTATTACTTTTTCTTTGATAATTAGTTATAATTTCTCGAATCTTAATTGAAAATTAACAAAAACTAGTAAATAAAAATAATAAAACGAATCTTAAACGAATAAACGAATCAATGAGCTTAAATTCGTATTTGATTCGTTTAATAAACGAATCGAATCGAATTGAACATTTTTTTTAAACGAATCTATTTTTTCAAACCCATATTCGCTTTAAAGCGAATCGAAGCGAACGAATAAACGAATCATGACCCAAATTGCCACCCATATCCATGAATACTGCCCCATCAATTTGTATAACTAATTTATACGTGTGTATTTATATACTAGTAAAGGTAGCACATGCAAAGTATGTGCTTATTATATTTCAGTTAAAAAAAAGTTTAATTTGATAATATTTTAAATAAATATCCTCCTCCTCCTCCTTCTTTTTTTTTTTAAAAAAAAAAAAATTCGGGAAGATAATTTATTATAAACAAACTAAATGGGTGAATCAAATTTTACTATTACATCCTAAAAATTCTAAAAATAATTATCACTTCGGTGTACATACATTCCAGAGTGATGTCAGTCACTCCGGTGTACTTTTATTCCGGACTGATATCAGTCACACTGGTATGCTTCTAATCCTGAGTGATGTCAGTTTCTTCAGTGTACTTTCGTTCCGAGTGATCTTCACTCTAGTGTACTTTCATTCTAGAGTGATGTCAATCACTTCAGTGTACTTTCTTTCTGGAGTGATCATCACTCTGGTGTACTTCCATTCTGAAGTGATGTCAGACATTACGGTGTACTTTCACCGGAATGACGACAATTATTCAGTGTATCTATATTTCGAAGTGATCATCTCTCCGGTGTACTTGCATTTTGGAGTGATGTCAGTCATTCTGGTGTGTGCGCATTCCGAATTGATGCCAGTCACTCCATGTGTTTGCATTCCGGAGTGACTGACATCACTCCGGTATACTTTCTTTTTAGTGTGATGTTAGTCACTCTAACGAACATTCATTTCGGAGTAATGCCATTCATTCTGATGTACTTCTGTTCTGGTGTGCTTCCATTCCGGAGTGATGCATGTTCCTATAGTGTACTTCTAATATGGAGTGATCATCACTCTGGTGTGCTTTCATTCCAGAGTGATGTCAGTCACTCCAGTGGCCTTATTTTTCAGCGTAATGCTAGTAACTTTGGTGTACTTTCATTCCGAAGTGATGTCATTCACTCCGATATACTTTTATTGCGGAAATTTGACAATCACTCTGGTGTGCTTCCAATCAAAAGTGACATCACTCATTCCGGTGTGCTTCCAATCCGGAGTGATGTCACTTACTCTGGTGTGCTTCCATTCCGGAGTGATATCATTCACTCCGGTTTGCTTCCATTCCGGAATGATCTCATTCACTCCGGTGTGATTTCATTTCAGAATGATCTCATTCACTATGTGTACTTTCATTCTGGAGTGATATCAGCCAGTCCGGTGTACATCCATTCCAGAGGATAAAAAATGGTAAAATAGTGATCATCACTTCGATGTAAAATGTTAAAATGATGATCTCATCCACTCCGTATATCTCCATTCTGGAGTGATGTCTGTCACTCCGGTGTACTTCCATTTCGGAGTGATGCCATTCACTTCGATGTACTTCCATTTCAGAGTGATAATCACTCCGAAATGCTTTCATTTCGGAGTGATGTCAGTCCATCAGATGTATTTTCATTCCGGATTGATCATTACTTCAGAGTGCTCATTACTCCGAGTGATCTCATTCACTTCGGTGTACTTTCATTCCGGAGTGATATCAGTCACTTCGGTGTATATCCATTTCGGAGTACAAAAAAAGGGTAAAATGAACTTGATTATAAATGTCTGCTGCTCACAGGCTGAGTGTTTAAAACGCTTCATCCTACATCGATTATATTCAAAATTCAAAGCCTTAGACTTCCATATATATTGGTCTCTTTTACACGTTTAATACTTTTGCTGAAAAGAAAGAAGTCATTGGCAAAAAAATTAAAATAGTTAAAATAATAATAAAAAATTTTAAAAACCGAAATCCAGACCGATACAAAAACAAGCAAACACCTTTTAGTGTGCAGTTTATCGAGATGAGTGATGTCAGTCACTTCGGTGTGCTTCCATTCCGGAGTGATCATCAATCTGGTGTACTTTCATTCTGGAGTGATGTCAGTCACTTTGGGGAACTTGATTCCGGAGTGATGCTAGTAACTCCAGTGTACTTTCAATCTTGAGTGATGTCATCCACTCCAGTATACTTTCATTCTGATGTGATCATCATTTCGGTGTACTTCCATTCCAGAATAATGTCACTCTCTCTGGTGTACTTTCATTCCGAAGTGATATCATTCACCTCGGTGTACTTTCATACCATAAATATTGTTAATAACCTTCCAGCTTGAAATTGTTTTGCAGCCAATGGTATCTAATAATTTCTACCTACTATTGGATTTGAACTAATGATATATGTTTTTTGTTATATATATATATATATATATAAACAATGTAAATATGGGGTAAAATAATTATCAAATTTGTATAGTTTTTTTTCTGGTTAAATAAATATATGAAAAATATTATAGTATTTAAAATCATATATTATGAATTAAAATTTGATTTTTGAAAATAAAATAGCCATAAAAATGAAAGACTTATTTATTGATGAATTTTTACCCAATAACATTTCCTCCATCATGATGAATAGCTTTAAAAACTAAAATCCATCAAGCCAACGCTTTAGTTGCCTACCGCTACAAGTTTTCGTCAGTCGACCAAATCAACAACCGTTGACATCATTGTAGTTTATAGCCGTTGAGAAAGCCTAAAGGAAATTGACCAATTTAGGTTATTAGAAAGTGGCTCATAATTTAAATTTGTGATTTAATCATAATTTTATATTAGTAAAATTTATGGTGGTGCAAAAATCTTTTTATCTTTCGCTTCCTCTCTTACCAACAAAATACCACCAAGCCAGTGATCCAAATTTTTCAGAAACAATTAAATAATTAATTCAGCTGCATGTTAGTCATTTCATTTCAACACTCGGCAGCTAACCATTAACCTACTGCCTGTTGTTGAATGATGAAACCTTGACTCCATTTTTATTTTATTCAAATTCAACTTTCAAAGCAGAAACAGGGAAGGAAGGATTAAGAGTTAAGACCACTTGAAATATTTTCAACCTTTGAAATAAAAACCTTAATCTACTCCCTGGAATTAATTTGGTATTCTTCCATTCAGAATCTCGATATCCCAACGACCCAAAACTGCTATTACCTTCCACGAAAGATTTTGAGAGACTCTGTGTCAAAGTCAATGATATGGTGGTGCCCAAATTTCATATTTAGAATTTCTACAAACTTGACCAAAAAACAATAATAAATATAAATGTTAAATATTAAATATTAAATATTGAGAATAATTTCTCTCACAAATATTGACATTGATAATATGTAATTTACAAGCCAAATAATAATTTCATTGGTGGTTATGACATCAAAGGATGGATATGGAAGCTGTGTTAATCTATGGACATTAATGATGAGAATGAAGAGACAGTAGCCTTAAATAAGGAGTTGAGGGAGGAGTTTTGTTTGATTGATAGGGTTTTTGTTAGAGAAAATATAAGATAGAAATAAATTGCAAAATATAAAAATATGACTTTGATAGTGTACTCACTATTTTTAAGGAATTAATGCCCCACTACAAATGCTATTGAGTTTTATGCCAGTATCTCTATAGGAATTCTACAAATCTTAACTAGAAATTTAAGATAGCAAATCTTAAATTTCTCTTAAGAACATGCAAGTAAAATTTTTTATTTTTTTTTTAAAGAAAGAGAGATTGATTTTTGATAAAAACGAGTTATGGAGTTATACATGTATTTATATACCTTAGGCAACTTTTTTTTTTTTTTTTGGATAATCAGGGTGTCCGGGCCAGCTTACGCGCACCTCGACTAATCCCCGAGACCTGTGCCCCGTGCCCTCAAAAGTTTTCCAACACAGATCATGATAAGTTGCTGGCTTTTCACACCAGGGGGCATGACCCCAAGGAAATGCATCTAGTGAGATTCGAACCTTGAACCTGAGAGGGAGCAAACCACTCAAGCCCAAAGCCTTTATCACTGAGGCAACCCCATTGGGTCACACTGTTACATTAATATGTAATATTTGTCAAAAGACATTTCTTTTGAATCAAACTGTTATATTAACATAACAATTAACATAAATTCAAAATAATAATTTTGAAAATCATCAATTAAAATAATTAATTAATGATTAATTTTAGGACATTGTTGTTATGAAGAGAAAATGATTGATTTATTTTAAAGACATTCAATTACTTTATCTTATTGCCACATTTTTTTATCATAGATTTAAATTAGAAAGTTTGAATAGTGCCTTACAAACTTACAATACATATTTAGGAATATCTGATGAAATTAATATTACAAAAATAATAGATAAAATAAAAATTGATTTAATAGATTTATTTAATGATTATGTTAGTAGATATAACTTGCAATCATTAGGACAATCTAGTAGCGACCCCGTAATTAATTCAAGACTTAGCGTATGTGATAGTTAGTTACTACAATTAAATACAAAATATATGGATAACACGATAAACAACCTGAAATTAGATAATTATTTATTTACCAATTTTCAAGTACTTGAATGGTGGAACCGACATCAAAATATCTATCATGTTTTATCAATTATTGTTAGGTGATGGCAGCACATGTTTTCACCGTTGCGGTTGAACAAGCATTCAGCTTATGAGGTAATATTTTGGAAGCGAGACGATCTTCATTACATTCAAGCACTTTAGAAGCAACAACATGTGTGAATGATTGAACCCGAGCTGATCTAAGGCAACAAGAAGATGCCCCTGATGACTTTGAAGACTTGTTCGACAATGCATCTACAAGTGCAAACAGAACGGGAGCTGAATGACCAACAGACACTGATAATGATGATGATTGATGAGTAAATAATTGTAATTGGGGAACTATCTTAAAAATATAATGGAACTACGTGAGCTTTGATTCCTACATCCCTAGAGGATACGTAGGCAAGTTAAGTTTTTAAAAATTTAAGTTCAAATTCTTCAATTTTATTTTTAATTTAATGTTATCTAAATTCAAATTAATAATTTTAAATTTTTTTAAATCTCATTTTTAATTTTTAAAAAAAATCATTATTGAAATTTAAAATTAAAAGAAAAAAACAGAACCGAACCGTTGGCCGGGTCTACCGTGATGAGGATGATTAAAAATATTTAACATATATAGACATATAAAATTAGCTATTAAATTTTTGAGATATTAAATTTAACCATTGAGGACTCAAGCCACCAATGACATGATATTTTTTTTTGAATTAGCTATTAAATTTATTATTTAGCCTCCAACTAAATTATTATCAAGCCCCCAATAAATAACAATGGCTCAAAATAGTTCTTTCTCAATTGAAGTTTCGGCTAAGAGTGGCAATGGGTCGGACCTATTTTTTTGTCTCGGACCCGGAAAAAGTCCGACCCGAGCGTCTGTCGGGCATGGGCTTGGGCTGACTTTATCCGGTCCGGTTTTTTATTAATAAAAAATTAAATATATTTTTAATATATTATATAAATATATATAATTTATTATATAAATATAAATATGTATAATATTTTTTAAACCCGGACCGGGCTCAGACCCGAACTGGGCCTCTACTTCGCAGGTCTGGTATGAATTTTTTTACTCCAGAGCCAAACCGAAGCCCGGACAGACCAGATCAGACCTGAATTTTTTTACCATCCTCAGTTCCGGCTCGGTCTCTGGTGACCTCCGCAAAACAAATCTATATTGAAGTAAAACGAGCATTCATATAAAAGTACTTCATAATAAATATATATATATATATATATATATAAAGGAAAATTATACATGTGCTCGCAGGAATGGAAATGCCAAGTCAATAATATCCCTTCGTTTCGGATTAAATGCAACTTAATTTAAAAAATAATTTTGAGATCAAGCAATGATGAATCAAATTGAATTTAATGAGTCTATCTTTTGGCCTATCTTTTAACTTCTTGTCACCTTTTGAAGTCCAGGTGACACGTCCTGATCTCTCATTCCCGTCAATGCATTCTATTCCATCTAAGCCTCCGTAATACCGAAAATTATATTATGTGCCGGGTGTATATGCCTTCTCTCTCACAGTAGGCGGGCCCCACAGCTGATATACCACCTCCCGTAATACCTACCTTCACGGAAGACTTCTAATTAAATGTTTTATTATTCTTTTTACTATCTGAAAAAATTGAAAAACAAATCCTTATTATTATTATTATTTCTAAAAAAATAATCTAAGAGTCACTTAGTTAAGCATCTATCCGTCGTCGTCGTCATTATTATTAAACAACAAGGAGTGAGTAAAGTCAAAATTCAATTTTTATCTCTTTAGCATCCTCAAAAATCGAATTTATGTGTTGAGTGATGGACACATTCATACCTCATTCTTAGAGTGAAGATATTTTCGAATTTCAATTATGATACATCATAACAACTTAAGAAGGATTTTTAATGCATATTTTTCATTTGGAACTTAAATATGATATATTAAGACTGTTCCTACTTTGTGAGGTCATATTCTTTGAGACCAAAGCGCGAATATCCAAAATTATTAATATAACATATTTGGGATTTGAATTTCAATTTTATAAAAGTCAAGAGTAATTTAGTTTAATTTGTATATATTTATGTATTATTTAAATAAAAATCAAGAAAAAGAAAAAGTTGTCCAACTTAACATTTTTGAATTCAACTCGTTAGAGTATTCAATTCTAGAAACTAAAGGCAGTCCAGCAAAGATTGTGCTGAATTTCCTACGTTTCCAAGCTAAGAAAATTTGCTTCAAACCGCAACGAACCATGTGAATGATTAACATCGGAAAAAATGTAATGATGATAATGAAAGTTTAGTCAAGGTATATGGACAATAATTTCCTTTTGAATTTCCAAAATTTCGGCAAAATAAACCTAATTCTGTGTTGACTCAAACCATTATTGCCATCATGGAAACGTCATTATGAGATCACTACTTTAGGCTCATAGTTAATTTTCTCATTTGAGAATTTTTACAATCATTAAAATTGTTATCAAAATATAAAATTACTGTGGATATTTATTGTTAATTAATAAAAGAAATTTTTGAATTTACTCTATTTTGTGTTTACAATGAGTAGCTTTTATATAGGTAATATATGAAGTTAAAATATGAAGGAAATAATATATAATTAAATCACAAATTTTATGGATTTTAGAATCACTAGCAGATAACCTGTGCTTGTCTTATTAGAGACAAATATGATATATACCAACTGTAAAAGATAAATTAATAAATATCGTACATTTAATTATAGTTGTTAAAATAATATAATTTCGTTAACATTCTCTCAGATTAACAAATATGACTTCTAACTTATTCCATTTTATTACTTTTTATTGATGAAGAATAAATCTCTTAGAGCAAGTATAGATTTAGCTAGCTTATGTACACTTTTATAATTAACTTAATATAATTTATGACTCTTGAACTTCTATTAATAAATAATTGAGAGTTAATGAAAAATTAAACATTAATAATTCATTTGAAATAAGTACACATTTAATTACACACTTTCAATCATTAATAATCTAAGAAAACAAAGAGTTTGGAAGAATTGAGAAAATAAAAGATTTGAGATTGAAAAATATGAAAAGTTGAAACATTAATAACTCATTTAAATATTTATTTTTTGGAATCGTTGGAAATCCCACCGCCAAACCACTCGTTTCGGGCTTAAGCGGAGCGGGTAAAACTCATTTAAAATGATATTATTTAATTAACGTATTTTTAAAAATTAATAATTTTGGAAAAAAGTTATACATTAATAATTCATTATAAATATTAATAACTTATACGCGCTTATGTGGACCGCCTTAAAGATAAAAGACGCTAATGTGGACAGTGTAAAAATGAAACTAAGAAAACAAAGAGTTGGGAAAATGAAAGGTTTGATATTGAAGAATATGAAAAATTAAACATTAATAACTCATTTGAAATGATATTATTTAATTAACGTATTTTTAATAATTAATAATTTTGGAAAATGAAAAGTTGGGAGGAAGAATGTGAAGAGTTATATATTAATAATTCATTTCAAATATGAATAATTCATTATAAATATTAATAACTTATATGCGCCTATATGGACAACGTTAAAGATAAAAGACGCATACGTGGACAGTATAAAAATGAAGTCATTTTTCTATTTTTATATATTATATAGATTTATTAGGGATTCTAGAAATCGTAGAGAATTAACCAAAATGATTCTCTTCTTTAATACCCCCTCAAACTCAAGCTAGTGACGAAATGAAAAACTTGAGTTTGCATCTTGAAACTTGAGGTCGGAGTCTTGAAACTTGAGCTCTAAATACTTGAGACTTGGGACTGATTGAAGTCTGAAAACTTATTGATGCTTAAAATACTTGAAACTTAGGACTGGCTAGAGTGTGAAAACTTGGGGATCTTGAAGTTGAATATCATCGATGAGCTTTAACCTACGAAGTTTAAAAGGACAGCTTTAACCTACAATTTTATTGAGATCATAAAGAATTAATCCAAACATTATTTCCTTTAACATTTACTAATTTAACCTTTTATTCCCCCTTTATTAACTTTCTATCATCTCATAACTCCTATTATTTTCCTAAATTAAAGACCATACATTATGGTTTATTTACTTGCCTCATTATACCTATAAAATGAGGGTTTGTGTAAACACTTATACATATGGAAGGTGAATAATAGAAATTAGATGAATGTGAATGGTTGAAAAATTGAACTATTTGTGTGATATGTTTTTAATTCTTTTCTTTGCTTTTTATTATTTAATATGTTATCAACACAAGTATCTAACAATAAGAATTTGATATTTTCCTCCTTAAAAATATGATAATTCTCTACTTTGATTTTAAAGGTATGAACTAAAATATTTTAAATTGTCTAATTAAATATATTTATATTGCCTGATGATTCTTATTATAATATTCAATTAAATAATTGTGTATATTTGGAAATGAAAATTCATATTGAAGTGTGAATATGAAATATAAGGAATGAAAGAAAATTAAGCACATGCATCCTCAAATGATTGCACTATAATAAATATTTTATTGTCACTACTAAGCGTTCTTGAAGAACTATACCGAAAAAATTATGTTATTATTCACCATTTTGTCCTTAAATGATTGCAAAATTAAAGATAACTAATTTCCTTCATCATTTATCATCTCTTTAAAGAAGAAAAACTGGTATCTCTTATGAGAACATATTAATTTGATCTTTAAATCGATTTGAAGGAAATGAGCATAATTTATCTAAGATGTAATATCCGGAAATTCAAAACTCTTCCGGAAGGTTTTTGTATTGCAGATCAGGTATCGGAACGAGACAATATCGGAGAATAATAGTTTATGTGTTGAAACATAATATGGAATATTTTAAAATGGAGATTTGTTGTATTGAAAATCGCATAATTCGAAAGAACCGCTTACAAGATTTACGTATATTATTTCATACGAAGAAAGTTTATTTTTTCGGCTATAAAAAAAAAAAAGCAAACAAACTTTGATTGAGGTGATTCTTAAATCTTTCAACTCATTTTTCTGAAATGAACAACTTTCATATTGAACACTTTTCCAAATTTCGAGCGGAAGGGCCTTAATTTAGTTGATTTCAGTTTCAGCCTTATGTTAGGGGCCAAAGTACAATAACACGAGGACCAAATTGTAATTTTTGAAAATTTTATTATAAGAAGCCTGAAGTTTCAGCTTACTGCAGAAAGGTCCTCAAGGCATTACACACATACAATGAGAGAGATGAGAGGCAGGAGAGAGAAAGAGAAAGGAAAAGTGGCATGTGCACGGTCGACCAGCCACCCCGGCGGTGTGCCGACGTCATCCAGACCAGGTCGACCATGTGGTGGTCGGCGATCATCCATTTGGCGACCGGGGTGGCGGGAAAAAAAAGGGAGAAAGATAGCGAATTTCATGGGCTCTATCTGAAATTACCTACAAGCACACAACAAACACAACTCTAAATCCAAGAGGGGGTGAATTGGGTAATTACTTAAATATGCGGAAATAAAAATTCTTGCCGATTTTACGCTATTAAGCTTGTAACTTTACCAATTAAACTTATGTCACTTTTCCTAATAGAAATATATAGCCTAAATACAAGTTTCTAAACAAAATAAATCTTGCAATAAATAAATAGTTTAAAGATAGAGAAAATGACATTGGTGATTTATAGTGGTTCGACCAACTCTTTGCCTACGTCCACTCCCACAAGCCATGCTTGAAGATTTCCACTAAGTTGAATCTACAACTTACATAAAAGTTTTGTGGCCTATCCGCAACCAAGAGTTTTGTCCCATAGGTTCACTCCAAACCTTTACACAAGAGTTTTCCAATGACGCACTCTTAAACTCTTACAATGAGTTTTATAAAGGCTCACTCACAAACCTTAAAAATTCACCATTTTTAGTATGTCCACTCACAAATGGATTTCACAACTTCAAGTGTTTGAATATGAAGATTTTACAACTCACTTGGGCACTCACAAAAGATAAGAAGATTCAAGATATGAGTTGTTAACCCAAATGTTATAAGCTCACTACAAATGATATGAAGGTGCAGTATGTGAACTTGAGTATGAGAGTGTATGATAATGAAGGTTTTGTAAACTCTTTATTTTTTACCTTAGAATAAATTGTATGAAGGTTCAAGGGCTAGGCAAATACGGATTTATGGCTCAAATTATAGAGAAAATGTAAGACAACATTTGTTCTATGTCTAAGACCTGTATGCCGGTCTCAAAGGCTGGTATGTCGGTATGCCAAAGCATAACGACTATATTACCATTGAAATTTAAAGCACAATACCAGATTATTGATCGATATTGAGGTTGGTATACCGGTGTGCTCACCGGTATGAAGACCGACATAGACCGTCCCGATTTCAGTAGCCATGCAAACTTTAGTTGACCGGTATGAAAGACTGATATGGAGTAGTCTGGTTCCAAAGACGATGTAAAACTTCTCAAAACAGAACATAGACACTGATATACCGATGTAGGGACCGATATGCTGGTCTCAGTGCCAAAATACAAGATTTGAAGATTTAAAAATATTTTTCACATGAACCTAATGCATCTAAGTGAATGTGCATATGTCCTATGAGCTTAGATATTTAAATTAACAACTCACTTATAAAGACAACCATAAGCTAAGACTATACAAGATTTTCTTCAATATGCGTATGTTTTCACATTCATTGCTCTCCACCATCGATGTGCTTCGACATCTTTTTATAATATCTGCTAATGTGTGTTGAATGATTCTAGTGTTACATCATCAAAATCCATCTTGAGAATATGTCGCCAACACTATTCAGCCCGTTGGGGAACCTTCACAGATCAAACCATATACCAAATCGAAGCCATCAAAGAGTACTACAAGGCTGCTATGTCGATTTTATGGAACCGTGCTCGGTTTCACGGGAATTAAGAGAGAAAGATTTGGATGAATAGTGATTGATTTTCCCGGGAGCTTTGATTCGAATTTCGTTGATTCTTACTCATTCATGGGGGTGGAGGGAGTCTACCAGTACCCTCAAAATTTCGGTAACACATCTCGGTAAAAATTTGACTTTTTCAAATTTATCGTATTATGTTTATAAAAAAATATGTTCTTAATTAGCTTTGTATATAATACTATTTTCCTAAAAATTATTTCTATTTAATCTAAAATTCACTTTCACTGTATTTTTCCCCTATTTTATGCATGTTCAAAAAAAGGATTTTTTTAAAGATATAAAATGACTTGCAATATGCTACGTTTCTTGGAAACTATTTGAACACTTCATGTTGCCAAATTTACTCAACATCATGTGTGCTGATTTTGTGCCTCATTTTCAAGTATACATATTGTTGATGGTGATTTTCAGACCCGAAGTACTTCGAAATGTAAAGAATGGTATAAAATAGTTTTTTCACTTACCCAATTGGGGGTCTTAGGTTTTGATAAGGATGAGAACCCATGCAAAAGTTTCTGAGACCAAGAAACAGATGGAGTCCGACCCGAGGGCATCAATGTATCTATTTTGTAATTGTAACAATATGAACGAGACTTGGGGTAAACCGACTGAGGCACAGTCACATACATCCGAGGAAGGTGATCACTAGAAGATACAAGTTAGATGCCCTTAGCTAATGCAGTCGAGGAGCTTAATATCGGCTCGATCTTTTTGAAGAAAAAGATGTAGGGAATTGGACATTAGAAGGTGGCCTCATAGGAAGCTCATGAGATTTCAAACACTTGTCAAGAATGTTCAGAAATTGTAAAGGAAAAGTGAGAGAAGTAAATGTATCTTTGCCGACACGACCTGGTCACAACAACAAGGAAGAGCGTCCTCCGTTTTGATACACCGACATAAGAATATAGGTCGGGATTATAGCACTATGCTCACGTATGGATGGCGTAAGCCCTAAATGTAAGCCTGAGCCTCCCAACAACTGATGAGATGAGAGTAGGCTAACGACTGATAAGATGGGAGTAGGCCAATGGTTGATGAGATGGGAATAGGCCAACGACTGATGAGATGGGAGAGGGCCTTAGGCTTATCCACTGACACACGAAATCACGTGAGTGGTTGAAATATAGGCTGACACATAGGTAGAACGTGTAGCAATTACCAAAAAAGTGAATTAATGAGGTTCATGTGGCAGAGAGTGGTTGTGTTAGACGATATAGCTACTATTTGTGGAGTGATTGGGGAAAAGAACATTGGTGATGATGACAGTGTAATGTGGCTGCCGTCACGTGTTGGTGTAATAGTGGATCTAGACACACTATATAAAGGGGTTGAAGACTCTGTTTCAAGGGTTAGATAATTATTTTTCTAGTAATTTTAGCATTTTCACAACTTATAAAAGAGAGAAAAAATTTAGTGTCAGAGAGAGATAAGGCATATCGATTTGACCCGAGCTAGTAATAAAAGTTCTATTTCCTTTGTACCCATGGACGTAGGCTGGATCATTTCCACCGAATCACATTAAATCTTTTATTTTCTCTGTGTTTTCTTTATCGCTTGCTAAGTTTGTTTTGGTTCCCAAATAACCAAATAAATTCACTGCTTGGGGAGGCTTGTTCGAGAAATAGTTTTTCCCGAATTACCCCTGGAACGAAAAATAATTGTTAACAGTTGGCGCCGTCTGTGGGGAATCAATATGAAAAATGGCAAACACACAGAGACAATGCTAGGAGACGGAAACCACAGAACTTCAGAGGCTTCTACAACGGAGTGGATGGAGAAGATGGAAGAAACCCTGCGAAATGAGAGAGAGGATGCTCGAAGGGAGAGGGAAACAACTCAAGCCTTCATGAAGGCTATGATGGAAAAGATTGAAAAGTTATAAAAGATGATATGAGAGAAATGGGAAGAAGGATCCAACGGAAGGATAAATGAGATAATAAGGGAAAAAATGATCGCTGGAGTGGATGAAGATCATTGAAATGAAAAGAAGAACACCCAGAGAATGAGATATGTAGTCGTTGCCAACGCCACGCCAATAGGGGAACCTTGGGAAGAAAAAGAAGGCAGGCAAACCCTGAAATCATCCAGCAACATCCTGTATTTCGGGGAGAGTGATCTGGGACGGTGCCCATAGGAGAGGCGCGAGGTTCCAAGTTATGGACGGTACCACACTTGCGGTGGAAGGCGTGAGGACACCCTTGGGCACGGACACAACAACTCCGAGAGCCAAATGAGGAGTTGGTTCCATAAGGATATGAGAAAGTGGGAGGAAAATATGAATGAGGGATATGAAGTGATCAAAATATGGAGACATCATCCTCTTTCACGAAGGAAGTGTTGTCAATGGAGTTTCCAAGGAGATTTACCATGCCCACAATGGATGTCTACAAGGACAACGCGAACCCCAAATCCCACATTGAGAAGTTTATTTTATTGATGGAAATTCGTGGAATGATAAGGGAGGCCATCTGCAAGATATTCTCATTGTAGGAAGGTCAACCAGCTTATAGTTCAAGAACTTGACCCCAGGAAGTGTCAGTAGCTTCTCCCAACTGAGGAAATATTTTCAATAGAGCCTCTCATATAATGATCTTTAAAGAGTTGTAAGAATAGCAGTAGATCCCCTGAATATGAATAAAGCTTTCCATTTTTTGAATAAGAACTTGTTCATCTATGTTTGTTTATTATTTGGATGGGAAATACATGTTTAATATTCTTATGAAATACTCGTGATCGAAATACATGAAGGGATGCAAGTCATGTGGGAAAAGTGCGTACTACCGTGGCACTACAATCTCATGTGTCATTATCAAACCCCCGGGCTGGAACGTTAATACCCAATGACTTGTATCTTTGAGCAATATAACACGAAAACCTGCTTGGCGTTTGGCACTTCGGGTATGCATAGCACGTTTGGCGAGTGAGTCGGCGTGGCGTTTTATGCCTCAAGGTAATCATAACATATATGGATAGTGCATGGTTGCGGTACTACGATACCTCTGGGTTTGTATAGAGTGGGGGAGTATAATTCCTTCACGATATTTGCAGCCCAATATTGGAGGTGCATAGTACGGGGAAGGCTCACGAGCCTCCATGACATTTACAGCCTCGAGATATGCCTAGCACGGGGAGGGAGAATACCCTCGTGGAGTTGGTCGACCCTTTTGAGATCCGTATGAGCATAACACGGGGAAGGCCTGAGGGTCTCCGTGGCGTTCGCAGACTCGGGGCCTGCCTAGCATGGGAAAAAGTCTAATGGAGTTGGTCACCCCATCGATCTGTAGCTCGGTTCTCCGAGATGTTGGACTGTAAGGTTCAAAATTATTGTTTTGGGTAGCATGAGGCATGATGCTGTCTCAGGCTCCCTTATAGTTTCTTTTGGGTCAATATAGAGCATGTGATATGTCACCCCGTTTTCGTTGTCTTGTTTTTGTCTTGATTTTTATTTTGATGGATGACTCAGTGTGATATGCTATTCCCAGTCTCCATAGTGATCACTAGAGGTTGAAAATCTTCCCTTATGGTTAAGTCTTGGTAAGAAATATGATGGCTTAGGGCTACATTCATACCGCCGAGGTCAAGTGTTGATGACATAAGGAGTGAGCATTCCCTTATGGCCAAGTTATTATCTAGCTCAGGGTCTTCTGAGAGATCGCTGAAGGCCTCTTATTGTGAAATTTCTCATTTGCACACCTTTAGAATCTTGCGAACTATGTCCAAATCTACGTTGGGCTGGAGCGCCTCGAATATCCCAATACATTCCTCCAGCCCTTCAATTTTGGCCTCTTGTTTGACGGCATCCAAGCGGCCAAATAACTCGACTTCAATCCTCCTCAGATCATCCAGAGCTTTCTCCACTTAGTCTTTCTTTTCCTCAAATTTACTATCGGCAGAGACAGTCCGCCATGACTGGATTTTGAACTCGTTGGCCTTCCGGGTCACCTCAGTCTTGGCCTCGTCCTTCTCATTCTTGATTATTTCTGAGGCCCTTCGGTGGGAAGTTGCCTCAGACTTGGCATATTCTTCAGATTGCTTGAGGCCTCAGTTATCAGCTTTGGCATTCTCCAACTACTTGGACAATTCTTGCTCCCGCTCGGTCAGACGACTTTGAATCCTTTGTACCTGATCCCCATCGGAAAGGGTGATTGTCAATAAATCTTTATTTGTGGCTATAAGGTAGGCCATCTACAACATAGAAATCAGGTCAGTATGGCAAGATGAATAGTAAATACGAGTTACAGAGGAGAGTTCCAATTACTCTTGCATGAAATCTGCAGCTCCTGTTAATAAGGTCCTCAGGTGAGAGTTCTTCATACCCATTGGCCTTCTCCAAGCTGGCAATATGTGCCATGTAATTATAGACCGGGAGGAGGTAGGCCACTATTTCCCACACATAATCGGTAAAATTATTGATCCCAGCGACGAGGCGCCCTCCCTAGCTTGAGAAGAAACTGTTGGGGCTTTCCCATTTCTACCTACCGTTTTCTTCCTGGGAACTTGCTCTGCATGTTCCTCGGTCTCCTCACCCCCGACCTGGTGGAAGCATCTTTTTGTGGTCGAGTATGAGCCGTCATAGCTTATGATGTTTTAGGCTCGTTTATGGTTGGGATTACCGGTAGAGCAATTGATGTTTGGGCTGAAGGGGTTGGAATTTGGGTGGTTTTGAGGCATTGATGGCCCAACCGATGAAGTAGCTGAATGCGTTGATTTCCACTTGGCTTCGGGTGGAACATGGTTGTAAAATGAGAATGGGTGCCTCTGGATCTTCCCCGAGAGGCTCTAGCCACCTCTTAAGCAAGCTGGGTGGGAGTTTTATGGCCTGACATTCTTACAAACAGAAGGAGACAGTTAGAGCATGAAAGGGGCAAAAACAACATAAACAATGAACAATGCAGCAAACAAGAAAGCCAGTAGGTCGATTAGACCGTACCAGCCTGCCTAGACTAGGGTTGAGGAGTGCCCGGGGTAAGGCCCGAGTCCGTAAAGGTAGAAGGATTGACGAGGTCTCGATAGTGGGCACTGAACTCAAGTTCCATCTTTACCCTGGCCCGGATTTCATGATGGACTTTTAAGAGGTCACCCCAGCTAGCTGCATAAGGCACATAAATAGAAGGTTACATAGATCAATCAGAGGGAACAGATATTTCAGGTTATTACCTCCCATTCGGAAAATGTTTGGGACTGATAAGCCTTCACCATCACCTTATCGATGTCTTCTCCAAGGGCCTTCAGCCTAGAACCATCTGTCCTTAAAATTCTTGTTAGTGGCCGGGAAATTGGTGATGATGTGAGGGACCCCAACGTGGGATGAAAGGTAGTATCAATCATTGTATTTTTTAGGGTTGTCATTTATTCGATATAGCCTCTACAGTTCAGAGAAATTTGGTTCTTTCAGCCCAGCTCGGCTCTAAATCACGTAGAGACTGGTCAACACCCTCCATTCGTTCAAGTTCAACTGGCATGGGGCTAGATTCATGGCTGCCAGCATCTTCATAAAGCATTTTTACATGGGCAGGCATAACCCCATGTCAAAAAATACCATACACAATGTCACTCGGTCATCGCTGGGGCGACTCACCAGATCATCTTCATCAGTAACTTGAACACTGATGGCCTCGGGGATATCGAACCTCTCTCTCAGTTGCTTTAAATCTACTTCAGTTATTGATGAGGTCTGATCTATATCAAGGTTTACGAAGTCAAGTTCGGGATGATTTAGCTCGGGTTGGGTAACCCTCATATGGTAGGATTGGTTCTCCTCTTCAGACGTTGTCGGTATGGTGTCATAATCATCAGGACTTTCTGATCCTGAGGTGTGTACGACCTTGCATATGGGCGACACGGTGTGAGGTAGGGTGTTGAGGGAATATGATAGAAGGACTCGGAGTCTGACATTCCTGCCAAGACGAGACCAGAAGTGGAAAGTTAGTTCACAATCTCAGTTAGTTAAGCTTGCTAAAACTATGGTTATCATCATCTTCCCTACCATGTGAATAACCATAGAAAGCTCTAAGTGCCCTAAATAATGGCACAAAAGTAAGTCTTCGAAACACAATAAAAACAAACACACCCAAAAAACCCAGAAACACATGTCTTTTATCCTCAAAACCCAGAAAAACATACTATTTCCATTGTCACAAAAAATAAGCAACACAAACACAAGCATCCAACACATGCAAACTAACATCCTTATTGAAAACAGAGACATAAATAAGGAGAGAAGAAATCAGAAATATGGCTTACTTGCGAAGATTGTACAAGATGCTGCGAAGCTAGTGAAGAAGATTGAATGCTGGAAGATTGCATACGACAGAGGAGTCTATAGATTTCTTTGGAGAAGACAAAGTGAGAAAAGAAGAGAATGGAGTACAATATCCTTAAATAGGCAAATCAGGTTGATTTTGACCGTTCGATTGAGGCAAAAGGACATGATTAGTGATACATATGATGATGGTCTCACCCATTGAATTCGAATGGAAGGACGAGATTGGAGCCATTATTGGGTTGGGAAACAACTGTCTTCGATTTTGGCGTGCAAGCCACGGGTACATGACATGTGGCATCTCATGGAGACAAATCGATGGAAACCCTAGAGCGACGTGACATGCATTTAAAGAATGTCATGATGGTTACACAACTTCCAAGGGACGGCTTGAAAACCCTAGAAACTCCAACCGACGGTGGAGATGGTAATTATCACAAAAAATGAATCTATTGACGGTACATTTACTTTCCTGACCTGGGGACATGACAATATGGGCATTAAGAAGTCAATGCTTGAAGACATATGGCCAATCCACACCATCATTGTAGTTCCCGACATCAGTTCATTAACTCATTAATACCGATGACTAGAGGACATATGTTGATGGTGATTTTCAGACCCAAGGAACTTCGAAATACGAAGAATGATATAAATGGGTTTTTTCACTTACCTTATTAGGGGTCTCAGGTCTTGATAAGGATGATAATCCACACAGAATGGCCCGGGATCAAGACACGGATGAAGACCGACCCGAGGGCATCAGGGTATCAGTTTTGTACTTGTAACAATAGGAACAGAACTTGGGGTAAGCTGGCCGAGGCACAATCACATACACCTGAGGAAGTTGATCACTATAAGATACAAGTTAGATTCCATTAGCTGATGGAACTGAGGAGCTTAATATCGGCTCGATCTTTTTGAATAAAAAATGTTGGGAGTTGGACATTAGAAGGTGGCCTCATAGGAAGCTCATGAGCTTTTAAACACTTGTCAATAATATTTAGGAATTGCAAAGGGAAAGTAAGGGAAGTAAAGACATCTCTTCTGATCCGACCTGGGCACAACAATAAGGAAAAACTTCATCTGTTTTGGTACACCGCCTCGATGATATAGGTCGGGGTTATAATACCATGCTCACTTACAGATGACGTAAGTCCTAAATGGAAGTCTGAACCTCCCAAAGGCTGATGAGCCAACGGCTGATGAGATGAGAGAAGGCCATAGGTTTATCCTCTCTAACACACGAAATCACGCGAGTGGTTGGAATATAGGCCGACACATAGGCAAAACGTGTAATAGTTACCAAAAAAGTGTGAATTAATGAGGTTCAGGTGGCAGTGAGTGGTTGTGTCAGACGACAGAGCTATTATTTGTAGAGTGATTGAGGAAAATAGCATAGACAATGATGACAGGGTAATGTGACTGACGTCACAAGTTGGTGTAATAGTGGATCTAGACACACTATATAAAGGGGTTGGAGACTCAGTTCTGGGGGTTGGCTAATCATTTTCATAGTAATTTTAGCATTTTCACAACTTATAAAAGAGAGAAAAAGCTTAGTGTCAGAGAGAGATGAGACATGTCGGTTTGACCCGAGCTAGTAATAAAAGTTCTCTTTCCTTTGTACCTGTGGATGTAGGTTGGATCCATTCCATCGAACCACGTTAAATCCTTTATTTTCTCTATGTTTTCTTTATCACTTGCTAAGTTTGCTTTGGTTCCCAAATAACCAATCAAATTCACTACTTGGGGAGATTTGTTTGAATAGTAGTTTTTTTCCGAATTATCTCTGGAACAAAAGACAACTATCAACACATACAACATATAAAAATTTGATATCGTTTTATCTACTTATGCTGATGAATTTGCCAAACTCCTCAGGAGCTTATTTGGCACCATTTAAAGAATTAAAGACAATAAATCTACTATGAATAGCACAATCTAATTTTTTTTCTACAAGTATAATCATATTCATCACATTTGTTTTTTTAATAAGAATAGACACATTTTTTTACATATTGTAATTTGAATTGCGGATAAAAAATATATGAGTATTTGAAAACATATGGTCTCAAAACATTAATTTTTTTAAAAAAAATTTATAGGTCAATTTTGATCCAAAATTTTATCGAAATATATCAACAATGATACTTGTTTTAAATCTTATGATTTATATATCATTATAGGTGGTTCGACCCTTAACCAACTTAGGCCGTCACCTAGGGTCTCACCCCAAATATAAGACCCCATAAAAATTTATGCCGATGCATTTAAGTGTATTACAAAGTTGTTATTAATTTTTATGTAAAAATTAACAAAGGTTCTCTAATTGATTAATTTATTGTAGTATAAAATTATTACATTATAATAAACATTTATCTTGATTTCTTCTTATTTCCAAACAAATAATATGATTATTTTATTTTTCTAAAAAAGATTTCGTTTAATAAGACATCGCTAATTTTTTCGTTTAATACCCAAAAAAAAAACTCAATAATCACTATAAAACACTGTCGCATTAGCCACATAATTATTTATATCAATAAATATCGATAAAAACGCGATTAAACAATTGCTTTGTACCCTAGCCCCCATTTATCTTCCCCCTCTCTCCCTATGCCTCCCTTATGAATATCTTTTTACATATGACAATTGTTTTGAATATTTATAACAATTAAAATAATAATAATAATAAATTTTATTAAAATCCCAATGAGAATTCTGAAGAAAATTACTATAACTTATTTACCGATAGAGATATATACCGACTGAAAATTATTAAATATAATAAAAACCTCATGATATAGCATGAAGGTTTATCCGTCGAATTTACCAAACTGCTGGGCATCCGTCAACAGCTGAAAGTACTCAAGATTAATGTGTATTTTGGTAAACTTATTTGTCTTTACTCTTTCTTAAAAATTTAGACAAATCGGTTTTCAATTTTTTTTTTAAAGGTGTTATTAGTTGATCTGTCAATATAGTAATGTGAATCTATTGCAGAAAAAAAAATCAATTATTGAAGAAATGACGGGCTTAACATTTATCAATCATCAACAGGTGATCAATATTTATTTGATTGATTGAAAGGGCTCAATTTGGATTTGATATTGTATACATATCTTGACAAATATTGGAGTATTATTATTATTATTATTATTATTATTATTATTGTTATTGTTATTATATGTGAGAATCGACCATGATAATGTTGGTTTACGGCTAACATGTACAATATTATAGTACATATTTAAAGGATAGTCTAGTTATCTTAAATTTTATAACGAAAATAAGAGGTCACGAGTTAAGTCTTAGGATATATATTTAATTCATGATTTATGTAGGATAGGAGAATAATATACAAAAAAAAAAAAAAAAAAGAAAAAAAAGATATATATTCTCTAATTTAACAAAAATTTGCAATAGTATTAGTTTTTTTCTCTTTCTCGTACAAGATTTGGATGTGGATGATAAATTTCACCCACTAAACATTTGTATTAGTTTTTAAGTCTTTTTTAATTCCATTTCCAAATTTTTTTCAATTGAGTGATAAAAGTAATTTCGGGATTGTACGGAGTTAATTGGACAACTATATCATGATGTCAGTGTTGATTCCGAATCCTTCAATCCATTCAAACGCTAGTGGGTAATATTAATTGAGATTCCTCTCCTTGAGAATTTAATATTTCATTGTTCATGGGATTCCTCTCCTAAACCACACCAAAATAACCCCTGGAAACCTACAAAGTTATGTGGGGTTTTGTTCATAGAAGTTTCAGCTATGTGAAGCTGAGTTTACTTGAAGGTTTCTTTATGAAGAAGTTTCGGAATTTCAGAGAAGGCTGCTTAACGTGGGCTTGGAGAGTTCTTCAAGATATTACATTATAGGGTTATAGAGTCCATGAAATTTTATTAAGACCTAAACCATCATAATAATTTTTTATTCGCTAATATTTTTAGGTGGTACCTTGAACTCGGAGTGAATTTTCACTACAAAAATTATGACCTTTAGTGTCCAATAATTTAGCGTCGAAACTACTTTCGACGCAAATAATCACTTTTAGCATCGTAATTAATAGTCGACGCCAAATATCAAGAGTTTAGCGACGAAAATCATATTTGACGCCAAATATTCAATATTTTCGTCAAATTAACATATCGACGCTAAAAGTACGACTTATAGCGTCGAAAATTATTCGACGCTAACGTGTTTTAACTATTCCAATAATCTTTGGCGTCGACATAAAATTGCGACGCTATATATGTTATACTTTTAGCGTCAAAAATCAACTTCGACGCCAAAAACTTGAAATTTAGCGTCGACGAAGTAGCGTCGCTAAAGGTTTATGAAGATACCACCGACAATCCTTTAATCTTTAGCGTCTAAATTTTAAATCGACGCTAAAAATCAGACATTTAGCTTGGAAATAAGAGATTCGACGCTAAAAATCAGACAATTAGCGTCGAATTTAATGTTTCGACGCTAAAGATAGATTAAAATGCAGAATGCCACCAACCCTTCTCTCCTCTGCTTTTTCTCTCATTCTCTTCAATTTCATCCTCTGAAATCTGAGAATCTCTCATCTGCAACCTCACAACTCTCCTACAAATTTTCAAAAAAATTGTAATCAATTTTCCATAAGGTAAATCTTCTATCATATTTCTTTATTATTTTCATTTTCTATGATTATTTTTATTATTTCAGTTTGTTAGTGGTTTATGATTCATATATGTAGATTAGTTAATTAATTAACTAAATATAATTTTTCTGTAAACTATTTAATTTATCAACTAAATATATATGTATATGCTTAAATAAATAATTAATGAATTAGTAATGTTGATGAGTGTAATATGATGTTTAATAATTATATTATTATATTTAGGTATTTCGCTAAAATGGATAGAAATTGGATGAGCTTGCTGGATAGATTGAGTGTTGAATATCGTAATGAAATGTATGAGTTTATGGAAGTCGCAAAGCAACACATTGATGCAGAATGTCGTGTTCGGTGTCAATGTACAAATTGTTTGAATATGAAAAAGAAACGGTTAGATGAAGTTCATAATCATTTATACATGCCGGGAATATCACCAACTTACCGTACGTGGATTTATCACGGTGAGCAGTATAATTCTCAGTCACGGTTTATTGATTCCGGTGAAGGGAGCAGTAGTTACAATCAACCTGCAAACGATGAGATAACTGATGCTTTGCATGACTTACAAGGTCCACAACTTGGTCATAGTGTTAGTGGTGACATGCCAATGTTAAGTGGAAATTATCAAAATTTATTTAGTGAACTACTTGATGAGGCAAAAAAAATTCCATTTGAAGGTGCTGGAATGTCGATCTTGAATTTCGTTGTGAAATTATTACACATTAAAGTGATCAATTGGACTCGTCATCCTAAATGGTTTGAGACAACTGTAAGGCCTAACATTGTATATTTATTTTTATCCTAACATTAAATATTTCAGTTTGTTATATTAACACATATATTTTCTTCATTGCTAGATAAACAACCAAGTGCAAAATGGTCAATTGGACTCGTCATCCTCGTTGGTTTCCTTGGCTTATGGGCCTAAAAAGCAGGCTTATGAATACAATGTATGCATTGTGAACGAAGTTAGATTCCATACCGAACAGCGAGATGTTGCTCATGTGACTCAGAATTATGGAATTGTAGTCCAAGGAGAACACGGCTCAGATATTATTGACTTCTACGGAGTGTTGCAATCAGTCATTGAGTTGATATACAGACCCAGACGACATATTGTGCTATTCGAATGCAAGTGGTTTGACACAAATGCTAGAAAGAGAAGAATTCAAGTTAGTAATCATCTAACGTCAATTAATGTTCAACCGTTTTTGGTACAAGAATGATCCATATATTTTTTGTACCCAAGCACGGTCAGTGATATATAAATATGATCCAAAGTTAGGAAATGGATGGATGGTGGTAGAAAAGTTACAACAAAGGGGCATTTGGGATACGCAGGAGAAAGATAGTGTTGAAATATCAGATGATACACAAGAAGTCTCTGACAACTTCGAAGTTCCTGAACATATATTTCATGTACCAAATGTCATCGTTCCTGAAAATATCACATTAACTCGAGATAATACAGAAGTTGAGATAATTCCTCATTCCGATGTTAGCGTGGAAGTAGCAATTGAAGAAGAATTTGACACTGAAGATGACCTCGAGTCAAGTCACGAATCCTCAAATACCGAAGATAATAGTGACTAATCTAGTTAGTATACTACGTGATGCATGATTAATTTGTACTATTTTTATGAATTTGATTGTCGTTTTGAATTACTATCATCATGTATGATTGGTGTTGTTGTTGTCATGTACATCGGTTGAATGTTAGTTTTTGTTATTATTAAAATAATTTATCATACGCTTTAGCGTCGAAATATAAATCGACGCTAAAATTATGACATTTAGCATCGAAATATAATTTCGACGCTAAAATAATGAAATTTAGCGTCGAAATATAATGTCGACGCTAAAAGTTAACATTTAGCGTCGATTGAAATATTTGGACGCTAAAGGTAAAACTTTTATTTCCCCCAAAAAATTTCATTAAGTACCGCTATTTTTTTAGCGTCAAAATATGCGATGCTAAAAGAAAATTAATTCGACGCTAAAAGTCTCGTAAATCCTTAAAACCAGTTTCACCTTCTTCTCGGCTCTGTGTTGTTAATTTGCAGCAAATCAAATTATTCTCTCAGCAATCTCCAGACGACGCATGCTTTAAAGGTAAGTTTTCAAATCAAACACTGCTTTAAAGGATTTTTTTTGTTTTTTGTTTTGGGTGGGGGCTGCTTGCTTTGTTTTGTGTTTGTTGGTTGGCAATTTCGGCTTAGTGGAGGGTATGTTGGTTTGGCTTTGTCGGTGAAGGAGTTAGTTGGCAATGTGTTAGGGTGTGTCGAGTGAATGATAATTTGATGATGATGATGATGATAATTTCATGGTATTGATGATGATGATGATGATAATTTCATGGTTTTGATGATGGTATTGATGATGATGATTTCATGATGATGATGATGATAATTGATGATGATGATGATGATGATGATGAGTGTCCAGAAAAGCTTCAACGTTTGATGAATCTTTGTGCAGTAATCTTGGGTTATCTTTTTTAGATAGTATGATAGTAAGTAGCAATCCATATGTTGATATTTTGAATCCCTGAATTTGGGTATATAACTCTGTGTCCAGAATGTGTGAATTGTTAATTTATTATCCTGAATGAATACTTGCAGTAATTTGTTGGTTTGCTATATATTTGTGATCTGAGTGAGTTATCTTCATGGATTCGGTTTCTTTGGTTCATGTGGTAGTTAGCATGTCAATTAATGAGAGCCCAAATTGATGCGCAATATATATATATATATATATTAGATGAAAAATCAGGAAGTGGGGACCCCTTATTGTGACATGGATGAAAGAAATGGCCTTCATGATTTGTACCTTCTATTGTGTGTCACATGTTTGGTCTTCGTATGTCTTAGTTTTGCACTACTTTCAAAGGAATATCTTATAGCTGTTAAGTGAAATCATTTTTAGTCGATTTCTTATCCCCAAATAAATTAAATACATGCAACGAAAGCACTTTTTCACTCATTCATATACTAGGGGATTTCAAAAGAAAATGTTCCACAAGAATTTTACTAACTTTGTGTGTTTTTGCAGATGGCACCGGGCAATCGCAGACGGGCTAATGCGACTCCATCTACATCAGCAATGACAACTGGCCCTGATGGAGTTTCTGCTAGCACAGGTGAGTCCAGTACAGCGAAGGGTCGATGACACACCTGTGGCCTGGGGTTGGCTAAGCACATTAAGGCTCACAGTCGTATCCGGATTGAGATATCATATGATAGACAAAGTCAAGTCGGACAACATAATTCAGCATTTAATACAGCCATAAGAGCTACAACTCGGTTTGAAGCTCCCCAAAACTACGTTTCTTGGAGAAAGATATCGTGGGAGACGAAAATCAACCATCTATTCTCTTCGCTACTTGTGAGTTTCCGTACGGTATTAAGTTTTCGATATTGTTTGTTAGTTAACATTTTTATTTTATACTTATTTTAACTCGGTTGTTATTCCTGTAGGAGTGGTTCGACTTCGATCTGACCAAAGTGAATGTCCAACAGTATATTGACTACCACATGGGGAAATGTTATAAGGATTATATGACAAAAGTCCTGAAACCAATATTCGACGAACATGGACCTTCAGATGCTCCACAATACAAGCCTGATTTTATAGAGGAGCAAGACTGGACATTCTTATGTGAGCTTTGATCTAGCAAAAAACATGAGGTAAATTTTGAAATAAATTGAAATTTATAATTGTCTTTGTTTTCGGTACTTACAGTGTTGGTAAATGCAGGATAAATGTCACGCAAATGCGGAAAATCAAAGTCACTTGCGTTTTAACCACCGTGGAGGTTCGAAGCCATTTATCCAACATCGTGCCGAACATTCTGAGGTAAATATATCATAACGTAAAATATAACAGTTCATTGTTTTTACTAATGTGGAATAATACTGAATTTATTTTCTGTTTTTAACAGAGTAACACAGGTGAGGTGCAATCATTTCCAGATTTTTTCCGAGTGACGCATTACAATGAGAAAAAGAAATGGATAAATGAAGAAGCCGACTCTGATATGTAAGTTTCAGTTTTTAAAATAAAATAATTATTATTATATATGTTAATTTTTTCTAAAAAATTCTAACATTAACTTCTTTTTTTAAACAGAACGAAATGATGAAACTCCAACATCAAACTCAGGAGACAAGGTCCGACCCGATACCAGATGAGCAGTTGTCGCAATTGGTTTTCAATAATTAGACAGCTTACAACGTTGGCCTTGGCACTCGTAAGAAGCCGACGTCATCTGCACGCAATACTGTTAATTCGGACAATGCCTCCTCTCTTCGAGACCAGTTAGTCACCACCCAAGACCAGCTAGCCACCACCCAAGACCGGCTAACCACCACCAAAGACCAGCTAGTCACCACCCGAGACGAGCTGAAGAAGACTAAGAAGGTGCTACAACAGGTCAAGGTGGACCACGAGAAGAAGATGGAGCAGTTCGAACAGCAAATGCTGGCTTTCCGCCAGATGTTGGAGGCCTCACTCAGTCAGGGTGCATCAGGCTCGAGCGTCCCCCATCACAGTAGCAATAAATTTTATATCCATTTGTATAAACATTTTGAACAAATAGTTTTAATATAATATGTATTTTTTCTAAAAAAAAATTTCAGTATAATAATAAAATAATTATTATAATATTTCGTAATTCTGTTATTAATCAGGAATTTTTTTTCAATTAAATTAAATATTAAATTAATTATTTTAAACCAAAAAGCAGTAAATTAATAATTTTTTAAAAAATACATTTTTAAAACTATTTTCGTCGAACTAGTCGACGCTAAATGTGTTTTTGGCGTCGACTATATTCGACGCTAATAGTAAAAGAATCGCCGCTATAAGTATACAAATATTATTTTTTTAATATACTTTAGCGTCGAAACTAAACGACGCTAAAAGTCTAACTTTTAGCGTCGAATTATTTCGTCGCAATATCTGACCTATAGCGTCAGAAAATTTAATTTAGCGTCGAAATACATTGGACGCAAAATGGAGTTTTTAGCGTCGAATATCTTTGTTTCGACGCTAACTATTATTCTCGTCGATGTTTCGGCGTCCAATTTTTGCGTCTAATTAATTCGACGCTAATGTAAATTTGCGTCGAAACTGTGGATTTTTACGTCGATTAGTTTCGACGCTAAAGGGCATAATTTTTGTAGTGTTTATCTTGAAGAGTTCTTGAGAGTTTTCTGTTTAATTATATGCACTTCTGGTTAATTGTTGATAGATTAGGGTTTCTTATATTGTTAATTAGACTCATTATTTTATAGTATTATTTATATGAGGCCCATGAATTTAATTTATTTTGGAAAGGGACTGCCTCACTGAGGTATAAATTAATGGTAGATTAATAATGACTTAGATGCTACCTTTCACTTTAGATCTATACATGCATGGATATAATTATTGAAAACTTAAGTCATAATTTTAAATAAAACTATAAAATGAGGAAATCCAACACATAGTATATACATATAAAAGAAACTCATAGGAAATTAAATTCCCCAAATTAATATCATGAGGAAAAAAAAGGAAGGTGCATGATATGGAGAGAAAGAATCATAGACTTCACATAAAGAATCAAAGGGAAAGGTTAAAAAAAAAAAAGAGCTCCTGAAAATCCGGTAATCATAAATCTTGTCTCTCGATCCATATCATTCTTGATTATTGATTCAAGTTAATTAGCACCAAATTAGATTCCTAAAGGTTATGCATGTTACAACTTTAGCTGAGTGGGGTCTGTCTATTTTTGTGTTTTGTCTAAAGATTAGAGGCTTGTGGCTTCACAGTTCTGTCCTCTTAACAAAGATGTGTACGCAACTTGAACCTGCGCAGTTCATATTGCTCAAGTTTAATTTGTCTCCATGTATCGTTTTTCGGAGTCTTATCTCTTAACGCGGTTTAAAAGCTTGACAAATAAAATCAAAGTTTTTGAATGGAACATATATATATATGTGCTTTTTAATCCACACTTGTTGAATTTAATTATATACTTACAAAATTTAGCTAGAAACAATAATCATACAATAGTGTTTATACTGTTGAAATTCACAAACCCAACTCAATCCAAAAGCTAGCCTAGAGTTGAGGGTTGTTTATTATTCATATTTTGAGTTTAATTGTTCATCTCAGCTAATGTGAGATATTTTCTTCAACATTCTCCCTCATGTGTAAGCCGGTCTCTTTTCTTGATCTGTGTCACGTGGGTAGGTAATATAGGTCCACTTATACAAGAGTGTGGCTCTGATACTATGTTCAAATTCATGAGTCTACCTCAACCCAAAAACTTACTTTAGAGTTGACGATTATTCAATATTTATATTTTGAATTTAATTGTTCATCTTAATCGATGTGAGATATTTTCCTCAACAAAGACATATCTAGATATAAAAATTTTAGAGGAAAAATAGTAACAAATAAAAAATTTCAAGGAGCCAAACCATTAAAATATTTATTGAAAAAATATTCTTCTTCAACATTTTTTTATATATATTCTTTCTCAGATAAAAAAATTCCTTCAATATCTCAGTAAGATTATGTCAAGATGATGAAATAAACATCTACATAATACTGATTTAACTATGTAGACCTCATTATAGAGTAATATGAATATATGTCACATGTGAACAAAAAATATTGTCTAATGGAAGTTAAACTGCATTAAGCATATTTTATGCATATATTTAATTACATTACTGAGTGATTTGGAGGTCCATGACTATTTTTTTCCTTGTCTCTTTAATAATATTGTTAGATAATGAAAGAAAGTCTTGAATTCACTCTATTTGAATTTACAATGGTAGGGGTCTTTATATAGGCTACATAGAAAACCAAAATAGAAAAGGAATCTTATAGTTATGAAGAATAATAATGAATATAGGAAATCTTTATCTAATAGGGAAATATAATAAAACCATGAATCCTAATGGTACTAGGAAATCTATTTTAAATATTGATTCCATATTCCTTAACATTCCTTAACACCCCCCTCAAACTCAAGCTGGTAACGAAGGAGTAAGCTTGAGGTTGCATCTTGAAATCGGAGAGCGGGGGTTCTGAAACTGAAAATCCTGAAACTTGGAGGCTGGAAACCTTGAGATAATGGATGAGCTTTAACCTACGAAGCCCGAAGGGGGAGCCGAAGCCCAAGAAGATGCCGAAGCTGAAAAGGGAGCGAAATCCCGAAAAAGAGCCGAAGCCAGAGAGGGAGCGAAATCCCGAAAGAGAGCCGAAGCCCGAGAGTGCCGAAGCCAGAGAGGGAGCGAAATCCCGAAAGAGAGCCGAAGCCCGAAAGGGAGCGAAATCCCGAAATAAAGCCGAAGCCGAAAAAGGAGCAAAATCCTGAAAAGGAGATGAAGCCCGAAAGGGAGCGAAATCCCGAAATAAAGCCGAAGCTGAAAAAGGGGAGTGAAATCCCGAAATAAAGCCGAAGCCGAAAAAGGGAGCGAAATCCCGAAAGAGAGTCGAAAACACGAAAGAAAATAGAAAAACCAGAAATAAGAGTGACAAATTTTTCCAAAATCAGGAAGAAAATTGGCAAGAAAAAAGACAAAAGAAAAGGGTGACTCATGATAGGTGAAGCACTCATGAAAGGGTGGCGAATGGGAAAAGCAATGTGGTGGTTGGCAATTGGGGGGCGCGTGAGGGTCACGCAATTATGGTAGTCGTGATCCCCCACGCGCCGATGAGAATCAGAGAGAGTGAAACTAGAAAAATCAGAACCTGGTGTCTGATACCATGTTAGATAATGAAAGAAAGTCTTGAATTCACTCTATTTGAATTTACAATGGTATGAGTCTTTATATAAGTTACATAGAAAACCAAAATAGAAAAGGAATCCTATGGTTATGAAGAATAATAATGAATATATGAAATCTTTATCTAATAGGGAAATATAATAAAACCATGAATCCTAATGGTACTAGGAAATCTATTTTGGATATTGATTCCATATTCCTTAACATTCCTTAACAAATATCTTTTTCCTCTTCTTTTATGTATATTGACCAAATGCTCCCTCCCCCTACCCTTCTCAATGTCAATGTATTATAGGTCAAGTTTCAACAAATTTTATATCCAAAGAATTGTAAAAAAAAAAAAAAAAAAAAACTTGTGTTTAGTATAATTTTAACATATAATGTAATATCTCATGTCGAGTATGATGTTTGAGATGTGCTTGCACCTCTGAATTAGTTAGAGGCCTTTTGAATGATATTGCAATCCACATCTCACAAGAACAAAACCTTAAGAAGGACGTGCGTACTGACCTTTGGACTGACAAACTTTCAAAATGAATAATATCTAACTAATTACACCGGATCATCACTTATAATATTATTATTACTATTCTAGGATTCTCTTCATTTTGAGTCTTTTTTTTATGCATGTCATTGTCTTAAACCCCACTACTAATTACTCTCCATCTCCACAACCAAACAGACGCCAAAGGTGTAGAAAAGAAAGAAAGAAAAGAAAGAAAGAAAAAAAGGTCCCTAAAAGACAAACCAAACCACCTCAATGAAATCAACAACCTTGAGCTTTCCACAACATAAATATAAACCATCTCAAGATTGAGTTTCAAGGGATTCTCACAAGAGATGGGTTTAAGGAGCCACCATGTAGACGATAATAATTTGTGCAACTTTCAAGCTCCAACTTTCATCGAATGGCTCAAGCCATCATCATCATCATCATCATCTTCTTCTTCTTCTAGTTCTTGTGTGACTCAACAAGTTCAGCTGACAAATCCCATGATGGGAATCTTCCAGTACCCTCTTGTCGATCATCAGCAGCAGCAACCGGAGAATTTAGACGATGGGGTTCCATGCTTGTCTCTTCTTAGTAGGTTAACAGAGAAGAAATCTCTGAAGGAGGAAGAAGAGAAGATTGATGAGAAAGTTACAGTGGCTTTGCACATAGGCTTGCCAAACACAGGAGATTCTAATGTTGAGAATAAGCAAGAAGGAATGAACAAAAATAACAAAAACTTTCATGGATGTTCTTTGAACAAAGATGGAAGGTTTTGGATCCCTACTCCAGCACAGATCCTTGTGGGACCGATGCAATTTGCTTGCTCCATATGCAGTAAAACCTTCAATAGGTACAATAACATGCAGGTTAGTTAAATTGTTCCCTTTGATTTCTGAAACCCTTGAATAATTTTCATTTATTCACTAAAATTCTTTCTTTCTTTTTTTTTTTATTGGTTTTTCATAAAGAAATTTGAGATGCTACTTTGTGGTGCATGATAAATTTTTTTTCAGTCATAAATTTTAGTGATATTATGTAGGTTTTGTGTTTTTTTAGCATTCTTCTTCAATGAAATTACGTACAGTTCTGATTATCGAATAATAATAATTATTGTTCAACAAACTTAAAGTTGAATGGTTTAATGCATACTGCATATATACCTATTTCATTTAAAATATTTTTTTTTCCTATTTTTTTGCTTCGTTCCTATATATAATAAATTTTCGATAATGAATCGGTTTACAAAAATTATTTTATTCTGAAAAATAATCATACAGATTCTTTTTGAGATGCACAAATCTCTTTTTTTTTTCTTTTTTTTTTTTTTTTTTTTTTTTTTGTGTGTCTAAAAAATGGATTTTTTGACCATATCTAAAAATAATGGATTCTTTTCTTCTTCTTTTTTTCCCTATACTAGAGCAAATATTAGAGAACTAGGTGTCATTCTTCCTAATTTAAAATTAAATTGTATGAAGAAAACTTGTGGGTTCCTTAGTAAGTTGAGGTAAATTGATCTATAAGTTTATTTTACTAAAGGGGAGTGAAAATCCTTTTTGAGCAAATTATTGCTTTTAATTTCTAGGTGTATGATCCTTAACATGCCTCGAGAGTTGCATATTACAAAAATTTCAAGATCATCCTAAAATTTGAGGCTAGTGGAGATATATAAAAAAGTGATTTAGCATTTTGAAAGCATAGGGTTATGACTCTTCACTGATCCTCTCACTCTAGGATTTGAGCATCCTGTCCTTTAATTTGTTAATATGATGATAAAATTCCCTTTGCCTTTATTGCAAAGATTCGATTATATGTAATCTAAATCCCATCCCTTTTGACAATTGTCCTTCATTACCTCCCTTTAGGGTGAAAAGCTAATGAGGAAAGATTATACAATGAGAATGTGGGAAGTTAATAATGATGAATAAGCAATATAAAGTTCACATTCATCTAGAGACAAAGCCGCTAGTAGTTCTATGACTTCGGATACTCTTTCTCCAATTAATAATTCTCGACTTTTTATTAAACAATCCATTTTCTTAAAAAAAATATTGGAAACCTCACCGCTAAGCAGAGCAAGTTAAACAATCTAAATTAACTTAACCTTTTACCAATTTAATTATTCTCTTAACTATGCCTATCTCGTGTTTCATACATACTCTCGCAAATTCAATATTAACGTTTACTAAACTATGAGTAATGATATTAGCTATTCATACATTGAATTTTTGTTACATATGTATTTATTAACAAAATTTTTAATTTTACTTCCTATCTTTGGAGAGTAATAGGCTTATTTATGACCACAAACTGACCACTACTATGGTATCCAAGGGTATTAAATATCATTGGGTACAAACATTTTATTTTGATCATTGAACATGCAAGTTAAACCATTAAGCATACAAACTTTACAAATAAACATGAAATAAGTTTAATGTTTTCAAAACTTTCATGTTTATTGATAGAGTTTGCATGTTTAATGGTAAAAGTTACATGTTTGAACTCAAAGGTATTTGACACCCTTGGGGTACTGTAGATACGCCCCCACAAACTTGTTGTACTTTATATTTTGTTTTGGGATATTATGAATCGTATAGTTAAACATTATCACATTATTAAAAATACACAATTCTTTTAATTTTGTTCACCTGTCCATTAAAGAGTGTAAATTTATAAGGTATTTTTGATAACGTCTCAATCTTTGGATATACGATTGATAATCTTTATTAACGAAGAGGTGGACTACTAATACTGTTTACAATTTTTTGGTGCATTGATGAATAAAATCAAAAGAATAGTATATTTTTAATAACATAACAATCTTTGAGTGTACCATTAATAATATCTCTTTTATTTTAAATTAATAAATCTCCCTCTCGTTCTTAACAAATAAATTTTTTCTAACATAAATTTCATAATCTTACTTACTACAGATGCATATGTGGGGGCATGGATCAGAATATAGGAAAGGACCATATTCACTGAAAGGAACACAGCCAGCGGCAATGCTAAGGCTACCATGCTATTGTTGTGCTCAAGGTTGCAAGAACAACATAAACCACCCACGAGCTAAGCCATTGAAAGACTTCAGGACACTTCAAACTCACTTCAAAAGAAAGCATGGTTCCAAGCCTTTCATGTGCCGAAAATGCAGCAAAACCTTTGCAGTGAAAGGAGATTGGCGAACTCATGAAAAGAATTGTGGCAAGTTATGGTATTGCACTTGTGGTTCTGATTTCAAACACAAGAGATCTCTCAAGGATCACATTAGGTCATTTGGGAAAGGCCATTCTCCTCACCCATCGCTCCATGGATTCGAAGATGAGAAGGAATGCATCACTACTGAAGATGAGGTTGCTCGCTGCTCTAGTTAATTTCTCAAGATTTTTAAATACAAAGTCTTTTTTTTTGGCTGAATAATTACTAGCTAGGGCTCATGATCATGTATAAGCTTGTGCTCGGTAACAAAACATTCTCAACAAAGGCGCTTGAGGCAACACAGGGAGCGATTTGCTACGGAGCACAGCTTGCTGATCAATGAGTCATATCTAGTGATATAAGAATAAGAAGATTTACTTCAAGGTTTTGAAGTAGATGAATTATTTTCTTCTCCTAGCCCTAATAGCACAATTAGATTGTTCATCTTCAAGCTTTTGTGCTTCCACTTCAACTAGGAAAATTTATCCGCTTCATTAGTGACTGGTAGTCTTAATATGTATGAGGATTTGTGTTTTTATTATATAAATGTTTATGTTTAAATGTCACCTTTCTCATAATATTGGAACTGTGTTCCTTACACTTAGATAGTGAATGGTGGCTTGATACTTATATAACTTAGGCGGTTGTCTAGTGTAGAGGAAAATATCAAATATCCGATGAGATAGAACAATTAAAAAAAAGTTAGTATTCTTTTAACAATAGTGAAAAGCATCTATAAAAAGTGTGATGAATATAATTAGTTAGAATTTAATAGTCTCATTATAAATTTCCGCTTATGACTCCGAAAAAGCTTGAGCCACCCTATTAGCTAGTGTTGATTTATTTCTATTTCTCTCTTATATGTATTGGCATGTCATATGTAATATTAATGATTCAAGCTAGATATAGGGTCTGTTTATTTTGAAGTAAAATGATTTCAAAAAATATATTCCTTATTTTATGATGTTTGGGACGCTTATATAAAACTTGGTCACGTAAACTGTTTTCTGATCAATGAAAAGTTATGTCATTTTTTGCAAAACAACTTACGGAATATAAATCCGTAAATCATTTTACAAAAAATTTCCAAATCTCACTTCAAGAATGGTGAATTTCGAACCTGGACCCAAATTTGCATGGATTCGTGGCTAGAATTATTTTTGTGGATCAAGTCCATATCCAGATTCCGAAAAAAAAAATCCAAACTTGAATGCAAATATACTCATTCCGGATTCGGATATACCCGGACTGAATCTGAAAATCTAATTTTTTTAATCTTTTTTCAATTACATCCGTATAAAATTAATAAAGTTCTTGACATTGGTCCAAGAAATTCAGACTTGAGTGGATATTGACCCAATATTACATGTATCCAGAAATCCATAATTTTTTTTTTATCATTTTCAATTATATTGTATAAAATTTTTAAAAAAAATATAAACGCAGGTCTCAAAATTTTAGGCTCGCATGGATCCGGATCCATATATACTAGTATCGAATCTAGAAGTCCAAAATTTTTTAATTTTTTTTCCAATTATATTTGTAGAAAATTAATAAAATAATGGACTCGAGTCCTAGAATTCCAGACCCGTGTGGATCTGAATCCGGATATACCCGGATCGTATCCATAAATATGATTTCTTTTTATTTTAAATTATATTTTTATAAAATTAATAAAATTCTGAACCCAATCCCCGAAATCTCGACCCGTGTGGATCAATATTCGGATATCCCGAATCAAATCTAAAAATCCTGATTTTTAAATCCCTTTTCATATATATTTGTATAAATTAATAAAATTCTGGACTTGGGTCCTGAAATTCTAGACCCATGTGAATCCGAACCCGGGTATACTCGCACCAGACCTAAAAATTTGATTTTTTTTTCTTTTAAATTATATTTGTATAAAATTAATAAAATTCTAAATCCAAGTCACAAAATTTTGTTTCCACGGGGAAGCAGATCCGGGTATACCTGAACCGGATCCAGAAATCTTTATTTTTTAATCGTTTTCAATTATATTTATATAAAATTAATAAATTTTGGACAGAGTCCTAAAAATCCAGACTCACGTGAATCTATATTCAGATATACTCACACCATAATCAGAAA
The DNA here is from genome assembly GCA_019454045.1 of Zanthoxylum bungeanum. NCBI lineage: Eukaryota > Viridiplantae > Streptophyta > Magnoliopsida > Sapindales > Rutaceae > Zanthoxylum > Zanthoxylum bungeanum. The sequence continues at coordinate 45,904 of SKCR01037540.1, forward strand.
TCTTGTTTTAAAAATAAAAATCAATTTTCAATTATAATTGTATAAATTTTAATAAATTATGGATCCGGGTCCCATAATTTCGAACCTCAGGATCCATATATTCCCGAATCGAATTCAGAAATTAGTTTTTAATTTTTATTGTTTTTTCCTTATAGTTGTATAAAGTTACAAATAATTATAGATGTAGTTCTGGAATTCTGGACACAGATATTCTAGAACCAAAAGTGGATCCGGATCTGAAAATACATGGGTTGGGAATTTCGCCACCTGGGTTTGTAAGTTTTTTTTGTGGACCCAGACCTTTTGGGTGTATACAGATCCGGTTATGAAAATTCTTAGTATCGATCAATCATCTTTTGGTGCTTCAAATACTTAGTATTGATCTTCATTATATGCTCCAAAGATTCAGTCTAACTGCATATATATATATATTGTCATTATGAAATATGATTATGCTTGCCCCATGGTTGGGCCATCATGGTTTTGCTTTTTCAAAACGCCTTAAGATATCAACAATGCTAGTTATATATATATATATATTTTTAATACTCTCTTAGTATCGATTTTTTTTTTTTTTGTCTTTTTTAATATAAATTAATAAATTCAAAAAGCAAAATTTGATTCTTTAAAGATATTTTATTATTTAAAATAAAAAAAATAAAAATTCGGTGTTATGAAAATACTCAAGGAATACAATTAGTATTATTTATATAATATTAGTTGCTTGTTTTAGGTTCAGCCGGCACGGTTTCCTTTCGGAACCTTCAAAAAGACCAAGACTTGTTAAGTGTATTAAGGTCTAAATTAGGATTTTTCTCAGAGCTATTGTCAAAGTCTTTGTTAAGCCAATACTGCAAAATTGCACATATGTGTCCGATTTTCAAGGGCGAGGGCAGGAAAGTTAGTGAGATTCCAACATCTACTAGAGAATGATTAGTTATTAATTAACCTGAAAAAAGGAGAATTCTGTATTCTTACTATGGACTTTGATGACAATGTAAAATAATCCAATTTTAGAAGGGAAAAAAGTACTCAAAAAGAATAATAACCAAGAAAAGGTAACTTTTTTTGTATATGTGAAACGAGGACATTTTTTTCAAAACAAAAAGACACGAGTATTATCATGACAATTGAACAGAGACCATGAGAGAAATTGTTGAATGTTGTTTGGTATTGGTCAAGTGGTGGGCTTGATCAACTAAAAAGTTGCGGGGATAATATGTGAAAAGTTTTATTTTTTTGTAAGAGATGGGACCGCCACTAAGCTTTGTCGGGGGAGAAAAAGACATAGGGCATGGAGTAAAACAAAAACCAAATGGTTCAAATCATAATTTTGAAAATCGGATCGCACCGATCGTTCGAATCGGAAATCAATCGTAAGTTCAGATTGTTTAAGTAATAAATATCGATCTTTAAAAAGATTAAAAATTGGCGAATCGGATAGGACCAATTCTTTTTAATTTTTAAAATTAAAAATTAAAAATTAAATTTTTTTAATTAAATAAAATTATTTATAACGTAGGTTGGTCCTGTCGATTTTCTCGAAACGGTTCAACCGATTGAACCATTGACCCATTAAATTTTTTAGATCACCAATTCGATCATCGATTCGGTTCTAAAAACATTGATTTATATATATGTTCGATAAGTTGCTGAACTGCATGCCCAATCGTAAATAATTGTTAGTTCACTTGGTCAACACACATATATTTCATAAAATAAGTCTTGAATTTGATTAGGTAGTATAAGTGAATAAATGACTCATGTGATTTATTAACTATCGGCCTAGTTCTATTGACTTATTGGCCTTTTTTTTACAACATTCGTGTCTTGTTCTCACAATTTCGGGTATAGCTCTATCAGTCGGGTCTCATCCTCTTTCTAGCCGTAATCAATAGTGATCTGCAAGTAAAATTTAGACGCTCTAAATGTGATAACGACGTTCAAATTCTCTTATAAGTAATAAGTTTATGACATATGTAGCTGTATTAAATATAAGTATTATATATTTAATAGTTTTTTAAAATATTTTAACACTCGTGATAATATATTATTATGTTATTATATAAGTGAAATATTACTATCGTTATATTGTATCATTTTTCCGTTGAGTGGGTCTTGAACACTTGAGCATTAAGGGTCTATTTTGAGAGATTGCTTAAAATTATATTAAAAGATTTTATTTTTTTTTCCAAAATTAAAAGCATTTAAAATGTCTTAATAATAAATTCAAAAATATTAATTAAGTAGCACTTCCAAACTACCCTAAACAACTTAGATCGCTACTCTATAAGTAAATAAATGGCTATTAATATTATGTCTCTGCCATTTGACTATTTTTGGTCAAAAATTAGAGTCTTAATTTTTTATTTTGTGTCAAAAATTAGGGTTTTATTTATTTTTTGCTAATGGGTCATGCTGCCCATTAGGCACACAAGCTTCTCCAGACTCGTGGCCAAGAAAGTACTGTTAGGATTAGTGCTCGGAGTGTCAATCCGGATTGTATTTATGTCTGATTCATGAATACGAACAATGCATTTTTCCATAATATTACTTATTTAATAGTAGCACCTCTTGTCTTTTATATACATATTCGATCTAATTACGATTAGATATCTAATTATGATCAGATTGAAACTAAATCTGATTTAGTGATACGTGTATATTAGACAAAGACCTTAGGATTTACAATGCAGTGCGCAGTTACAACGTAATTTGTAATTGACATTGGGAAGCGTCACTATAAGTTGTATATCCTTAAATAAAGTTCCTTGTCAAGATTTACTAACACTGGTCGGTTAGTAAAATCCGCTGAGACCAGTACATGTCGTATATTGTGACTTGATCTGATGGTTTATCCCAATAAACCATGAGTCTCGGGAGACTCGTATAGACATGTAGGTGTTTATTTGATAAACACTGAACGACTTACTGAAGATTACCTAATAGATGGTACACCAACGTCAATAGGATTCTTCTCGGGTTGAGCGAGCATAGTGGTCCTTCGACTTGAGATACCACAATAGATATATGAGTTATCCTCCACACTTTGATGGCAGTCACGTCACCGGTCTATTTAGATCAGACCTCCGCCTGTTCGTTGGGTGTGGACTGATGCTCATGATATCCAGTGCGTATCAAGATAGAATCCTTCAGTCATGTGTACATGGCATATGTATACTGCACGTGTTTGCGATCTAGTAAATCCATGGTTGTGGTATAACTTCGGAAGCAAGTTCCGAGTGTTATTTAGAGATAGTAAATTTGAAAGTTGACTTTATTATACCATAAGGATTTGACGTTCTTATCTATATCCCAGGTATAATATGGATAGCCTGTGACAGAGGGATTATACGTATGCAATGACCTCGACTTGCATAGTTTAGAGAGATTATTAATGGTCGTTATAATTCATGAGTGGGTGAATTATGAACACAAAATTAGATTTTGTGACGGATAAACATAAACTTAGAGAGTCCCACAATATGAAGTGTACTTGTTGAGCACTTGGGCAACGTGTTATGAATAATACAGATTATTCATAATACTTCACCGAATTAAATGAGTTAATTTGAATCGTTTACTGACCGGCGTAAACACACACGTATAACGCAAGCGCACGTATCGTTCAAGTAGTATAAAAATATCGATCCCACGAGGACTTAATTCCTACTGTTGTTATTAATTGTTGATACTATTTAATTACAGATATCTAATTATAAGGAGAAGGGAATTGATTGCTTGATTGATTTGATTTTGTAGATTTGCTAAATAAGTAAATAAATAAAAAGACAAAAGAAAATACTAAGGAAAATAAAAGACTCAAAGATCTAGGGTTGTTAATCTTTCTAATATCAATTAAAATATGAAGTAGTTAAATCATAGTTGGGTAAATTATTGAATTATTAATCTGGAACACTAAATTATGTAAAAGTCTCTTTCGAATGATCATTTACAAATACCTAGTATAATCCAATTGAACCATATGTCTATGTCAATTAAATTACCTAGATTCATTAAGGTTAAGTTCCAATTATGACTACCCCCGCCCGACAGGTATATGTCTATCCTGTAAGGAAATCTATTAAAGGGTTATCTATCCTTAAGGAAGATCGTGGGTTGTTGAGACTAAGGTTTTAGACTTAAAATCCCTATGTCTAGTTCATTTTAAGTTTACCTAATCAATTTTATTAGTGATCAATTAATAAAAAGCATTAAGATTATGACTCAACAAATATCTCTTTAATTACCCAAACTATAATCTAACCCTTTTTAAATCGATGATATTAGATTTTATCACAACCCTAGATATTTAACTTAGTTACTATACATAATTAAAACTGATAAAAACTTAAAAGACATAAAATGAAATTGCAGAAAGTAATTAAAATAAATAAATGAAATGCTAAGGTAAAAGGAAATAACTTCTACTATATACTATTTAGATATCTCCCATAAAATAATAATATATTAACTTGTGATATTTTAACCAACCGTCCAGAATGGCGGTATCCTGATTAAGTCAAATTAACCAGATTAAATTAAATAACAAACCGTCCGGAATGGCGGTATCCTTTATTAATCTGATTTTAAATAGTTTATATATCATATTTTAAGGGAGATTAATCTAAAAAGCAATAGTAAAAGAATTACCTTATTACCTCAGCATGGAGAGGTTACCCCCTCATGGATTGATAGAATTACTACTACAAAGCGTAAATAAAACTGAATAAAAGAGACTAAAGAAAAGAACTCTCAATTTATTTATAAGGATTTCAGAGGAAGAGGTACATTTGAAACTAAAAATTCGAAATCTATTTATATGCAAAAAAATCTAATTTTTTATTATTATTTTTTGATTTTTTATTTTTTTATTATTTTTCTGATTTTTATTTTTTTATTATTATTTTTGTTTGGATCGCTGAATTTTCGACACGTGGCATGGTGTGCTAAAAATGACGGCTCGTTAAATCTTTGACATGTGGCATGGTGGTGCAATTACCAAAATACCCTCGGTGTCGGGACGTCCAAAATTACCAAAATACCCTTTTCGTCAAATTTCACAGTTTTGCTCCAAATCACCTCCAGAATGTCTTGAAACTTTATTTTGGTGTCGGGATGTCCAAAATTACCAAAATTTGTGTCGGGACGTCCAAAATTACCAAAATACCCTTTTTGCCAAATTTCACCAAATTTCACAGTTTTGCTTCAAATCACCTCCAGAATGTCCTGAAACTTTATTTATCTATAAAATAACACAAAACACATCAAAATATTTACAAAACTCAAGAAACTATACAAAAATATTAAGTTAAATGAGTGGGAAATAGTGATACATTTATCACTCATCATTTACAAGGTTAAACGAAAACACATGCTTTCGGGAATTTTGATCAATTTATAATTAATGTGTATTTGTATTTGATACAAAATTTGATTTGATACATATTAATTAATTGTCAAATGAGATTTTGACACATGTCATTAATATATGTATTTGTTATTTAATGTAAATAAAAATACATATATAATAATAATTATATTAATTAATTATTTATATATTTAAATGTTAAATATTTGAATAATTAAATAATATCCATATTAGATAAATGTTATGCAATATGTTTAATTATTATTGATACATGTGGCATGTTTTAATTAAACTTTAGGTGTGCAAATTTGATTTGCTAACATAAAGTTTGATTTAATTTAATTGGATTAAATTTGGAAAATGACCATAATACCCCCCCCCCCCAAAGTCAGCAATATGGATTTAAAAAGAGGAAAAAATTTATATTCTTCTTGCTTGCTTGCCATGGCCGAAAATCACCCTCCAAATACACCTCCAAATTTGCTGGATAGTTCAAGGAAGAAAGGTGAAGAAAATCAAGAACTAGCTTAAAGAAATTAAGAGATTAAAGGTAATCTTCAATATCCCTAAGCTTAGAAATCATGTTTCTTGTTTCTTGAACATCTAGTGAGATTCTAGGGTTTCTTCTTTTCTTAAAAAATTTGGGGCTTTTTGATTTGGAGGATGGATTGGAAGGTAGAGGTGGCAATTTGGGTCAGAATTCATTTATTCGTTCGATTCGATTCGCTTTAAAGCGAATACGGGTTTGGAAAAATTGATTCATTTAATAAATGGGTCAATTCGATTCGATTCGTTTATTAAACGAATCGAATCTGAATTTGAGTTCATCAATTCGTTTATGATTCGTTTATTAAACGAATCATAAACAAATCGAATCCGAATCGAATTCGTTTAAGACCCGTTTACTTTTATTATAAATTTACCCTTAAATATTCGAATATGTGTTTAACTACACGAATGATATTTTAGTAATTATATGCGTTTAACCTAAAAATCTAAACCTAGACTTCATAAAATATTTTTCCCACTTCCCAGCCGCCTCTCTCAAGTCTAGCCTCATTTTCCAAATCTTGAATCCATCTATCTGGAAGAATTCGCTTGAGCTCCAATACACAATAATTACAGCCACCCATTTCAGTTGGAGGGCATGCAATACTTCCATTTTCATTAGCATTCCACCAAACTAATGGCTCAACATGATCATCAGGAGTTCGAGTAAGGCACAATTCCGGCAGAGGATCCCCACCATGCATGTAACCATAGCCTTTGTTGATGTATTGAACTTCAGTTCAGCACGATCTGAAAGTCTTCCCTCACGAATCTCTTTACAACAAGTGAGACAGAGTTCATATGAACACTTTGGGCCGCTTTGATGAAGATCAATAATTGAAGTTGCACAATGGTTACTACTTAAAGACCAAAAATATAACCAGTAAGATCTTCGAGAATAATACAACCAATTGAATACGAATAATAACGAATCGGATGCGAATATTAAACGAATCAGATGCGAATAGTAAATGAATCAGATACGAATAGTAAATGAATAATAAATTCGATTTGATTCGTTTGATTTATATAAACGAATAAACGAATCGAATATGAACATTCGTTTATTAAACGAATCAAATCCGAATCATAATATCAGGATTCGTTTAATAAACTAATCGAATTCGAATTTAGTGCATTACGATTCGATTCGTTTAGAATTCGTCACGAATTTGATTCGTTGATTTGTTTTGCCACCCCTATTGGAAGGCTTGGTGCATATGTGAAGTAGTATTGAAATATATTATTGTAATATTTGTTCAATTTGATCATATGATGATATGTTGTCATTCTAGAGTGTTATGACCACTCTTGTAATGCCTAGAATTGTTCTTGGGTGCTTTAATTGTGGTGGCTTGGATTGGTGTTGTGATTAATTTGATTAATGTTGAAAAAGTTGGATTAAAGCATGAAAAATTGATTATTTTTGTTGCAAAATAAGATCTAGAAAAACTGGGTTTATTGTGATGAAAATAATGTCATATAAATATATTGGATGTGTTTTGGGTGTTGGAACAATTGCCGGAAATTATTTCGGAGTTGAAATATGTGAAAACGGCGAAAAACGGCGTTATCGGGTGACTTTTGAGCCAACCGGGTGACAGCTGCCCAAACAGTGAATTAGTCACTGTTCGGGCAGCCCATGAACTGCCCAAGTACTATTGGGACTGACATGGGCAGCCTCCATGTGCATTGGGTAGTTGGTTCGGTCAAAAACGTGTTTTATGTCATTTTGCGGAAAAAAAATTCGTAAAAATTTCGCGATGTTTCTTAACTATTTATGTCGTTATTTTATATCGAATAAATATGTTTAGGTAAAATATGAATAAATTATTCATATTAGATATTGAATAATTTATTCGGTAATTTAAAAGTTTTAAAATTACGATTTCACCAGAACCGCGCACGTCAAAACCCCAACAAGTACGACACATGAAAAACATGAGAAAAATACTTTTTAAATTTTATGACTTAATTTTAAATGAATTAATGTATTATGCTTACATGTTCTTTATATAAATGAAATTGAATTGATAATATTAAATCTAATGATGTATTATTCCATCTCAATTGAATTTGGGACATGGTTTGGTGTGTAGCTGAGGACGTTTTATATAGATATGAAGTTCACTCATTCTTGCAAGAAGTAGATGAGTATCTTCTTTAAGGGTTGATTTTGTACTTGAACGATTAAAATGCTCAAGTTTTTCTATTGCGAATAAAAAAATTAATATTTATAATAATTATCAATAAATCGTTCATTAGAGAATCAATGGTACTTAAGGTAAAAATAATTAGAGGGGTATAACAAATATTTTGACTCGGCTCTAATTATGAGATACTCGTGAATGATTAATCTGTATGTAATGACTATATCGATGGACACCGACGTAGTTCGGCTTATATAATATATTTATGACAACGAGAGTGCATCTTTGGATTTTTAGTGGAATAACCTAAAGTTAATAATTCGGAACATTTAATTAAAGAGTTTAATTAATATTGCGGGATTATTGGAGCTCGGAATTGTAGGTCTCATGTTAGCTCGATATACTTTAGCAAATTAAATATAATTGGATAGTCCAATTATATTCACATATATTATTATTAATGTGATTAATAATATATTTGTCACACATAAGACTTTATGTTAAATTTAATATAAAATTTTTATTTAAATAAATGATTATGAGATAATCATTTATTAACTTTAAAAAAAGGGTTGTAAATATTAAATTATTTAATATATCACTTTTGGAAATAAATGATTTTAAAATTTGATTTTAAAATTCATTATTACAAAAATGGTAGTTATATATATTTTTTTTAATTAGTAACACTTTAAATGTCATTATGATGGCATCAAAAATATGAATTTCTGAAAGAGCCCATTGCTATGGGCTTATTTGAAATTTTGCGGGGCTGGTATTATAATTTTGAGAAAAAATCGTTTATAAATCTAAAGTTTCCATAAATTGAAAAACCAGAATAAAACTCACCAAATCCCCACTTGAATCCCTTAATCACGCGTGCGGGAAATCAAGCAGAGTGGCTGGCCACTGACCATCGTCATCCGGCGCACAATGCATGCCACTGCATGCTCGTCTAGTCACTCTCCATTTAGTGGTGGTCGGCGGCGGCCATGAGGGTGGTCATAATTGCCGAAAAATGGAGTAGATCAAACGCACTACCTTATCCCGATCACGATTATCGCGTCGATCCACGTGTCAAGCCACCCGCTAAATTGAAGCCTTCGGAGACTCCTACAAGGTTGTGGAGTCGGTTTTTCCGATGAGTGCTCGGTTTCACCTAAAATGAGCGAATAACGTTTGGTGAATAGTGAAATATATTTGAACATTAGTTCTGATTCAAATTTTGTCAATTTCTATGCGTTCATGGGAGCGTAGGGAGTTCGCTAGTACCCTCAGAATTTCGGTAAGACGTCCCAGTAAAAATTTGATATTTTCAAGTTTAGCGTATTATATTCGGATGCTTCTAATAGCGTCGTAGAGTAATGTATTTACTTGTAGTGGATTGAATAAGCTAGAATGTATTAAATTTGTGCTATGGGTAGAATCCGGTTGAAATCGGAATGAATTGGATCGATCCGATAGGATTTGTGAGTTTCCGATAAAATCGAATTTCGCCCGTGTCTGTTCTTAATGAACATGATGTAGGTATGATTTAATCATGACGATATAATATTGTTTGGATGGTTTCGGAATGTTTCGGAGGGTTCAGGATCATTCCGTAGTGTTTCAAAAATTTTTGTACAAAATTTTTCGAAAATATGTAATTTGATGATTTTAGTTATCTAATGGTCCTGGAATGATATATTATGATGTATTAGGTGTATTTGACTAGGTTTGGGTGGAACATGATAGATCCAAAAGGTTTCGTATCCGTTTGTAATAATTTCAGATATTTTGGAGGATTTTCGGGTTTTTGGTCAGAAAGTGATTTTGATGTTATGGATTTGTAGCATATGATATTTTAAGAGTAATGAGATTGAAATCATTGAAATTGGGCTTGTTTTGGTTATTCCGGGAAGATTTAAAATTTTTTATAGTTGAGTTGAGAATTCCGTAAAACTGTGATTCTAATCGCGTTTCGTAATTTATTTTGACAGATGTGACTAGGATCATGAGTGTCCCGCGACCAAGTAAGTATTCCATATGATGAATACTTGAAGTATGGTTAATTATTTGCATGTTATGGTTTATAGTGAGTTAGAATCATGCTTAGATAATATATACATAAGTTTAGCTGTATCAACCACTACATGTCTGGGTTGGTAATAGCCACGGATTTTGGTGGTTTGGTACAACTATGCATTATAATTGGTAGAATATGATTTTGATACGGTAAGTCTATGTAAACATTCTGAGGCCTATGTGTGATATGATGGTATGGTATATCGATATATGAGTTATTTGTCAATAATTAGTGAATACATATATATATATATATATATATATATATATGTCGGATATTTGTTACGTGATGTGTCTAACATGTACATGAATTTCTTGGCTATTTATTTTTCGAAAAGTATTTTAATAAGCTTGTTTTCAAAGAATTTTCCTTTTAAATGAAATATATTTGATTTTTTCTTTTGATACAATATGTTTTGTTTCTGCCACGGTGCTTGTATGATTTTTATGTTTTAAGATTTTGAAATCTTTGTGGCGCTTTGTAACAACCCCCTTCTCGGAAGATGCTACCGGCAGGGAATAGGTCATCATATTCCCCTGAGCCTCTGAATCTATTGCTATGATCAACTCTACTAATTTTATTTCAAATATAACTTATGTATGGGACCATAGCCTAACTTAACATCATAAAATACATGCAAACCTTACAATTGAATACTCAACAATACGTTTCTGTGCAACTCTGTTTATGAACACTTAACTTATTACAATGACTTATAAACCAATATCATATGCATACAATTTTACTTGGATACTAATTGAACTGTAACTCTTTACTCGATATGGTGGACCATACACCCTGGTGACTGCCATCAGTATCAATCCTCTCGAGCTCATCCTCCGCGTATACCTGCAAAAAAAATGAGTGGGGGGTTAGATCGTTTGAACGACCTAGTTAGTGGACGATTTAAAAAGAAAACTGAAATGTTTTTCAAAATATTTATCTATTTCTGAATTCGAAACCATCTTCAAGAAAAAGATCTTTCCTGAAACTTTCTCTTTTCTGAAAATCAAATGTCTTTCTGTGAAACTTTCTAGAAACCTTCCTTTCTGTGAAACTCGAAATTTCTTATAAAATTGTTTCTCGTAAAAGCTCTTTTATAAAACCATCATTTTGTAATCCATGTCTCTGAGTATCTATAGAAAACCTGACGCATGAGGGCGTTACATATCGTCGTCCCCCCATACGCATTGACTAGTGGTGTTGAGATATTACGTATCGTCGTCCCCCAAGCCACTGAACTGGAGCCAGGTGTGTAAATCCATGACATTGAGGCGTTATGTATCGCCGTCCCACAATGCATGCCACTACATGTCCCTGAATCTATGGTCTAAGGGCGTTACGTATCGCCGTCCCTCAAGCCACTGAAACTAGGATCTAAGGCTATTACGTATTGTCGTCCCCCTAGTCCTGCTCTACATGTGCATATGTTCTGAATCCGTCAATTCCAGTATCTGTACCAAGTACAACTGAGGTGGGCTTTTCTCCCATGCCTGCAAAAATCATAAAATCATGCTTTTAAAGTCATACTTCTTAAAAAATTTTCTTTCATGAAATAACTGTAACAAAATCGGTTAATGCCCTATGTACGTAAAAATAAGTCTTTAATTAAAGGAATATAAGTGAAAAATCATCTTAGAAAGAGAGTTTTCACTCACAGATTTGGAGTCCAGCTAGTTTTACTTCACTTTACAGAAGGAATTTGAGGTTCATACGATGATCTATAATTGATAAACTTGATTAAAATGTGAGTAATGAAATTTATTAATTCAAGCAATTGCTATCACTACATGGCGTATCATGCTTGTGTCATGATATAATGTATGTATGCGAGCTGGTGAAATTGAAATGAACTAAAACTGATTCTGAGGAAATTCTGGTCACGCGTCGTGATGCTCTCTCTTGGGCTTTGCGATGCTCACACATGCAACTAAACCAGTGAGCATCCTCTGCTTTTGCGTCGTAAAACAAGGGTTGGGCGTCGCAACTCCCACACCCGTCGCGACGCTAAGTGCTGAGGGTCGTGACATTCCACCAAATAGAAATGAGGCAGTGAGTCTTCTCTGTTGTCCGCATCACGACGCTAGTCCTTGGGCGTCGTGACGCTCACCTTCCAAAACCAAATCAGAGAGTAATTTCCTAGTACGCGTCGCGACGCCGGGTTCGCGCTTCGCGATGCCATCTTGTTTTCAGGATCAATCTTCAACTTCATCTCCACTCTCAACTTCTACAACACTACTCAAGCTATAACCACACCAAATATCATTCATAACATCCTCTAATATTTTCTCATATCCATCTTATAGACCTCAACTTAATTTCATTCCTAGGGATTTCATAAATTGGTGATTTCTCACAAAATACCACTTTCTTAACTCAATAATAACTAGTACATCATAAATGGACCTCTTAAGCTTGCATACCATGCCCGATTTCTCGCTGGATGCAAAACCCTCTGGCTGTTCCATATAGATTTCTTTATCAAGAAATATATTTAGAAAAGTCGTTTTGACATCTATTTGCCAAATCTCGTAATCATGGTAAGCGACAATGGACAATAAAATCCTTATAGACTTTAGCATCACAACTGGCGAAAAAGTTTCATCGTAGTCGACACTAGGTCGTTACGTGTAACCTTTAGCTACCAGTCGGGCCTTAAAGGTTTCAACCCTTACGTCAGGCCCGCGCTTCCTTTTGTAAACCCATTTACAACCAATGGGAACAATTCCTCCAGGAAGCGGAACCAAGTCCCAAACTTGATTCTCATGCATTGAGTCTAACTCGGATTTCATGGCGTCTCGCCACTTCACGGAGTCGATGTCCAACATCGATTCTCTATAGGTAAAAGGGTTAGTTTAGGTCTAGATACCATTTGTGACCTACGGAGTGTGTGTAATGAAGGTTCTTCATCTTATTGAACTTTAAGTTCCTCTGTTGGTTCGTTGGTCTCAAGTTGTACTTCATCAAGTTCAACATGTCTATGATCACCACCTTCAGACAAAAATTATATCTCTAGAAATTTTGCGAAGTGAGCTATAAATACATTTTGATGCTCGGTATCATAGAACAAATATCCTTTCGTATTTGAAGGATATCCAACAAACCTAAACTTTTGCCCTCGAGGCAAAAGCTTATCATGTTGAGCCATCCTGACGTATGCAAGGCAACCCAATTCTTAACATAACTAAGATTTGGTTCCCTACCGGTCCATATCTCATACGGAGTCGTAGGAATAACTTTGGAAGGAATCTTATTCAAAGATATGCGGCAGTTAAAAGAGCATGACCCCATAAGTAATTGGGCAAATCTATAAAACTCAACATGGATCGGACCATATCCAATAATGTCCGATTTCTCCTCTCTCACACTTCATTATGTTGTGGAGTACCAGAAATAGTATATTGAGCGAGAATCTCATTCTCCTTTAAATAATCAGTGAACTCTCTACTCATATATCCACCGACTCGATCAGATCGAAGACATGTAATATATTGTTCAGTTTGTTTTTCTACTTCGTTTCGGAATTCTTTGAACTTTTCAAAGGTTTCCGATTTATGTTTCATCAGATAAACATAACCGTACCGTGACACATCATCGGTAAAGGTAATGAAGTATGAAAAACCATTGTGTGTGGTATGACTCATATGACCACATACATCATAATGTACGAGTTCCAATAAGTCAGTGGCTCGGTGTCTAACACTCGAAAATGGGGCTTTGGTCATTTTACCCCGAATACAAGATTCACAGGTTGGATAAGATTCAATGGTGAGATCCGGAATCAAACTATTCCTAACCAACTGGGTTAGGCGTTTCACGCCTATATGACCTAACCTCATATGCCAAACTTCAATATTATTTATTTAAGATAATTTACGTTTATTAATTCCAGTATTCAAAATATCTCGAGAGGTGTGCAAAATATAATGAACATGCTCATTTGGACAACAAATGATCCAAATATTATTTTTATCATATAAATATAAAGAATGATTCTTAATATTTACATTATATTCTTCAGTATCTAATACAAAAAGTGACATAATATTCGCCACACATCCTCGCACAAAAAAGCAGTCATTCAATAAAAGTCTCCCACTGGGTAGAGGAATCTTTCATAAGCCCACTGCAACCGCATCCAGAGAGTCGCCACTCTCGAATCGTAACTGCATCTTCCCAGATTTCAGCCGTCTACTTTTCGTCAGCACCTGCAATGAATTGCAAATGTGAATAGGACAAGCAGAATCTAAAATCCAACTAGTTATGACAGGTTCACAAGCTAATGAGATATCAATAACCAGAAAAATAAAAGTACTTGATGTCGATGCTTTTTCCCTCCTGATATGGGCAATGTAGTCAGGACAGTTCATCTTCCAGTGCCCGACTTTCTGGCAGTGATGGTATTTATCTTCAAAAGCTCTATTGGGCTTCGCTACCTTAGCCTGTGGAGGAATATTAAAACCTTTCTTCTTCTTTCCCTTTGTCTTCTTCCCCTTCGACTTGGAGTGGGAAGGAGCGGAAAGTGAAGTGGGTTTCGGAAGGCGAGTCGGAACTCCCTTCTTCGAATCCTCCTCCGCTGTGAGAAGCATCATATGCAACTCACGGTAAGTGCAGTGAATCCCATTCATGTTGAAGTACATGACAAACTGGCAATACGACGCCGAGAGCGAACTAAGTATGACACATTGTCCTAGAGTATCATTGAGAGGGAAATCATTGCACCTAAATTGCTAAATCAAATCGATCAAATGAAGTACATGTGTGCTCACAGCCTGTCCCTCGTCAAGTTTAGAATGGAACAGTTCCATTGCTAGTCTATGAACCACGACCTGTTCTTGGTTCATGAACGATTCATGAAGTTGTGTCATCATGCTATAAGCATCATGCATCTAAAAATATTACCTCTTCAGTTCAGAAGACAGAGAACTGAGAATGAATGATTTAACCCTTAAATCATCATCTTTCCATTTCCGGAAAGTCTCAATCTCTTATGGCGATGCATCTTTAGATATAGCAAGAGGTAATAGACCTTCCAAAATATATCACAGCTTCTCGGATCCGAGGACAATCCTCAAATCCATATCCAAGTTCGTAAAGTTCTCGGTGCCCTTAAGCTTATTTGTATCAAGCATACGAGCAAATAAGCTGTTCGAAGGTGCCGCCATCGTAGATCTATCAAATAGATAGCGAATAAACGGTTAGCAGATAAAACAGTTTCATATAATATCATAAAGTATTAAATAGATCATGGATTTTTAATCTAAAAATGCTCCTCCCACTATTTCATGCAAAACTGTAATCCCCCAGACAGAATACAAACATGCGATAATCAAATCAAACATAATAGTGAAAGGTGGACCCCATGAATATATTTCAGCTCACAGCTTTGGCACGTTCTCGCTTACGTATATTCATTAGGTAGACAACTCATTGTCAATCATTCACCAGTGAGTCCTGGGTTCCGGTCCTGATCGTTTCTCAATGTGACAACTTTGGCACGTTCACAAGGAAGCGTATCAAGGTTAAACTTGTCAATGATAAATTCAAGATACTTGCGTAACCTTGACATCTTTGACACGTTCAGGATTCTGCTTTCGCTTAAATTTACCTAATATTAAAATATATCTGGTACAGATAATTCCTACCGCCTATATCGTCACAGCTTTGGCACGTTCTTGGATATAGTCGTAGATTATTTATCCATGAGCGGTATTGACAAGAAGGACCAAGTAATATGCATCAAATACATATTAAATATAAAACCTTATTTTCAAATATGGATTTTCTGCAAAAGATGCTTTTACTTTATTTAATCAAATTAAATAAACACATGCATGCATAAAGTAAAGATTAAATTAAACATTGAATTTAAAGGCATAATCATATCGAGTGTTCAGAATCAGACTCGCTCTGATACCATTTTGTTAGGGTTTTTTAGGGGTAAATATGGGTAAACGCAGCGGAATGCGGAAAATCAAAATTTTCCGATTTTAATAATTTTTCTTGGGCAATTAAAATAAACTTATTTATTCTAATTACTCAATACTTAAAAACTGAAATTATTTTAGCCAAAAATCATATTTTTCTTAAATTACCGAGAGACCCCTCAAAGTTTATATTTTGATCATTTTAGTCATAATTTGTCAAATACAAATTTAAGTGATTCCAAATCAATCCCAAAATGATTTATACATGTCCAATACATCAAAATACAAATTGCAACTCAAAAACCCAAATTTCCTCAAATTGCCGAGAAGGTTAAAATTTTCCAGGTTTTGCAATTTGGTCCAATCTTGTTCAAAACAACATTAAATGATATTCAATCAACACCAAATTAAATATACATCATATATACATCATTATAAAACACATATATGAAAAGCCTTAAATTTGGACGAGGTTAAGAACCCTAATTTCTCAAATTAGTCCAATTAACAAATTAACCAAAAATAAAAAAATCCAACGCTTCACTCAAGTCTCTACCATACTAATAAAGTCTCACCAATTTGAAACAACACAAGTACAATTCTAGGTCATCGATGAGTTGCCTAACAACTTTAGAATGACAACACGATTATCAAATAACCAAAAGAGAGTTTATAAACACCTTACAAGCTTTCTTTGTTAATCATACATGCATACTGATGAGCGGAAAATATATCGATATTTATCATCCATTTTACTTAATATTTTATATAGTTCCTCGGGTTTTGTGAATATTTTGATGTGTTTTGTGTTATTTTGTAGATAAATAATATTTCGGGACTCAATGGAATCAAATCAGGGTCGAAACGGTGAAAAATAGATGAAAATGGCAAAATATAAAATTTTATGTTCACGCGCCTCAATTATGCAGCCTGCCGACACGCGTCATCACTGTAGCACGCGTCGCGATGCCCAAGCCTTCACGAATTATGACGCCGACACAATAATTCAGTTTGCCGACAACCACCATCTACTATAGCACGCGTCGCGAAGCAGAAGACTTGGCGCTTCACGACGCGGGCCGATTTTGAAGCCTATAAATTGAAGCTGAAATAAGAGGAATTATTCATACTTTCTTCTGGGGAATTTCCTTAGAATACTAAGAAGAGAATATCTTGTTTGTTTAATTTCAGTTTTCTTGTATTTAATTTTTATTATAGTAATAAAACTTTGTTTGTTTTACTTAAAACTTGAGTAGGTAACTTTTTTCTACTGGGGAGAAAAGGTGAATTTTTATTATTTTAATTTAGATTAATCTCCCTTATTTTATAATATATAAATTATATTTAAACCGGACTTAATTAGATACCATATTTATGGTCAGTTGGACTTAATTAAATTAATTTTAACCTAACTTAATTGGATACCGCCTTTATGATCGGTTGGAATTGATTAAAATCTGAATTAATCAGGATACCGCTGATGAGTGGTAAATATATCACTATTTCTCACTCAGTTGACTTAATATTTTGTATAGTTTCTTAGGTTTTATGAATATTTTGATGTGTTTTGTGTTATTTTATAGATAAATAAAGTTTCAGGCCTCACTGGAAGTAATTCGGGGCCAAAACAGTGAAAAACAGACAAAAATGATAAAATTGTAATTTGGGCGTCGCGACGCGCAAGCTTTATGCGTCGCGGCCGCTAACGTGTGCCGGACACGTGTCACAATCAGAGAAGTTTTCTATCATGCTCCTGCCACGTGTCAACATCACCTCAAATATGCTAAAATCTACCGGACACGTGTCGCCATCACATGCTGCCGACAATCATCATCATTTGCTAAAATGCGTCTGCCACGTGTCAACATCACAGCAGATCACGCTAACGTGCGTCGGACACGTGTCGTCATCCCATGCTGCCGACACTAATAATTCAGCCGCCGACGAAAGCGCGACACGTGTCACCATCTCCGCAACCCGCGTGACACGCGACAGCAATCGACGGCGCGTCGCGACTCGTAATTTTACGCGCGTCGCGATGCGTGAAGCCTAGTGACGCCTATAAATTTAGCTCGATTTCAGAATTCAAATCATGCATTCCTTAGGTTTCTATAAGGAATTTAAGGATTGCATCTTGTTTGTTTTAGTTTTTGTAATTTAAATTAAGCATTTTTATTTATTTATTTACTTTCAGCACTTTTAATTATGCACTTTTACTTTCAGTCTTAGTTTTATTTTATTTACTTTTTATTTCTTTTATGTTCAGTAGTTAATTTACTGCTGGGGAAGGGTGAAGCTTTTTATTATTATAATTTAGATTAATCTCCCTTAAATTATAATATATAAATTATCTTAAAACCTGACTTAATTGGATTCCGCCTTATTGGTCGGTTAGACTTAATTAAATTGATTTTAATCTGACTTAATGGGATACCGCCTATATGGTCGGTTGGAATTAATTAAATCTGACTTAATCAGGATATCGCCTATATGGTCAGTTGGTAATTATCATGCAAATTTATATATTATAATAAGGGGGATTTCTAAATTAGAAATAGTAAAGGTAGATTAATCTCATTTAATTTATAATATGGAAATTGTAATTTAATATAATGGATTAAAAGTTGATACCGCCTTAATGGCTGGTTTTAATTATGTAACATAATGTGACACCGCTTATAGGTCGGTCTTTAGGTGACAGATGATTACCGTCTATATGGTTGGTTTATGGATAAATAATAACACCGCATTTATGGCTGGTTCAACTTAATTGGGTAACACTGTCAATTTCCATATTATAATAAAGTGAGATTTCTAAAATCGGATCCCCTAACCCCAATATTTTATTTTTATTCTAGGGAAGTGATGAAACACAATATTAACATACTTAATAATTGATTTAATTATATTATGGGTAATTCTTTAGTTTGTTTATTGAATCTTAAGCTTAATGCTTCTTATTGCTTGATAACCAATAAGATTGATATGGTAAACTTAAAATGAACTTGGAAAAGGGATTTTAGGTTTCAGCCTTAGATTCAATAGCTCACGATCTTCCTTGAGGATAGATAACCCTTTAATAGATTTCCTTGAAGGATAGGAATATACCTGTCGGGCGGGGGTAGCCATAATTGGAACTTGCACTTAATGAATTCAGGTAACTTGGTTAACATAGACATATGATTAATTGGGTTATACTGGGTATTTACATCTAACCATTGACAGAGGCTTTTGCATAATTTCATGTTCCAGGTTAGCAAACTGATTTATTACACAAATATAAGAGAATCAATTCATCTTTATAAAAATATCGTGTGGAATCACAACCCTGGATATTTGTGTCTTGTGTTTATTTTCCTTAGTATTTTATTTTGTGTATTTATTTATTTAGCAAATCCACATTCAACCAACCAAAATCAATCATTATCTTCTCCCTTTAATTAGATACCAGTAAATAAATAGTATCAACAATTAATAACAACAGTAGGAATTAAGTTATCGTGGGATCAATATTTTTATACTACTTGAACGATACGTGCGCTTGCATTATACACGTGTGATTACGCTGGTCAACCGCCTATATGGTCGGTTGGTAATATAATGCAAATTTATATATTATAATAAATGAGATTTCTATATTTGAAATAATAAAAGTGGATCCCCAAACCCCAGTATTTTATTTCATTGTTGTAATTTTTACTTTTATAGTTTTCAATTAGTTGCATGATGTTTTATTTATCTATGTCTTTAGTAGTCCTAGATATGTGTCGTAACTAAATACGTTGTCTAGGGTTTTGATGAAAACCAATTTCAATGATTTAATAAGTTAACTTTTCGTATGTCTTGTGTGATGTATTGGTTTATTTATTGAGTCTAGTTCTTAATGCTTCTTGTTAATTGGCCACTAATAAGATTGATTAGGTAAACTTAAAATGAACTTGGAAAATAGATTTTAGGTTTAGCCATAGACTCAATAGCTCACGATCTCACATTCACCTTAGAGATTTCCTTCCAGGATAGGAATATACCTGTCAGGCGTGGGTAGCCATAATTGGAACTTAAACTTAATGAATTCAGAGTTTATTAATTAACATAGGAATAAAGTTAATTGGGTTACTTTGGATATTTGCATCTGACCATCGAAAGAGGCTTTTGCATACATTCGTATTCCAGGTTAATATACTGACATATTACACAAGCATAAAATAATTAACTCATCTTTAGAAAGATATTGGTAGGATTCACAACCCTGAACATTTTTATATCATTAATTCCTTTTGAAATTTACCTTTGTTTTGTTTTATTTACTTGTTTTAGATAAAAATCACTATCCAACCAATAATCAAATCAATTAGATACGTGTAGAAATTTAGCTTCATAAATAAATAGCATAGGTATTAAGTCCTCGTGGGATTGATACATTTTATGCTACTTGAACGATACGTGCACTTGCATAACGTGAGTGATTTCACCGATCACATACATCTTTCATTAAACTTCCAACACACTTTATTACAAACTAAAATAGTAGATAAAATTTTTAAGCAACACGTGTTGTAGCTTATAACAATAGAAACAAATTTCGAGTTTAAGAAAAGTTAGAAAAACTTACTTAGATTGAATTTTTCTTCACTTTTTCTTTAACACCTAAACCTTTTTCTCTCAACTTTCCTTTTGTAAATATTTAGAGGCTTAACCTAATGAAGGAAAAATGAAACAAAAAATATATACTCCCTCCCTTCATGGCCGAAATTTTAGGGAATAGATATCTAGATTTTTATTTCAATTTTATTAATTAAATAATGATAAGTTAACTTGTTCTAATTGTCCACTACAATCATAAATGAATATAAACAAGTCTAACAAATCATAATTATCCATTTCCTAACTTAATCATAAATTTAGATATTTACATTTTTAATTACTTTAATTATTTAACAATTAAATAATTAAATAATTATTTAAATATAAATATCTAAATATATGTATTATATTTACTTTAAATAATCTAAATACATATATTAATGATATATGTCACATATCATAATTTGATAATTAATTAATATGTATTTAATAAAATCATACATTAAATACAAATACACATTAGTTAGGAAACGACCATTAGGTCATTTTGTATGTATCTTTCGTTTAACCGTTAAACGATTTATAAATAATCATTATTATTCATACAAGTTGCCCTAGTGCTCTACGAGTATATTTCATTAGTGAGACTCTCTAGGTTCAGACATATCCGTCATGAAATCTAATTTCGTGTCCATAATCTACCCACCCGTAAATTATGACGAACACGGATAAACTTATTGAACCATACAGGTCGAGGTCATTGCATACGTATAATCCCTCCGTCACATGTATCCGAATTATTCCAGAGATATAGATATAAACGTCAAATCTCTATAGATATAATCACGTCGACGTTTCTATTAGCAATATCTTAATAACACTTAGAACGACGTTTCTATTAGCAATATCTTAATAACACTTAGAAATAACTTCTACAGTGTACCACATCCCATAGATTTAACAGATTGCTAATTCCATATTGAATACATATGCTCTGTACACAGAACTGACGGATCATTTCTTGACACACACAAGATATCCTGAGCATCAGTCCACACCCAACGAACATGCGGAGGTCTGATCTAAATAGATCGATGACGTGACTGCCATCAAAGTGTGGAGGATAACTCATATATCCACAGTGGTATCTCAAGTCAAAGAATCACTATACTACTCAACCCGAGAAGATTCTTATTGACGTTGATTTACCATCCATTAAGAATATTTGGTGATTCGTTCAGTGTTTATCATCTATAAACACCTACACGTCTATGCGAGTCTCCAAGACTCATGGTTCATTGAGAAACCATTGGAATCCAAGATTCCAGTATACGACATGTACCAGTCTCAACGGGTTTACTTTACTGACCAAGTAGTGTAAACCTTGACCAGAAACTGTCTAAGAGTGACAACTTCATGATACAAATAAATGTCAGTTGCGATGCTTTTACAACAGTCTCATAACTAATCATTCTAAGGTCAATTACGTCTTTACCATATATAAAAGAGATCTTATATAATAGAAACTGTTTATTTTATTCATAATAAAATGTTACATAAGTATTTACAGGGAAATACATAAGAAAATTGGCGCTCAGAGCACCAACTCTAACAGGGACATGTAATGAATATTGTGTTCGTGATGTGGGACAAATGTAGGGGGATTTGATCGGGCTGGGGGATCTGATCAGGTGGTGTTTAGTGCCGCGTCTGAAAATCTTGGGTGGTACAAAGTATGCCCCACTCATAATTTCTCTCAAATATCTGTTCGTCTTGGGTGTCCATAGCTAATGTTTGATCCTCAGCCATACATTGATCAAAATACTCATTATGATCTTCCAACTGTTGTTTATATTTTAATCAATTACAATCATAATTAGATTGTGTGAAATTATAAATTTTAAGTAAATAATGTAAAAGCACTTACCTCTCCGATCCACTTTGATGTATTCTATAAAATATATTTGATGGATTGCCAATAGGGTTTCGTTTTCTCAGTAGATCTCAGCGTTAAGATTTGTTTAACCTTTAACTGTAATTAAAACATATTACTTATTATTGATAACTAGTAAAATAATTAATATAAAGTTAATTTTATGAATAATATTGACAACATCATATGTTTGTTGGAACATAATGATTAACTGAGCATCCGATGAGTTTCCCTTAAGTTTCCAATTCAATATTCGATGAATGTGGGGAATTCCTCTTCTTTTTTCAGCATATTGATCTGAAAACCCTTTAATTGCTTCAATGCCTAAGCTTGAAAATCATAAACAAATTCGTTCAAGTTGTACTTCTCTTCTACATGCCTTGGATTCTCCGCATGTTCTTTTTTAAATTATTCCTCTTTGCCTCTAATACTCTTTTGGCCTCAGCATATATAATATTTCATGACCGTCTTCCCCATTGACAACCCAAATGTTGGGGCAGATGTGGAACCTCTAGAGTCGGATCAGTGCTCCACGCATCAAAAGTGGGTCTAACTCATATATACCTAGCATGGGTGTATTTTAAAATATTTTTATGTAACACTACATTCTGTTTCGAGTCCGTAGGACAAAACGATGACCAAAACGGAATTCGAAAAATGAGCATTGCGATACCCCTAGGTCTGATACTCAGTGTCGCGAAGCTGGAGGGGTAGAGTCGCGACGCTGCTCTAGGCATGAAGCATTTTTAACTTCAAACCATTACTAAACACTTCCAATTTTCTCCTAATACTTCAAATACACCTAAAATCCAATTTTAGCTTCAGAATCATCATCAACACATGTTATACAACTAGCATACTTGTATTCTAAATACTTATATGCATTTGATGAGTTCACCCAAAGGTGGTCAAGTGATTCTAGAATGGTAGTCATAGCTCTAAGCTTTAATCTAGAGTTCCAAACTCTTATTAATTGTTTCATGTCCAACATGAACATCTTTGACCTAATTAACAAGAATATTATGTTTATACTTCCAAAGCATCCTAACACAATTTATTAGCCTTATTTCAACTTTAAGCTATGTAATCATGCATCCAATACATAATTTATCACTATATGTCTCACTAATGAAGAACATAGCTTAGGAGAAGATCAAACATTACCTAGTAAGTTGATACAAAGATCCAATCTTATTCTCCTTGTTGAAATGGTTGGAGAACTTCCAAGGTTTGCAAGCTTGATTCTAAGTTCCAAGCTTGATTCCAATGCTAGCAAGCTTCACTGCAAGATCCAATCTTGATTTCTCCTAAATGAAATGTTGCAGAGACCTCATAAAGCTTCTCTAAACACTTCTCTAATTTATGCTAATTTCTCCAAGAATTGCTTGTATTTAGTTTTCTCAAGATTAATTAAAACATTCCTTAAGCTTGCTATTTATAGCAAAACTTAGGTAATTTTTAATTAATAAAAATTATAATCAACTTTTATGTGGGCTTAATCTAATTTGTCCAAATATGTATAATTAGGTGTGACTAATCACCTTTGTCTACCACTTTGATTTAATCCAATTAAATCAAGACAAAGATTAGGAAATGAATTAGTTCAATGTTTGCCACTTTAATTTAATCCAATTAAATCAAGCTAAAAATACCTATAATTACATATTTACAATTACCAAAATATCCTCAAATGGTAGAAATATTTATGAATTTACAATTGTAAAATTGTTTTGAGAGAAAGTGGGAATTGTAGAAAGATTGAACTTGATGAGTTTGATCCCAACATTAACGAACATGAGATGGAACCAGAAATCCAACTAGGTGAAGGATCTACAACACAGGTTCTACGTAAGTCGAATAGAATATCAAGGCATCATGAGAGATTATTTTTAACATCTTATGTGAGTCTTGATGTTCTCCTCTTGGAGGAAACAAATCCGACTACGTATAAAGAAGCGATATTAGATATCGATTCGGGAAAAATAGCAGGAAGCCATGAAATTCGAGATGAATTCTATGCATGACAATCAAGTATGGGACTTAGTTGAACTTTCTGAATGAGTTAAACCTATTGGTTGTAAATGGATTTACAAAAGGAAGCGAGGGCCTGATGGAAATGTGGAAACCATTAAGGCCGGAATGGTAGCGAAAGGTTACATTCAACGTCCTGAGATTGACTATGAGGAAACTTTTTCACCAGTATCCATGCTAAAATCCATTAGGATTCTTTTAGCAATTGATGCATATCACGACTATGAGATATGACATATGGATGTGAAAACCGCTTTCCTAAATGGATTCCTTGAGAAGAATATATATATGGAACAACCAGATGGTTTCGTATCTAGTGAGACTTCAAACTTGGTTTGTAAGTTCCAAAAGTCTATTTATGGACTTAAACGGGCATCCCGAAACTGAAATCGTCATTTTGATGAGATAATTAGATTATTTGGATTCACCAAGAATGAGAAATAACCGTGTGTTTATAAGAAAGTGAGCGGAAGCATGATAGTTTTCCTAGATTGGCACTAAGCAAGTGGGAGTTTGTTGGAGTTGGAGCTTGGAGTGTCAATCCGAATAATGTATTGTATATTTTATTATTTATTAATAAAATAACTGCATTTTCATTTCATACCTTATTAATTGTATTGTCATTATGCAAATTAGATTGATGTATAAATATGCTAAGAATGACATCGACCTTAGAATAGTCTTGTAGTAATATTGGACACTAGGTGGTCCGACATTGGGATAAATATTACTATTGTAAACTATTCTTAAAGAAAATAGTTCTAGTCGTTGGTTTTGGAATATGGTCGAATTCCTATAACTTAGAAGACTAGCACATGTCGTATATTGGAATTGGAGTTCCAATGGTTTAACCCAATGTACCATGAGATTTGGAAGCTCATATAGACATGTGTGTATTGGTTGGACCGAATACTGAATGACTCATGGGTGATTCCTAATAGTTGGAAGTACACACCATCGTCAATAGAAATCTCCTCGAGTCTAGTAGCATATGTAATCCTTTGACTATAGGATAACATTGATTTTGTGTGAGATCCTCCACACTTTGATGCCATATATGTCAGAAACCTTTCATGGTCTGGCTTCTAGATGTTCGTTGGGTGTGGACCAATGCACTCGTTAATCAAGTAAGAATCAATAAAGGATATGTCGGTCTGTATGTGTACTATAAGGGATTTAGATATCCATGTAAGTAAAGTCACGATTCTTAAAGCTTTGGACAAAGTCGATCACCTAGGGTGGATCACATCAGTTGTAAAGAATCGTGGACATGTCGACAAGAGACGTGTGCCTTGAAAACTTGACGGTGTATTCTATGTTTCCTAAGCACAACTTGGATAACCTACGACAGATGGATTGTCAAACATATGTGATGACCTCGACTTGTATAGTTCAGAAAGGTCACTCGCGTTCTTCGCGAATTCGGAGGTGGCCGAATTGCGTACATATTAGTTAGGCTTATATGACAAACGTGTCTGAACTTAGAGAGTCCCAATATGAAGTGTACTCATTGAGAATTTGGGTAGCCGATTAATTTTGATAAAAGATAATATTCGATATTATAATTATCAACTAAGATAATCAAGTGTTATTAGATAACATTGATTATTTACCTTGACCTAATTGGATTAATTCAATATTTACACAAGGGCTTTGTCGTAATTTCATAATTATCTCTACCATTTGAGGATATTATGGTAATTGTAAGTAAGTAATTATAGGTGTTTTGGCTTGATTTAATTGGATTAAATCAAAGTGAAAGACATGTAACTAATCCATTAATTAAGCTTTGTCTTGATTTAATTGGATTAAATCAAAGTGGTAGACAAAGATGATTAGTCACACCTAATTATACATATTTGGATAAATTAGATTAATCCCACATAAAAGTTGATTAGAACTTTTATTAATTAAAAATTGTCTAAGTTTTGCTATAAATACCAAGCTTGAGCAATGGTTTTAATCAAGCTTAAGAAAGCTAATACAAACAATTCTTGGAGAAATTAGCCTAGAGAAGAGAACTGTTTGAAGAAGATTTGGAAGGTCTCTACAATATTTCAACAATGAAGAATCAAGATTGGATCTTGGAGTGAAGCTTGCTTGCATTGGAATCAAGATTGGATCTTGGAGTCAAGCTTGCTAATCCTTAGAATTTCTTCAACCATTTCAACAAAGGAGAAGTAGATTGGATCTTGTATCAAGCTTACTAGGTAAGTTTGAACTTCTCTTAAGGTATGTTCTTCATTAGTGAAATTTTCATTAGTGAGACATATAGTGATGTATTATGTATTGGATGCATGATTACATAGCTTGAAGTTGAAATAGGCTAATATATTGTGTTAGGATGTTTTAGAAGTATAAACACAATATGCTTATTAATTAGGTCAAAGATGTTCATGTTAGACATGGAACAATTAATAAGAGTTTGGAACTCTATATTAAAGCTTAAAACTATGACTACCATTATAGAATCACTTGACCACCTTTGGGTGAACTAGAATTGTTCATGAGACATTTCATAGTGGAATGCTAAATTGGTTTGTGTTTTGATTCAAACAAATGTATATAAGTATTTAGAATACAAATATGCTAGTTGTATAACATGTGTTGATGATGGTTATGAAGCTGAAATTAGATTTTAGGTGTATTTGAAGTATTAGGAGAAAATTAGAAGTGTTTAGTAATAGTTTGAAGTTGAAAAATATTCACTGCCTAGGGCAGCGTCGCGACTCTGACCCCTCAGTGTCACGACACCGAGCATCAGACCGAGGAGCGTCGCGACGCCAAACCTTCTGTACTGCAACGCCGAGACATTCAGCTCTCGTTATTGCTCTCGCACTTTGTAGCGTCGCGATGCCCAAGCTCCCACATCGTGACGCAAAGAGCTGATACATATTGAAACTTCATTTTTTCCATTTTGGAGTTTCCAGAATCCGTTTTGGTCCCCATTTTTTTCCTACGAACTCGAAACGAAATTTAGTTTTACATAAAAAAAATTTAATATACACCTATGCTAGATATCCACGGGTTAGACTCACTTCCACTGCGCGTGAGACTGATCCGACCCTAGGGGTTCCACATCTGCCCCAACATGCTTAAATCCATAAATGGACATTTGCAGCTTGCAAACTTTTTGCTCTTAACCTTGGGTTATGAACCCATCTGATTATACCATATAGATACTCTCATCAAGATTGTCATTCAAGAATGCAGTCTTGACGTCCATTTGCCAAATCTCATAGTCATAATATGCAGCAATGGATAGAAGAATACATATGGATTTTAGCATGGCTACTGGCGAGAAAGTCTCCTCATAGTCGACTCCCTCTTTATGGGGATAAGCATTGGCCACTAGCCTAGCCTTGAAGGTCTGTACCTTCTCATATACTCCTCTTTTTCTCTTATAGATCCACTTGCAACCTATGTATTTTACTCCATCAGGTTGGTCTACAAGTTCCCAGACTGAGTTAGAGTACATAGACCTCATCTCGAGGTTCATGGCTTTGAGTCATTCCTTTTTATCATAATCATCTATTGCATTACGATAGGTCAATAGATCATCTACACTATCACTGGATGCAACAACTTGTACCTCTCTATTTCCTAGATAGCGTTCAGGTTGTCGTACAACCCTCCCACTACGTCTATGTGGTAGATCATTATGATAAACTTGCATCTGACGCTCAGATGTTGAAGGTGTTATGTTTTTGTCAACAGTTGACGATGGTGTGCTAGTCAAACCAGTAAGTAAATCCTCAAGTAACATTTTACTTCGAGGTTTGAACTCTCTCATATAGTCCTCTTCAAGAAATATAACATTTGTCGATACAAATACTTTTTTATCTTCCGGACTATAAAAGAACCCACCCCTAGTCTCTTTAGGATAGCCTAAAAATAGACACACCTTAGAACGTGGCTCCAACTTTGTAGTATTGTTCTTCAGCACATGTGCTGGACACCCCCATATGTGAAAATATCGCAAACTAGCTTTACGACTACTCCACAACTCTAAGGGAGTCTTAGGAACAGACTTAGATGAAACTACATTTAGGATATACATTGTTGTTTGTAATACATACCCCCATAATGAACTAGGTAGTGAACTGTAACTAAACATTGATCTCATCAATTTCTTTAGTTAATAGATATTATAAGATATTCATTTCTATTTGGGTCCAGTCCTATATTATCACATCATACAAGGTGCCTTCATTCTCATGTCACCACATGAACGATCCCAAATCAAGGTCGTTATACAAGTATAGAATGAACCGCAACTATAGATAAACAACAAACAGAGTACCCGTTTTACTTGCTCTTTATGAACTGTTTTAAATTACTAACTTTAAACTTAAATCCTATTAGGTATGACACTCATACACTAAGGTCTGAAAGCGCATGAATTATCAAGGATAACAATTTCGTTTACAATATATGAAGTTTTAGGACATATATCCCAACATTTATGACCGTCGGTTTCAATGAAGGAAAAATAGGGAAAAAAATGAAAAATGAAAAGTGAAAAGTGAAGAGTGAAGAGTTAAATTATTTTAAGAGTATTTTGGTCTCTTTTTATTATTGTTGGTTAAAACAGATATAAAAACTTGATAATAGATAATTTGAAAAAATACCCTACTTTTTTGTTCTTAGATGGACTAATTTCCCAAGAATATATTTCTTAATTAAAGAAATTAAAAGTGGTATTGAGTCGACTACATGCAATTGCAAAGGGTGAAATTGGCTCTCTCTTTCGCGAAACATTTCCCAAAACAAAACTAATCACCAATCTAAATAATCCAAATAAGAAACCCAAATTCCAATTCTCCATGCTATCCAATCAGAAATCCTAACAAATTTTTAATAAAAAAAAATGTACAGCAACTTCAAGGAACAAGCAATCGAGTACGTGAAACAAGCCGTACAAGAAGACAATGCTGGAAATTACGCAAAAGCCTTCCCTCTTTACATGAACGCGTTGGAGTATTTCAAGACCCACTTGAAGTACGAGAAGAACCCCAAGATTAAGGAGGCGATTACCCAGAAATTCACCGAGTATCTGCACCGCGCCGAGGAGATCCGGGCCGTTTTGGATGACGGTGGCCCCGGCCCGGCCCATAACGGGGACGCTGCGGTGGCGACCCGGCCTAAGACGAAGCCGAAGGATGGTAGTGGTGGGGATGGTGATGGGGAGGATCCGGAGCAGGCGAAGCTGAGGGCTGGATTGAATTCGGCGATTATTAGGGAGAAGCCTAATGTTAAGTGGAATGACGTGGCGGGTTTAGAAAGCGCTAAGCAAGCTTTGCAGGAGGCTGTAATTTTGCCCGTTAAGTTTCCGCAGTTTTTTACTGGTGCGATGGTTTGATTTTGATAATTTGATTATTATTGTGATTAAACTTTGGGATTTTGTTAATTACCTTCGGTGATTTGGTTTTTTTTGTGCTTGCGTTGGTGCTATTTAGGTGATTGAATTGATGGGTAGTGTTGTGAATTCCTGTTGCTTGATGGCTTGTATCATATTGGTAGGATTGTTGTGTTTTGATTCCATGTTTGTATATATGCGATGCTTTTTAAATGAAAAAGAAAAAGATACAACGTATGAGCAAAATAGAGTCATTTGGTTTGTTTATATTAAAGACATTGACAAAGTGCTTTTGAGAAGTTTGATTATGTATGGCTATGCTGTTGAAGGCGCCGCTTAGGGCGGGTTTTTCAAACAACGGCTAAAGGTGGCACGTGGGTGTTTTAAGTGATGACTCTTTATATATTAGATCATATTCTGAATGTTTAACTAGTCAACCCGCCCTTCGACTGGTCTAGGATGGCGCTTGGGCAGTGCTTAGGTTGGGTTGAACTCCCAAAACTCCTTGCCCCTCCTACCGCCTTTGACAGGATAGTTGTATGGTACAATTAATTTTTGAAGTGTAGTAATGAACTAAGTAAAATTCTCTGTTTGTTGATGGAATTTTATTGAAGTATTTGTTTTGTGTGCTTTTACAGTTGTTGCAGTTCTGTTCATATCAACTTCAATGTTTGCATTTCTGCGACTCTATGTCATGCTTTATTTGATAGCTGTATTCATTATCACAAAGATAGCGATATAATTTCACTTTGTGAAAGAGTTTGACAATTCTTATCTTGCTCAATTTCAGGTAAGAGACGACCATGGAGAGCTTTTCTATTGTATGGACCACCTGGAACTGGAAAGTCATACCTGGCCAAGGCAGTTGCAACTGAAGCTGACTCTACATTTTTCAGGTGACTTACTCATCAGCTCACCTAGTGCAATATTTGTTGCACTTTTGTTATGTATGTGTGTTCGCATAGTTTGCATAGAAAATAATGTTTATGCCGCAGTCATGTTAAGATGTATGCCTCGGAATGTGCAAAAGTATGGGGTAATATTTACCTTAACTTTTGAGTTTCCTAAAACATTTTTAGCTCAATCGATACTCTAGCTGATTACCTTACCGATTTATGATATCATGCCCGATACAATTTTAATTTTGCTTTGTTGAAAATTAAACAATGACTTTTTAATCCATTATGGCCAACCTTATCAATAGCTTGTGAAGGTCTACTGTTGGGGACATAGAAACACATACTCTTCCACATTCCAAATATATATATATATACACACGCACATATGATGAGATCATTGTGGGTCTTTTAATGTTTATGGATAGGGACCAGTATTGGGTATGTACTTACTGCCGGCTCTTAATACGATCTTTTTTCTGCCTGAGTAGTGTTTCTTCGTCAGACCTGGTTTCAAAATGGATGGGTGAAAGTGAAAAGCTTGTCTCAAGCCTTTTCCAGATGGCTCGTGAAAGTGCTCCTTCCATTATATTTATCGATGAAATAGATTCCTTATGCGGTCAGCGTGGAGAAGGCAATGAAAGTGAAGCTTCTAGGCGCATCAAAACTGAACTTCTTGTGCAGATGCAGGTATCAACAATTAGATCTTTCTTTCTAAGAGATTAGCAATTAGATTTGGGTGTCCAAGCCATAAAAATTTTCTTATATTTTATGGGACTCACTTTTTTGGGTAATAAATGTATAATGATTGCCAACTGTTGTTCCATCTGTGTCATTGAGTTTGATATGTCAATTTTCCATATCGTGATTGTTGATATAACTAATAAGTCATTTTGAATTTGAGCTTGACTAGGAAATTTGTTTCATGCTCCAGCCAATACGTGGATCAAACCTTTGCATTTTAGTCTTCTTTATAGTATATTGTATTGGTAGGAGTTGTCACATATTTAAGGGGAAAAAGAGTAGAAATCACAGTATCATTGACACTGGTATAGCAGTTGCATTTTCCTAAAAGAAATTGAATTTGCATTTCTCTAACTTTGAATTATATGTTTAGTATTTAAAAATTTTGAACTATAAGTTACAAATTCTACTATGTTTGGTACTCTTTCTGAAATCCCAGAATGTCAAAATCCTGAGAAATAGATTGATTAGTTCTTTCTAGATTTTCTCCCAGTTTTTAACTGGACTAATGACATATCCTTTGTACTCTTTTAGGGTGTTGGACACAATGATCAGAAGGTTCTTGTTCTTGCAGCAACAAATACTCCCTATGCTCTAGATCAGGTAAAGTTGAATATTAGGCAATTGTTTTCTTTGATTTTATCTTGTATGACTGAACTATTATGTATTGTGCCTAACCCATTGTGATACAGGCCATCCGGCGACGTTTTGATAAGCGTATATACATTCCTCTTCCAGATGTGAAGGCACGACAGCACATGTTCAAAGTATGCAAACTTCCCTAAATATTCATCTTCCTTTAAAATGATCATGGGGAAAGCTTTTTAGCTACATAGCCATCTTATCCATGAACAGGTGCATTTAGGAGATACTCCTCACAACTTGACTGAAAGTGATTTTGAAAGTTTAGCTCGCAAGACAGAGGGGTTTTCTGGTTCTGATATTGCTGTTTGTGTAAGTGCATATGAGATGGTTTTCTTTATGTTTGGGTCTTTTGCATATTATGCCTTGCTGTTAAAAGTGTTGATTTAAATTATACCCCAGCATTGACTTTTTTGATGTGGTCTCAACCCCTTTTTCGTCCGTGATTGTCACAGGTAAAAGATGTACTGTTTGAACCTGTACGGAAAACTCAGGATGCCATGTTTTTCTTTAAGACTAATAATGGTATGTGGATACCATGTGGTCCGAAGCAGCCGGGTGCTGTTCAGATTACCATGCAGGAGTTGGCAGCACAAGGGCTTGCATCGCAGGTAAGTGGCAGAGGAACGTTGTGAACATAAGTATTCTAATATCTTATTTCAACTTTTGCATTTAATTTAATATAAGGCTTTTTTCCCTTGCTTTCTTTTGCACAAAGTTTATGCGAGTGGAGAAAAGAAACATCCGCTACTTATATTGTTTAACTTCTTGTTGCCTGTTAATCCCCTTGCAGATACTTCCACCCCCCATCTCAAAAACTGATTTTGATAAGGTGCTTGCTAGACAGAGGCCAACAGTCAGCAAAGCTGACCTTGATGTTCATGAGAGATTCACAAAGGAGTTTGGAGAGGAAGGTTAATGGGTCAATGGATATAACGTTGAATCAGACCAGTGAGTGCAAGCAGTATGATTTGTATGCTATTTATCACTTCTGATCCGATCATTTCTTCTTCAAAAAGGGAAGGTGACCTGACTTCTCTTTTTATGTATTTAGATGGAAGAACTGGGATTTGAAATTTGGTACTTGTCAATTGTTTGTTTCAAATTGTGTAAAGAACAGTTCCCAAATTACTGCCTCACTATGTTGAACATGATGCATATATTCCCGGTTGCCCATATTGGTCGATACAATGATTTTTACTGACTAATTATCTGGTTTGATAGTGTTTTGGTTTACAGATATCTTTCAGAATTGCTGTAAAAAAGGATTGGATTGTTGGAGGGGTAGTAGCCAGCAAGTCTTAACTTTCGACTTTTTATGCGCTTTTTTATCCTTCTCTTTTGTGTACTCTAACCTGGTGGACAAGTGTGTGTCAACTGGTTAAAGTTTTCACACGGTTGCTCTTTGAGAATGGATGCCTTCTTTCTGGTGTCAAATGTGCTTTTTTTTTCCTCCTTGTCATGACATTTTACGAACTTTACGGCTGTCTTGCTGTGCATTGTGCTTGCATGTTTATGATTAGGATCATGTTTGAATATGCTGAATGGATTAGGGTAAATTGAGGTCAAGTTAGGGTTGGGTATGAGAATGTGATATTAATTAGGATTAGGGTTTGACAAATTGAGGTAGTTAGGGTTTGGTAAATTGAGGTTAGTGTTTGAAAATTTAGGTTCAATTAGGATTGGTGTTGAGTTCAATTAGGTAAGTTTAGGATTAGATTAGGGTTTTATAGTTTCAGGCTATCGACAACAGTTTCGACCATCACTACCGGCATATGAAGTTAACGCGCTACGCCACCATTCAACATGCATTACTCCTTTATGATCAGAAACTGTTACATTCAGGCGAGATCGAAAGGCTACTCCCTAATAAATCGATTTTTGTATAATCGGAACAACCAGATGAAGATTAGTCTGTTTTTTTTTAAGAACACTGTTCCTGTTAGCAGATGGAATCGGTGATTATATTCAAATTCAATGATGAAACTTCGGAGAGGCAAATCTGTTTGCTTCTTGAGTTTGGCTGTAACTATGTGTTCGGTGATTATATTCATAATAGCATATTTTGGAGCCAGTTTTGTTATTTCTGCAAATTTGGCTGACCAATTCATACCTGAACTTAAAATGTGTGATTCAAGAAGAAGAAATAAAGTTAAAAAAAAATAATAAGAAATTAGTAACTTAATTATAAAGTTGAAATAAGAATCAAATGCGTAAGATAGGGATAGCAGAAAAGCCCGCCCGGGCCCGGATTTTAAAAAATATATATATATTTATTTATATTTATATAATAAATTATATATATATATATATAATTTTTTATTATTAAAAAACCGGGTTCAGGAAAAACCCTGCCAAAGCCCTGGCCCGAGTCGGGTTGGACTTTCCCCGAACTCGATCTAAAATTTTATTAGCCGGGATCGGGCTGGACTTATCAAAGCTCAGGCCCAGCTCGACCTATTGCCATCCTTAGCATAAGAGCTTTTATCAAATTGACTAGAATTAATTTAGGAATTTATACATAGTGTTGAACTGAGCTATAATTACCTTTTCATAATCTTCTACCACTTTAATAGTAAAACGCGGTTAAAATTCAGTTACATTAAAATAATATCAATCATAATTTATATTAAAAAAATAATAAAATAAAATCAGTAAAAAGTTTGTAAATTCGATTTTATTCTTGATATTTGATGGAATTATGCTATCTCTTTGTGTGAATTGTTTAGTGCTTTTCTATGGAGCTCCAGCTTGTTTTTTTTTATTTTTTATTTGTAAGCCTATCATTTGTACTTATTAATGAAGTAGCACACTTCAAACAATTGAAACTTATAAAAGGATATATTGTAAAGGGGAGAAAAAATATGAAGAAATTTAATTTTATTGTTTTGGTTTGTGCATGAAAGGAAATTACATAATTTTTTTTTACAAATTTATCATTTTGTACTAAATTATCAATACTTATTATTAATTTTCTATAAAAATAAAAATAAAATATTATTTAATCTAAAATTATAAAATTAATAATTAAATGATTTTAAATTAAAACTAAATCAATTTCTAATTAAATTATTACCGAATAAAAATAATTTTGCCGATATTATAAATAATAATAATAATAATAAACAAGACATTATTTATATTATTGTAGTTAGAATCTCATAATAAATTGACAATTATTTTTATTTTTTAGCAATAATAATATATCAAAATAATAATTGACATAAAATGAGTTAAATTTCATAAACTATACGATTCTATATATTTCATATTCTCAACTTATTTTTTTAATAGATAACAAACTTATTTTATTTTTATTTTCTTAGCAAAATAATAAAAAAATAAATAAATTTCTCTAAATAAACATTATAAAAGAAAAAACTGGAATATTGTAGTAATAATAATAATTGAAAAAGAAATACTTAATATAAATAAATTTTTTTGACAAAAAAAAAATTGTAAATAATTATAAATAAACATTTTAAAATAAATAATTATAAATAAAAGTTTTTGAAATAAATACTATAAAATAATTTTTTGAAATAAATATAATAAAATAAAAGGTTGAAATAAATATTATAAAAGAAAATATGAATTAATTATTATAAATTCTAAAAAAAATAAACAAAAATTAATTATTATAAATACTAAAAAAATAAATAAATTAACATAAAATTTTAATCGGAGTAGTATTGTAAGTTTTTGTTTTCATTAAGAGAGGAATTGGATTCCTTACCATTTGGTGAGGAATCTAAATCTGACAATTTTAGGGAAATTAAACATGTAATAAGAATTAGAATTCATTTCCTCTTCTCTCTCATTTTCATGATTTAATTGGGTTCGTTTATTTCGCCCGAAAAGGAGTGTTTTTGTGTGTTTGGCTAGTGCCTAAAAATATTCTCCGAAAGCGTTTTAAGATGTTTAACACATTTAATATTTTCTACTGTTAGAAGTAAGCTGTAGATAAAAGGAAAAAAAAAATTATTATATATAAAATGACATACGGATTTATATTCCGTAAGTCATTTTTCGAAAATGGACTAAATTTTTGCATTGACAGGAAAACAGTTATGTTGACCAAATTTTCCGCAAGTGTTCCTAATATCGTAAAATGAGAAAAATATTTTTCGAAAAAAACTTTAACGGTGAAACAAAGAGATCCTAAATGTATTTAAAAGACAAAATAAAATGAAAATAGGACAATTTCACTAAAACGATTTTTTTTAAAAAAAAATACAACATTTCAATTTTATTATGTGAAGGTTTGGTGTTCAGTCCGCCATTTTATTATTTAATTATTTTAGCTTCAAGTTTTAATATAAGCTTTCAATCTCCTAGTAGGTAAATGAGAATAGAATTTCTCCAATGGATAGTGACATAACCTATACGGTCCCTCGCCACGTTGTATCCCCATCGAATGATCTAGAACATGGAAAATGTCTACCCTTATAGTAAAAGGTATGATGTTGATAATATCATGAATCGTGCTAAATCAAGAATCTCACATGATTCTATTGTTGTGGCCACAGTCTTAAGCACTGATCAAACATATCAACCCGTACAGTGGGATACAACTCTCATGACTAATAAAATTATTCGAGAGGGCGGTGATCCTCTATTGCATCTTCACAACCTTCATGCATTTCAATAAATGATCCACTCACACTCTATGACCGACTCTATGAATCGGGGAAAGAAGAATGTCAAAGTCACATGATCCATGCACAAGACTGTAAAGACCTAAGGTATAAGAACTAGTCATACAATCGATACATGAGAGTTTTCACATACACATATGATAAACATTTTATGTGAAAACTCTCGGTGGTCGATTCGATGGATATGAACCAATCATACACCCATGTGATACACCAAGCGGTTGGATCTCCGCTAGTAGCCTATGAGATAAGCTACCCCACTTAAGGGTGGATCATATCAACATCATATGCTAGTCTCTCCGCTTTGTGAATGCCCTGATTATTCAAAAAACTATGACTAGGAACATTGATGGAATAATGATTCTCATAAGGCGTGGAAGCCATCCTCTTATTATTCCAATGGCTTTATTATAAGTGTAAATAATCCAAACAAATTATACGAGACAGAAATAATAAAGAATGTCATTTTATTGATTAATACAAATATTACATCTCTATTATCTTATAAATGCATGTGTATTTAACCCACCTACAAGTTGGATATAAGGCATATTCCTAACAAAAATATCCATTTTTATCACTTTGTTTTCAACTTCATTTGATTGTATTATTGGGAATTCATTCTCATAATCAGTATGTTGTCGACACATTACCGCACTCCCAATAACCTTCATGCATACACAAAGCTCCTATTTGATTTTGATGAAGTAACATTCATTAAATTAAATATTTCAACTCTTTAAAGTTAGTTTTTAACCTTGTTAGTTCCATTTTTATTGGCAATGTCCCTGATAAAACAAGTTCAATTGAGTTGTAACAAGTCTTGAAGATCTTGGAGCAATTGGACTGGTATTCGGCAAAGCTGAAGCATTTTCTTTAGTGTTGCGTTCGAACGTGTGGCGTTAGTGGCACGTTCTCCATTGGGTTCGAACAAAATATTCCAGAGAGCAAACGTTCGAGGAAGCATTCGAACAAAACATTCCAGAGAGCAATCGTTCATAGTGCATTCGAGTAGCGTTCGAACAAGTCTTTCCGGTAGTCACGCGTTCGTGGTGCGTTCGAGTAAACGTTTGAACGTGACTGCGATCTGAACGCGTTTTTTAGACTTTTCACTATGAAAAACCCAAAATCTTCACCCTACCTATAAATAGAATGTGTAGCTATCTTCCCCAAGTGTTGAAACACAAATCCTTTGAGCCAAAATCCTTCAATGTTTTCAATATTGTTTGATTCCACCTTGAAGACTTCTTTCATCTTCTTATATTCTTTGTTAATGGTGAGAATCATTCTTTAATAAACCTTCAACACAACCTAATCCAAAATTCCTAATCCTTCATAGTTCTTTAGGAGGAAGTTTGGTAGTCGGAGTTCCAGCGTTTAAGAGTTGCAAAGACAATTCGCTCAGAGACTTCAGAGGTTCTAAAGAAAATCGTGGGGTACAGGCTTGAGGAGTTCCTTGAGTTCTTGCAATCTAGAGGTACTTAAGTCAGTGGAGTCGCCACCATATGTCTTGACCATCGATGTAAGTTTTTCTATATATGGTGGATTGGACTGGTAGCCGAGATAATCAGAATGATTTTTTACTCGCACGAGTTTTCTACTTCGTCACCAAAATTATTGTGTTGATTTTGTGTTATTGATTTTAATATTCAGCATTAAATTAATCATGTTAATTTCATGGTTGCTTGTTGAGAATCCATAGTGACAGTAATTAAGACTTGTCTTGATTATTGTGATAATTTCCGTATAGGGTCAGAACCTAGGATATATACGAACTTTCAATTGGTATCAGAGCCTGAACTCGATCTTTGACCCGTTTGCTATGGATCGTAGTCAACCCTTAAATTGTCCGCCATTTTTTGATGGCATATAATATTTACATTGTAAGGTTCGCATGAGAGCGTTCCTTAAGTCCTTAGATGAGAGAGTCTGGATGACAGTAGAATACAGGTGAAACCTCATGTAGTATAGTTGATGGAGTCTCTTCCCTAAAGACAAATTGACCTAGACCAATGACGAATTTGATGCTAGCAACAGGAACATCAAGACACTTAATGCCATACATGGTGCTGTATGTTCTGCTGAGTTTAGGAGAATCTCAATGTGTGAGATAGCCAAGGATGTTTGGGACATCCTGCAGACTGTGCATGAGGACACATTGTCTATTAAAAATAATAGACTCCAGGATCTTGCTATTAGGTTTGAGGTCGCTCAGATGAAATATGATAAGATATTTGATGAGTTTTATTCTGAGATTAACAATGTCGTTAACTCAAGCTTTAACCTTGATGAGACTATCCCTACTAGTAGGATTGTTAGGAAAATCCTTAGATCTATGCTTGATAAGTTCCTACCCAAGATCACGCCATTGAGGAGAGTAATGACCTTGATCAGCTTAAATTAGATGACCCTGTAGGAAAACTGCAGGTTTATGAGAAGAAACTTCCTGGTTATAAAAAGCCAAAAGCTATAGTGATGAAGATCGCGAATAAAGTAGCTTATGATCTGTCTAGTGATGATGATAATACCCTCACAGATTATGATTTGGCCATGTTTGTAAAGAAGTTTAAGAAATTTCTTAAACTGAAGAAGAATGGTCATAGCAGTGATAGAGATAGGGAGGATATGCCTAGATAGAGTAGACATAGCTGAAGAGAGTCTAGAGATGATAGAGGTAGTAGACCATGTGGTATCCAGTGTCATGAATGTGAAGGATATGGACACATTAGACATGAGTGTCCCACATACCTTAAGGCTAAAGGTAAGAAAGCCATGACAGTCTCCCTTAGTGATTCAGAATGTGGCTATACTTCTTATGAGTCTCCTAAGAATAAGAGCAATTTTATGGCATTTGTTGTTAGTGTGTCTGGTGAGAGAGAGGATAATGTTAGTGATGCTGATTCGAAATTCTCCCACGATGAGTCAATTGATGATGATAATCTTCAGGTAGCCTACACTGAACTGTTTAATGAGAGTCTAGTTATCAAGAAGGCGAATATAGAGGTCAATAGAGGTTGAAAGAAGTAGAGCTAGAAAAAAATGAAGCTCAAGCTAAGTTTGAGCACAACCTTGTGATGATTGATGACCTTGAGGAGAGGAATAAAAGTCTAGTTGATAGAGTCCAAACCTTATAAACTGAACTTGAAGATGCTAGAATCCAACTGTCTGCATTTTCTAGTGGGAATAAAAAAGTGGATCGTATGTTAGGTATTAGTTTTGAGCCTAACTGTGATAAGGCGTCATCATCTAGAGCTGTGTTTGTCTCTGCTAAACATGACTTAGGTAAGAAACATGTTGATTGTTGTCATGTGATTCCTCCGTTTGTTCCTCATCATGAGTCTCAACCTCGATCTAGAGGTATTGTGGGTAAACCTCGCTCTCATCCGAGGTTTGTGCCCGTGTGCCATCATTGTGGCAAGGCATGACACATTAGGCCTAAGTGCTTCATGTTGCACAAATAAAAGAAGAGGCCTAAGAGTGTGTCACCTAGATTTGCTACTTCAAATCTAGTTTCTTAAGTTTTTACACTAATTAAACAAACACAATTTTTTAGTGAGAAACTTATTTTGTTGACTGAGAATACTTGTGGATGCTGGAATTCGGCCGAGGTCCA
Source organism: Zanthoxylum bungeanum (assembly GCA_019454045.1). Lineage (NCBI taxonomy): Eukaryota > Viridiplantae > Streptophyta > Magnoliopsida > Sapindales > Rutaceae > Zanthoxylum > Zanthoxylum bungeanum. Next base: position 86,426 of record SKCR01037540.1, read on the forward strand.
CAATCAGAATTTGTAAATTGGGGGCATTAGCGATCCTGCAAGACAAAGGTAGAATGAGCGGGAGTAGACTACCCACCGGTGTGGTGGGTGCCGGGGGCACTCCGACGCTCAAGTCAGTAGTATGAAATGAGCAGTAAATGTGTAAAATGTGAAAGCAAAGCTTACTATTACCATGACCTTCTTTGGGTGGCCGTGAGGGCGGAATGAAGTGTTTAAGAAATGTGAAGCTCTGAGAGCTTGTGTAAGATAGCAGAAGCTGTAAGAGAGAAGTCAGGCTTGCTCCCTCTCTTTTCTCGTATTTCGTTGCCATTTATAGTTGAAGGTGAGTGATTTTTATAGCTGGCATAAGTCCCACAATGTGCTAAGATATCTTTATTTAGTGATCAAAGTGGAGTAGGATAATCATGTTTAGGGAAAGTGGGAATCGGTTGGTAAAGGTTTGGCTTTATGCGTGAATCAAGTGGAATAAGGTTTTTATTGGGCTTTCTCTTGGGCTTTCATCTATGTCTATGGGTTTAGTCTTTATTTTCGGGCTTTGTATACTATTTGGGTTTTAAGGTAAAAGACGATTTTACCCTTGGACCAAATTTGGCCCATACAGTTTGTCCCTTACTCTCTAAGTCAAAAAGTTTTTGTCTTAGAGAGTATATACGTTTACGTCATATGACATTGATCATAAAAGCATGTGATAAGAATGTATCAGCTTTTGCCAAATGTCGTACCAAAATATATACAAAAACGTGGGTTTCTGTTTGCATGCATTTGAGGAAGTTTTTTTTTTTTTTTTTTTTTTTTTTAGCTTCTTGATTTATCTAGGGTCATGGAGTACGTGTCTTTGACCGAACTGAAATAGAGTTTCAGGAGTTCATGAGTCCAGGGGAATGTTCCTTGTCGACTGAACCAAACGGTAGTTCAGGAGTATGCTTTGACTCGACATGAGTCCAGGGGAATGTCCCTTGTTGACTGAACCAAACGGTGGTTCAGGAGTTTACTTGACTCGACATGAGTCCAGGGGAATGTTCCTTGTCGACTGAACCAAACGGTGGTTCAGGAGTTTACTTGACTCGACAAGAGTCATGGGGAATGTCCCTTGTCGACCGAACCAAACGGTGGTTCAGGAGTTTACTTGACTCGACATGAGTCCATGGGAATGTCCCTTGTCGACTGAACCAAACGGTGGTTCAGGAGTTTACCTGACTCGACATGAGTCCAGGGGAATGTCCCTTGTCGACTGAACCAAACGGTGGTTCAGGAGTTTACTTGACTCGACATGAGTCCAGGGGAATGTCCCTTGGTCGACTGAACCGAATGTAGGTTCAGGAGTTACACTTGACTCGACAAGAGTCATGGGGAATGTCCCTTGGTCGACTGAACCGAATGTAGGTTCAGGAGTTACACTTGACTCGACAAGAGTCATGGGGAATTGTCCCTTGTCGACTGAACCGAATATAGGATCAGGAGATTACACTTGACTCGATAAGAGTCATGGGGAATTGTCCATTGGTCGACTGAACCGAATCTAGGATCAGGAGATACACTTGACTCGACAAGAGTCATGGGGAATGTCCTTGGTCGACTGAACCGAATGTAGGATCAGGAGTACACTTGACTCGATAAGAGTCATGGGGAATTGTCCCTTGGTCGACTGAACCAAATGTAGGTTCAGGAGATACACTTGACTCGACAAGAGTCATGGGGAATGTCCCTTGGTCGACTGAACCGAATATAGGATCAGGAATACACTTGACTCGACAAGGGTCATGGGGAATGTCCCTTGTCGACTGAACCAAATATAGGATCAGAGATACACTTGACTCGACATGAGCCATGAGGGATGTCCCCAGTCGACTGAACCATAAGACGAAGGTCAGGATAATCTCCATATTGCTGGTCAATGACCAGGGGAGTCTTCAAATATTTCTCGACCAGATGAAGGTCATATGTTGATTCTACATGAGCCATGTGGGATGTCCCCAGTCGACTGAACCATAAGACGAAGGTCAGGATAATCTCCATATTGCTGGTCAATGACCAGGGGAGTCTTCAAATATTTCTCGACCAGATGAAGGTCATATGTTGACTCTACATGAGCCATGTGGGATGTCCCCAGTCGACTGAACCATAAGACGAAGGTCAGGATAATCTCCATACTACTGGCCAAGGACCAGAGGAGTCTTCAAATTTTTATAGACCAGATGAAGGTCATATGTTGACTCTTTATGAGCCATGGGTGATCTTTACTCTACTAGACCTGAAGAAGGTCCACAGAGCTGTGGTCGAATGAACCTGATGAAGGTCCATGTGAATCTTCATTCTACATGACCTGATGAAGGTCAGGAGACTACGGTCGAATGAACAGTATATCAAGGTCATCACTTACTATACTAGACCTGAAGAAGGTCTATGATGCTACAATGGAATGAAATTGATGAAAGTCATCACTCCTCACTCTTCTATGAGACTACTGTCGACTGGACTTGTCGAGTGGACTTGATGGAAATCCAATGAGCTATGGTCGAATGAACCTGATGAAGGTCCATGTGAATTTCCATTCTACCTCTCCATGAGACTACGGTTGAATGAACATGTAGTATGGACTTGATGACTGTATATCAAGGTCATCACTTACTATACTAGACCTGAAGAAGGTCTATGATGCTACAATGGAATGAAATTGATGAAAGTCATCACTCCTCACTCTTCTATGAGACTACTGTCGACTGGACTTGTCGAATGGACCTGATGAAGGTCAAAAGTCATCACTCACTATACTAGACCTGAAGAAGGTCCATGAGACTACAATAGATAAACTTGATGAAAGCCATCAATGTCACTGCCATTCTACGAGACTACTGTCGAATGGAGTTGGTCGAATGGATTTGATGGAAGTCCAAGGAGCTACGGTCGAATGAACCAGATGACGGTCCATGTGAATCTTCATTCTACCTGACCTGATGAAGGTCAGGAGACTACGGTCGAATGAACCTGATAATGGTTCATTAGGCTATGGTCGAATGAACTTTGATGAAAGACATTACTCCCCACTCTTCTATGAGACTACTGTCGACTGGACTATCAAATAGACCTGATGAAGGGCCATTAGGCACCGTCGAATGAACCTAATGAGTATCTATGAGAATCTTCATACTATAAGACTTGATGAAGGTCACGAGACTACTGTCGAATGGACATGTCGCATGGAGTTGATGAATGTCTATCAAGGTCATTACTTACTATACTAAACCTGAAGAAGGTCTAGGATGCTACAATGGAATGAACTTGATGAAAGTACTATGTGAATTCTCATTCTACTATCCATGAGACGACTGTCGAATGGACCTGTCAAAGGTCCATGAAGGTCACCACTCATTCTCCTGATGAGGGTTTATGAGACTACGATCGAATGGACTTGGTTGAATGAACTTGATGGAAGTCCAAAGAAATCATTATTCATTATCCTAGACTTGAAGAAGGTCCATGATACTACAGTCGAATGAACTTGATGAAGGTCATTACTCATCACTCTTCTATGAGACTATTGTCGACTGGACTCGTCGAATGGACTTGATGGAAGTCCAAAGAAATCATTATTCATTATCCTAGACTTGAAGAAGGTCCATGATACTACAGTCGAATGAACTTGATGAAGGTCATTACTCATCACTCTTCTATGAGACTATTGTCGACTGGACTCGTCGAATGGACTTGATGGAAGTCCAATGAGGTCATCACTATCATAGACTTGATGAAGGTCCATGAGACAATGGTAGAATGAACTTGAAGAATATCTATCAAGGTCATTACACTTCACACTTCTGTGATACTACTGTCGAATGAACCTAATGAAGGTCAAAGAGAATCTTCATTCTACTGGACTTGATGATGGTCATGAGACTACGGTCGAATGAACCTGATGAAGGTTCATGGGTCTTTTCCAATACTTTCTAGAGTTTATGGAAATCCATCAATGTAGTCTAGAGTGGATGATAATCTCCATACGTAGTATAGATGATTATCCTCATATGTAGTATGGAAGAGATGGATGCCTATCAAGATCATTACTAATTATACAAGACCTGAATAAGGTCAAAGATATTATAATAGAATGAACTTTGATGAAAGTCACATATAATTTTCATATTATCTAACTTGATAAAAGGTTGGTTAATTGGACCTAAGGGAGATTGAAGGAAGTTCTTCAATCTACTAGACATGATAAAAGATTCTTTATGTAGTATGGAGTTTGGCTATATTAAATCAACGTAGCATGGAGATGATGACTAACCTTTGACTTAGTCCGGAGGAGTTGATAATCATTCCAAGTAGTCTAGGAGAGATTGGAGTTTTCCATGTAGCCTGAAGTTGATAGCCATCCACTTTGTAGTATGGATAGTATGACAATCATGCAGTTTTGTTGCTTTAGCTTTATATTCATGTAGCATGGGCGCACTTATCATTGGTTGCCAAGGTTCACGGCCCGGACTACCACAATGAGTCTACTTTATGTCATCACTTGATATGAGTGATGGAATACAAGACAAAGAAGTCCTGCTTATAGTCAAAGAACTTCAATTTGTTGAGTTACTGGTATCCACACTTGTTTGCCCCAGTTCAATCTACATGAGTCTACTGGATAGACATCATTGGTATCCTTTTGCCAGCGTCCACACCATAACATACCCATTCATTTATGGGTCCCACTGTCGTATGAATATTTACCATTAACCATCATTTTGTGTTTAAAAAAAAAAAAAAATTCATTTCAGATAAACATTGTGTGTGGCATCTTGAAACTACCGAGTGGTAGCTTCTCGTGGAGTGGAGGTTCTATTTTTGGATGAGAGGCTATGAGTTTTTTGTAGTGTGGTAGTGTGGGGATATGTGGCGTGTGGCAGCATCTTCATTGGCCATCTGTGAGTGGGCAATGTTTGCTTACTTGTGAGTGACTTGCTTGAAAGTAACTTCCCAAGTGATGTGGTACAATATTTTTACATGAGAGGTTTGGGTTTTTTGTTGTTTGAAGCTGTGTGCCACTCACGTACCGATGTGGGTTTCCTTTTATTGCTTGTTGTTTGAAACTTCCCTTCTCACTAATCGATGTGGGACTCTGGTGTTTTTTTTTTTTTTTTTGCAATTATTTCGGTCTTGCTTGGTGCTTGGGCCGATGATGTTTGTTTAGGCTTTCTTCTCGCCAGTTGTGGCGTTTGGGCTAGGCTGGGGTCCATTCTGTTTCGCCGAGAGGTTCCTTGGGTTGTTGTGGCTCTTTTAGGCCAAGTTAAAATTTTGTAAGGGAAGTTGAGACTCTTTTCATGTCCTACTGGCGTTAGCTTTGGTGATGGGCTGGGCCTTGTTTTGATATAACTGCTATGGATTTCTAGTTGGTTTGCTTATTTTTTAATGCTTTATTTTCGTAAGAAATGTATGGTCGACTGGAGAAGATAACAAACTTTTTATATAGTCTTTTATGTAGTCTGGAAGAGATGCAATCCTTTTAATGTCATCTGGCGCAGGTGACAGTGAGACTCTTTTCATGTCGTACGGAGAAGATTGAGATTCATCCCTGTCGTCTGGAGATGATAAATATGAATAATCTTCTTATGTTATTCAAAAGTGATTGACAATCCATTCATGTCGTATGGATTTGTTAGTCTTCTATCTTGTCGTATGGAGAGTATGACAATCCTCACATGTAGTGAGAGGTTGATGATGATCCTTCTACCTAGTCTGGAGGACACAATCATTTTCCATGTCGTATGGAAAAGATAGCCTCATGATGGTGGATTTTCACTGGCCATATTGTTGACTGCTTCTAAGAGATTAGCTTGATAATAAGAAAGTTGGGATGACTTGTAGTCTCGCGCTGTATTGTAGAGTGGCTAATTATGCTACCACCGGGTCTGGTATCTGTTTGTTGCTCGAAGCCATGGATAGTTATGTTTGTAAGGATTGTAGGCTGAGTGGTCTTTGCTTGCTATGAATTGCTAAGGCCCCACGGTGGGCGCCAAATTGTGGATGCTGGAATTCGGCCGAGGTCCACAATCAGAATTTGTAAATTGGGGGCATTAGCGATCCTGCAAGACAAAGGTAGAATGAGCGGGAGTAGACTACCCACCGGTGTGGTGGGTGCCGGGGGCACTCCGACGCTCAAGTCAGTAGTATGAAATGAGCAGTAAATGTGTAAAATGTGAAAGCAAAGGCTTACTATTACCATGACCTTCTTTGGGTGGCCGTGAGGGCGGAATGAAGTGTTTAAGAAATGTGAAGCTCTGAGAGCTTGTGTCAGAGAGCAGAAGCTGTAAGAGAGAAGTCAGGCTTGCTCCCTCTCTTTTCTCGTATTTCGTTGCCATTTATAGTTGAAGGTGAGTGATTTTTATAGCTGGCATAAGTCCCACAATGTGCTAAGATATCTTTATTTAGTGATCAAAGTGGAGTAGGATAATCATGTTTAGGGAAAGTGGGAATCGGTTGGTAAAGGTTTGGCTTTATGCGTGAATCAAGTGGAATAAGGTTTTTATTGGGCTTTCTCTTGGGCTTTCATCTATGTCTATGGGTTTAGTCTTTATTTTCGGGCTTTGTATACTATTTGGGTTTTAAGGTAAAAGACGGTTTTACCCTTGGACCAAATTTGGCCCATACAATACTCATGTGGAAGAGGTTCCTAGAAAGGTTTGGGTGAGGAAGCAAAATGTCTTCCCATATACTTCTGGATGCCTTGATCCTGACAGGCATGATAAGAGTGCACTTCGGTGTAACTCTGCTTAGAAGTTGCATTTGTCTTCATATTGCATGTGTGTGCGTGTGTTTTATGTTTTTGCACGTTTGTTTTCATTTCACTGCATATGGGTGTGTGTGTGTTTTGTTTTTGTTGTTTGTCCCTTGGTATATAAGATGGAAACCCGGACATAAATTTCATAGCCGATTCCGAATGGATGGTAGTATGATCTGCACTCGAGATACAACTCCACGTACCATTGGATAATGACAAACCATGTTGTATCTTTACATTTTTTTTTATGTGTGTGCGTGTTAAAACTGAAAAATAAAAAATATATATATATAATTGAAAAAGACCAAAAATATTTTTGTGGCTTGTTCGAGCATTAAAAGCATGTGCATGTGATCCTGGTATGTAGGATATATGGTTATGCATGTATAATATGCTTTTATTTTTCTTGATGCTCTGTATGCAAGAGTATGTGTGATAAAAACTTTTAGTATATATTGTGTTTGCACTTCACATATCCGATTTTATTATGTTAAGGCTTGGTCACATGTATGAGTTTTTGGACTAACAATCTAATTTCTACCATTTCTTGCTCACTAAATACTATGACCTTTGACTAAATGACATTGTTATCTCATTGTAAAAGCAAAAAGAAATAAAATAAATTTCATGAGACTCAAGTGCAAAAGAGCCAATGTGGTCAAATTCAAAGATAATGGCAAAAATTCTTCACTCGAAAGAGTTGTCATTTATGAGCTCCTGATATTTATGGGGGAAAATAACATAGTATGCAACCAATGTTGTTTAATTTCAGGTCCAAGTTATCCTGGGAGAACGTTAGCTACATAACCCGTAGAGTACCGAGACGGGGCTAATAAGTTCTTAAGGACAGATATACATCTCGACTTGGACTGCAAGTTTTGTCATTTACAAGATTTTTCTTCATTTTCCAAGTTTTAGGGTTTATGCATATTAGTGTAGATCTAGTTTGCGTTCTGTGTTTTGATTGTTAATTGCATGTGAATTTCGTTTAATGACACTATTTTTCACCAACAAAGACTACCTTGGTGATTTACCCTTTCCTACTTAAACTAATATATAACTTAACCCTTTTACCTACGACATTCAATACACTTTCAGCTTGGACTCCTTGTACTCTCCATAATTACAATAATTGAAATTTACAAGAATATTAAAATTATAAATATAGAAAAAGGACACGCAGTCCCTATTTAATGTTACAAATCAAAAAGAATTATCTAAATCGAAACATTGCCCATAATCATTCCTTTCCCAAAATGATAAAATTAGAAATTTTTTTTTTTTTTATCAAATTTAGACAAAAATCACAATTTTCAGAAAGTTCTAGGTAAATCGGTTTATTGTTTCATAAACTGACTTACCGGCTAACCTAAAATGGCTAGCCGGTTTGTCAAAAACGGCGTCTCATTTTAATTTTATGGCGCACATTGGAAGACCATTTAATAAACCAGCATAGCCAAAAATAATAAGTTGTTTTGTCGCACACAATGACAAAATGTTACTATTTTTTTATTTTTTATTTTTATTTTAATGGTTCTATTTTTGACAATAAACATGCATTGTAGTTATTATTAAAGTGGAATGATTTAATATAAAAAACAATGATAATAATTTATTTTTAAAAAAAATTAAAAATGGTGAATAAATTTTTCATTTACATGAATGTTTTTCATGATTCATTTTTACGTGTGCGTGACTTGATGATATATGATTCATGATTTAAGAGAATACGAAACAGTCGAAAATTTTATCTACTATACTTAAATTTAGAAGGAATACTTTGAAGATGAAATTTTCAATCAATTAAAAAAAAATGTAGTTTGGATTTTCTGAATTCAAAAACTCATAAACTAAATTTAAAAACGGAACTTTTACTCCTCTTTAACCCCATCTAGGGTTTTTACTTTTAAAAAATTATACCACAATCCGTACGTCGCTTCTTTTGCTTTGTCTACAGACCCGGTTATTTTGATTCTTCAATCTTGGGGCTTTTTCGGTGGTACCATAAACCTCGAATTTGGATACTTTCTTACTTCAAAACCCTAAGTTTTTTTTCCCTCTTGTTTGTAGACACTGGATTTGCTTAATTTGTTACTGGGTTTTCAACGAAACAAAGTAATATTAATGTTGTTCATATATTTCTCTAATTTTTTTTTTTATTTGATTATAAATTGTTTTTATTTTGTTCTAGCATTCAGTTGGGATTTCTATTGACGGCGTGTTCAAAAAATCTTTGAAGGTGTGTGCCCTTTTGATATGTTTTGAAGAAACAATATAAAGGAAGCTGTATTCATTTTTTTCTTCTTAGGAGAATTGCTGAGCAAAGGAGATGATTGCTGAGAAACCCAGTTGGGTTAGGCATGAGGGAATGCAGATTTTTTCCATTGATGTTCAACCTGGTGGCCTCAGGTTTGCTACTGGTGGAGGTGACCACAAGGTATACTTCCTCTCATCACTCCCCTAAAATGCAAAAGGAGAAAATAAAGTGAATTGTTAGAAGGTCTTTAGCATGTGAGGCACTTGGAAATACTGAATTCTGTAATTGGAATTGTATATGGTGTTCAAATTTTGTTCTTTTTTTTTTTACAAAAAAATTTTGCTTGTCTATGTAATATAGTGTCTCTTGGCTCATGTAGAAGTCTGACATGAAATTTTAACTCTTTTGTTATTTCTGCTGATAGCTTATACTCTGATATTAGCTGCAAGGTCTTAAAAGATTCTGTTGTTATCTTGATTGCTTTCGTTAAGGGCCTTGTTTACAACAGTGTGTTTATTTTTTGTTGCATTGTCGCTTCAAAACTTTTCCAGTTCAGTGAACTGCTTTGCGGCTATTTGTAGCATTGGCATCTTGGTGTGTGTGGAAACAATCTGTGTTGATGCAGACAATATAAAAAGAACATATTAGGTGGAATACTGGAGTTGGTGACTGAGTGGGTTCGAACATGAGTGTCTATGTGTGCACTGGTTGTTTGAGCAGAAGTGGTTTTGGTATATTCTACCTGCTTAAGTTGGTTGCAATGGAGATTTTCAGAATTCTATTTATAGCTTTTTAGTTTGGCAGTGCAAATTGTGTTTTCTTTTGGTTTTTATTTTTGTTCCTAATTTTATATAATTTGATATAAAGATCATTCAAATTGGCTGTTTGTTGAGATGGTTGGATCAATTTGTTGTTTATATGTGTTTTGGATAGGAAGCTATTTCCCTCAATTGTGGTTATGGAAGATAGTTGCGGGGTCAGTAATAGGAGAAAAATTCGTGAAGAGTGAGTAATTGGGAATGATGTCATGTATCTGGAGGGAGGGTAGTGTTGTTAACAAGTTTTTGGGAATATTCTACTTAAATGTGTTTATTTTGTCCCTCGGAATCGTGCATATTTGGTTTTTCAATATTTAATTTCGACCTATAACTGTTCATGATTTGTCTATTCCGCAACACTAGTTTTACTGTTTTAGTTACAAAATATATTCAGTCCCTATTACTATTTGGAAGTTATGGATTATATTCCCTCCCACTTTTTGGTTTGTACTTGTGAGTTTTTTCTGTGAATCAGTTTAATCTTACTAATAGTCAGAAACTAGTTTACACCCCCGTGAATGATTTATGGAGGCATCACTTGTGTAATTTTTTTTGGTTATATTGCTTTCATGTGCATATTTTATGAACTCGCATTGCATTTTATTGTAAATCGCGACAGCTAATGGGAAAAAAAATGTTGCTTGTAGGTTCGTATATGGAACATGAAATCTGTTGGAAAGAACTGTGGAAATGATGAATCAACACAGACGCTTCTTGCAACCCTTCGTGATCATTTTGGGTCAGTGAACTGTGTTAGGTGGGCAAAGCATGGACGGTGCATTGCATCAGGGTCAGATGATCAGGTTATTTTGATTCATGAGAAAAAGCCTGGGTCAGGAACTACAGAATTTGGTAGTGGAGAGGCCCCAGATATAGAAAACTGGAAAGTTACAATGACTTTAAGAGGACACACTGCCGATGTGGTAACTAAATTGTTTTACTATTTACATGTTTTGACACCAAATGAAATAAAAATGGATTATTCTGTATTACTATTTTCTGAATTGTATTTATTTTGGTGAATTTTTTCCATTTTTGGAAATATGAGGCGTTTTCAGAATACCAGTTTGTGTATCTACAATATAGAGAAACATTACAAGTACTTATAGTTATATATAAATAGATGAAAAGTCGAAACTTAGCTGAATAGTTTATTGGAATGCCTTAGTTTCTGCCATTAATTTCTAATATCCCCTCTGGTACTGTCTAACTGGGGAGTTGTTCCATGCTTAAAGTAGGTGGATCTCAATTGGTCTCCAGATGACTTAAGATTGGCTAGTGGAAGTCTAGACAACACAATCCACATCTGGAACATGAGCAATGGTATTTGTACTGCTGTTCTTAGGGGCCACTCTAGCCTGGTTAAAGGAGTTACTTGGGATCCGATTGGCTCCTTCATAGCTAGTCAATCTGATGATAAGACTGTCATTATATGGCGAACAAGTGACTGGAATCTTGCTCACAGAACAGATGGGCATTGGGCAAAATCAGTATGTTCCTAATTGGTGACTTCTCTTTCATTCTTAGTTTCAATTTCTATTCGTTAATGAGAGTGTATCCTTTTCAGCTTGGCTCTACATTCTTCAGGCGGCTTGGATGGTCTCCTTGTGGCCATTTCATAACAACAACTCATGGTTTCCAGAAGCCTAGGCATTCTGCACCTGTTCTAGAGAGAGGGGAATGGGCAGCAACATTTGATTTCTTAGGACACAATGCCCCTATTATAGTGGTGAAGTTTAATCACTCAATGTTCAGAAGGAATTCCACTAATTCGCAGGAAGTGAAAGCTGCCCCTGTTGGATGGACAAATGGGACTTCTAAGATTGGAGGGAAAGAATCCCAGCCATATAATGTGATTGCAATTGGAAGTCAGGACCGTACTATAACTGTATGGACAACCGCAAGTCCCCGTCCACTCTTTGTTGCCAAGCATTTTTTTACTCAAAGTGTTGTGGATTTATCCTGGTAAGTACATACATTTCTGAACTATTTGGTAATTGATATGTAAATTGTATCTCAATTGTGACTCTTACCTTTTTCTACCCGATCCTTTTTTTGTCTTTGTTTGGGTTTTTTCTTCTCATAGATTGTTCATTTTTCATATTGGAAACAGGAGTCCTGATGGTTATTCACTTTTTGCCTGTTCCCTAGATGGAACAGTGGCTACTTTCCATTTTGAGGTGAAAGAACTTGGCCATAGGCTGAGTGATGCTGAACTTGACGAGTTAAAGAGAAGTCGTTATGGTGATGTCAGAGGTCAACAGGAAAATCTAGCAGAGAGTCCAGCTCACTTATTGCTTGAAGCAGCATCTGCTAAGCAAACCACAAGTAAAAAGGTGGTTTCTGATGTTCAGCCAACTCAGGCACCTGTAAAGTCTTCTGGCAATTTTGGGGTCACAACAAAGACGTCTGAGCCTCATGCTGATGATGGGAAGAAGATCGGGGGAGTTGCTGGTGATGGTTTAGATAAAGTGTCAACTTCTGGCCGGATTTCTAGTCCAGTTAAACAAAGAGAATATAGGAGACCTGATGGCAGAAAGAGGATTATTCCAGAAGCAGTGGGAATGCCAGTTCAGCAGGAAGGTGTTTCTAGTGGGGCTCAATCTCAATTGCATGACTTCCCTCCGGCTTCATCTGATCACAGAAAGGAAAATAATGGAGTGGTTCCTGCTGATGGTGCTATGAGAGAAGTTTCTGTCAGGGGAACACTGGGCAGTCGTTCTGGAGTTATTGCCAGGGCTACCATTACTGAGAATCTGGTTATTGAGAAGGTTTCAGTATCTGCAGGCGGGGATGGAAATGTCAGCATAGAACAATCTGGGAGGGTGAAGGTTTCTGGTTCAGTTGCTGCATCTACTACCACTCTTTCTATTAGAGTATTTGATAAGAAAGAAGGGGCAGATAATATACCAATTTGCTTGGAAGCTCGTCCTAGGGAACACGCTGTAAATGACATTGTTGGAATTGGAAATACATGTATGATGAAAGAAACAGAAATCGCCTGCACAAGAGGGTCTCAAACTCTTTGGTCTGATAGGATAACAGGGAAAGTCACTGTTTTAGCTGGAAATGCTAACTTCTGGGCTGTTGGCTGTGAAGATGGATGCCTACAGGTAAGTAAAAATGTTTGATCCTTAATTTTTTTTTCTTTTTAATTTCTTTATCGGTTTATCCATTCTATTAATGCAGTCATTGGCATGTTATTAGAAAGCTACTCGATGATATTTGGGTCGTAATCTTAAATCTTTTGTCATTGTGCTTGCAGCTTATCTTTATATATTTATGTTTTATTACAAATAATTCTTGTACAAATTTATGTTGTCATTGTTTCGTAATTGATTTCTGTGAAATGCCACTAGATGTGTAGTTCTTTTTTTTCTTTCACATTTGATATCATTTTAGATCTAAGACTATGAATCCATTGCGTGTATAGAATAAATAATAATATCTATCTTTTGAAGGGCGACTTCTCCACATTTTAGAATTCTGAAGTTGGGTCCAACATCCTGATATTGTATGTATGAATGATACTGTGAGAGGTGACTTGCTGGTAGATCAAAGAAATCAACCGCTCTAGAAATTGAATTTAACATCATAAGTATGAAGGGGCAGACATCTTCTACCATCATCTTCCCCAGTCTCACTGTCATGTCATCATCTCTACCCTAATAACAGTCTCCCATCAACCATCAATCATCAACCATCAAATGCGTCCATTATTGGCCTTATCCTTGTGTACTTTCCTACCTGCAAACTTATTGTTTTTCCTATGATTTGAAAAGACGTAGGCCAGTTAGATTTGGTGATTGTCATGAATGTAGAATGGATCATTGTGGTTGATTAAAAGACCGATGCTTTGATGAGATAGTTACAGCAATAGCCAATAGGTCAATTAAATAGTTTCGATCTAGGTGGTGGTCTATGTTAGTGTCTTAGTTTGTTCTTGTGTAAAACCTACATTGCTTTCTGAATAGTACCAAGGATGCTATGATTTCATTGGACTTACCAGAAGTTAGGTTCCGCCGTAGATTAAACACTCCATCTGAGGCGCCGCCTCGGCCACCTCACGGCCAGCGGTGCGTCAAGGTTATTGCCTCAGGCCGAGTTTTCAACGGGCTCGTCTCAAAGGCCTGAAGCGGTCTGTCTCATGACGCCTCATAACTGTTCTGCGAGAGGATGGTGGGAATGGGAACTGTGGCCATCTAAATTAAGAATATATATCTTTCGTAGTATAAAGGCACAAAATATGGTCATTTTTTACTTGCCAAAAGCCTGGAAATAGTTTTATCCTCTCAAATGTGTAGCATGTTTGTCTGACGCCTTATAAAGTTTAAATAATCAAGTCTTTCATGCAAAACACCGTAGAGATGGAATAACTCAAACTTGTAAAGGTTTTTTAGTCTGATTGGGAATTAACAAATTTCTCATGCGACTAACGTGATATTCAATTTGTTGACCTATTTTTCTAACAGTTTGATACCCCTAGAGTAGCCAATTTTTACGGGTCGGGTCGGGTTTTTTTTTTGAATTTTGTGAGATCCGATCGGGTCGGATCACGTGGGTTGGGAAACCCTGAACCCGAAATTTGAGAGGTGAAACCCGATCGGGTTGAGTCGGCCAAAAAAATAATTTTTTTAATGAATTAATTATTTTGAAATATAAATATTAGTTATTTTATGTCCCGAAAATTATCATAATAAAGTTTCAAGACAACAAAAGTAATAAATAAATGAAATAATAGTAAAAATTTTAAAAAAAATAATAATAAAATTTTTAGAAAAATAATAAAAATATTAGTGTCGGTTCAGGTCGGGTTTTAATATCAAATCCGTGACCCAACTCGCAAATTTCGGGTTGGGTCGGGTTAACCCGAAAAATCATTATTATTTTTTTTTAAACCCGCGCGGGTCGATTCGGGTCGCGGGTTGACCCGAAAATTTGCACACCCCTAACAATTTTTGGTAATATTGGAGTGAACTTTTATTTTTAAGGCTATCATGCCCAAACTGGATGGTGTGGATGCATATTTGATGTTTTAAGTTTTTTGACATATTCTTAAAGACGTTAGATTTTATCATAATAAACATAAGTTTGTTTTCTATAGCGCAAGTGATTCCTATTACTGGCATATGGGCTAACGTCTTGATTTTGGTTACCCCTTAAATTGTAAAAGTTAACATATTGCTTCTCTGTTTTTCTTCCCTTTGTGTGCTCTTTTGATGAATGTGTTTGTATTAGAAGCTACTAGAAACTTTAAGATTTGACAAGTAAATTAGAAGCTATTGGAAAATTTCATTATAAATATTCTATTAATGTTTGAGAAGGTTTACACGAAATGCGGGAGACAAGCCATGCCAACCATGATGTTGGGATCTGATGCAACATTTATCGACTGTGATGATAGTTGGAAGTTGCTACTTGTCACAAGGAAGGGATCATTGTATGTATGGGATCTTTTCAATAGGAAGTGTCTTCTTCATGACTCATTGGCTGCTTTGATTACTACTGACCTGAATTCAGCTTCTAATGGTGCAGGTACTTTTTAAATTTGAACCTGTCAGGGCTGGATATATTTGTTTGTGTTATTGGCTGACAGGTCATCATGACTTGCTAATATGTCCGAAATTTTTGTCATATCTCCTGAAAACCACTCTTTTTTTTGTGTGGTTTGTTTCATCATCCTTTAGGCACAATCAAAGTTATATCTGCCAAGCTATCAAAATCAGGTTCTCCTCTTGTTGTTCTGGCTACACGCCACGCCTTCCTTTTTGACATGAATCTCATGTGTTGGCTGAGGGTTGCGGATGACTGCTTCCCTGCATCAAATTTTGCTAGCTCCTGGAATTTTGGTTCAATTCAGAGTGGTGAGCTGGCTACATTGCAGGTGGATGTGAAGAAATATTTGGCGAGAAAGCCAGGCTGGAGCAGGTTTCTATTTTAATTTTACATTTCCTCTTTTGAAAATTTTGAGTCTCAGGTTTTTTACTAATACATGACCTTTTAGTATGTGTGTATTTATTTATGAGTTAAGGATCTTTGATTGTAGAATGACTTGTTTGTTATAATTTATTGTTACAGGGTAACTGATGATGGAATGCAGACACGTGCTCATTTGGAAGCACAGTTGGCATCTTCATTGGCTTTGAACTCTTCTAATGAATATCGCCAGTGCCTCCTTTCCTACATTCGCTTCCTAGCAAGGTTTCCAAACTTTCCATTCATACTTTGTTTTTTGTTTTCCTTTATTCTCGTGCAAGAATAGAAGTGGATAAGGACTTGATGCTCTACTGTTTGCTATCATGATGCATGCTTATGTACAATAACATTCCATGATTTTAAAACCTCACCCAAAACAACCCCCCGTCGTAGTACTTTGTATTTAAGCGGAATATACTTTTTGCATTCTTTTGATTGCAGAGAAGCAGACGAGTCTCGTTTACGAGAGGTTTGTGAAAGTTTTCTTGGACCTCCAACTGGGATGGCTGAAGCCTCATCCTTAGATTCAAAGAACATGGCTTGGGAACCCTGTTTACTTGTAAGACTTTCTATAAACCTTTTTGAGTGTTATATTTATTCAATGGTATTGGAATCCTTATTTTCTCAACATATTGTCTGTATAAAGTATACTTTAGTAGAAATCATTAACTTTATGCATCCTGTTCCGTCTGTTGATTTTTGTCCAGTGTTTATTAATATCATCAAACCATTAACCATATAATAGAGATGCATGCACATAGATAGCACGTGCACATATGGTAAAGAAAGCCATGAATTTGAGAGACTATACTGGCTTTTACTGTGACTTCATGAAATGCCGTGTTCTCCTAACATTTATCGTCACACTGAATGCAACTTAATCTGTGTTGGCATTGTGTTCTACCCTGCATTGCATCATGGATTGTTTCGAAGCCACTGTCTGTGCAAATTTGATCACCTTGTATTATAGTTCTGTTTCTACTTTTCAGTTTCTGTCTTAGTTTTGCTGCATATCCGGTATATAAAGCTCTTATGTGCTTTGACTTTATGCTGTTTATTTGGCCATGTATGTTTTTGAACAATCCTTAGTATTCCTCTCTCGATCTCTGCAGGGAATGAGAAAGCACAAACTTTTAAGAGAGGATATTCTTCCAGCAATGGCATCGAATAGGAAAGTCCAGCGGTTGCTCAATGAGTTCATGGATCTCTTGTCTGAATATGAAAGTGCTGAAACTAATCTAGACCATAAAGATTCTGCACCTCCTACTACATCTGCCCCACCAACTGCGGATCAGATGGACACTGAGCCACCAGCAACTGATCAGATGGACACTGACCCACTAGCAACTGATCAAATGAATATTGTGGCACGAGCAACTGATAGAATGGACTCTGCCCCATCACAAACCGATCAGCTGGACTCTTTCCCATCAGTAACTGATCGAATGACACGACCACCGGAAGCTGATGAAATGGACTCCACTACATCAGCTGCAGATCACAAGGATTCTGCTCCCTCAGAAACAGACCAAGCAAATTCAGTTTCACCAGTAACGGATAAAGTAATTTCGGAACAATTACCAATGGTGACAGATCAAGTTAATGAGAGCCCAGATTCTGGTTCTTGAAATCTTGCATACCCGCGTCTTGATTAACAGAGGTAATCTACCTACGCGGTACTGCTAAAGAGAGAGAGAGGTGGACAAAAGATTTAAAAAGCTGCACCAGTCAAATACTCTCTCTTAAGATCTTCGAAGCTGTGTATGGGGGTATGTAACAAAGGATCTCACATTGGAGTTACTAACACATTTTGATCTTCTTCCCCTTTATAGGTTTCTGTAATCAATTTATTGGACCCCTTATTTTTTGTGAATTAGGTAGTGGATATAAGTTAGGACCTCGTCTTTGTGATATTGTTCACTTTGGACTTCATCCAAGGGAGCTCAAGGCTCACCATCACTCTATTCGTTGAGATGTGACATTACTTATTATTAAATATAAATTACATGGGTTTATTATGGATGAGTATCCGTTTAATCTTTATTTGGGCTAAATGTCCGTTTAATCTCTATATTTTGAAAAATATCATAAGACGTTAGTTTGGTTATAGTTAATTTTTTTCTTTTGTTGTTGAGAAAATAGTCAAATTCATTTAAAGAGAAGAAAATACACTGAATATTATTTTTATAATCTTCCACCCAAATACCACTACAATGCCCTACTACTGAATCAAGATTAGCTAATGAATGAGCTTCAACTTTACATTCTCTTTGGCAAAACACAATCTCCAGTCCAGACTTCAAACTACCCATAATTTCCTTAATCTCTTCTATAACCCACCCCCAAATTCTATCTATTTTTTTAAATTTTTTATTTTTTTGAAAACGCTTTAAAATTCTGCCGCCAAATCACCCAATTCGGCTTAAACGAAGCAGGTAAATCTTTGCCATAGTTATATATGACTATTAATAGACTAATGATGACACACTTGTGAAGTTGAATTAAAAAGTTTGTTCCCAACTAATTTGACACCAATATAAATTTACAGATGATAAATGATAAGTCTCAATCATTGATTATCATATAGCATTGTGAGATGATACCACTTCAGTTGAAATATAAAATTTGTAACAATCTTTATAAGCCTATTATTTTCATTATTAATAAGGGAGTTATTGAATTTTCACCACATTAAGGTTATTTTGAATATAATAAATTAATTATTCGTACTTAATTTTATGTTAGTCCACCTATCAGTTCATTGAACTATGGTGACTAAAATATGAGCTCGGCTCATTTTCTTGCGAACAACTTGATGGATAGGGCAAACAAATGTTGATAGACTTTGTGTATTTGGCTGAAATGTTGTGTGAATATTATTTTTATTACTAGAGAATTTAATATCCATATCTTAATCAATGATAGAGATCGTAGCGGGTGGATTTTAGTATGAGTTTGTACATATCAAACCCGTTCGCACTCATAAAATAAAAAATCAAAGTCACTCATTATTCATTGTGGGTTTTGTTTATCTTTACCAAACCCACCCACACTTAAAAAATTAAATATCAAACTCACATTAGGACCCGACATATTTTTAGCGGGTTTTAAATTTCAAACACTATGAATAGAAAATACATTCGATCGAACTAAAATTTTAAATATAATAAAAACTATAAAATTCATATCATTAGGCTAAGAAAATACATCCGATAAATTAAAATTCCATATTAAAATAACACACTTAATGTATAAGATCATATCAATTATTTATACGATAAGTGTTTGAAAGAGAGAAGGTCGATTGCACTAAATCTTCTCAACTAAATCTTCTCAAGTCTTTTAATTCTTGAGGGGCCGGTTTCCAATTTAAAATCCATTAATCCGAGTCTTCCTCCAAGCATGTATGATTATTGCATTTGCATGTTTTTTTTATTATTATATTTATGATTATAAGTAATGCGAATTAATGTAACGATGTCTCATTGTTATATATGGATATCAATATATGTTAAATTCCAAGACTAATAATGCATACATCCTGACACTGATACATTTTAATTTTTAAGTATTTAATTTATTAGATGATAAATGTGAGACGGGTTGGCGGATACCTAATACAGATATCTATCAGGTTTGTCCATTTACCAAATTCGTCCACTACCTACATCGGATTTTGATTTGAAATACCAAACTCACCCATCACCCGATAAAAGACATCTCAAATCCTACTCACGTCGGACGGATACCAATGGATTTTGCGGGTTTATGAGTTAAATTGCCATCCCTAATCAAGGATGAAGTACGGATTAATTATAAATAATTATAAAGATTTGAATGTCATTTGTCTTCTTGGCGACCACCCACCAAAGCCCTAAAGAATGCTCACCTACTAATTATAATTAATAAGAGATAAGAGGTTCCATGTATTCATTTCATTCTATATACTAATAAAAGCCTAGTAAGTGCATATGGATTCGAATCCAATCTGAGGATCTTATCCATATAAGCTCAAAACATGCATGGATTAAACTATTATCCTCCATTTTGTCATTTTTCTACAATTTGAACAATGTTTTTTTTCCAAATTTGCCATAATAACTACTATTAGTAAGAATAATTTAGACAAAAAAGAGAGAGACAGAGAGAGAGAATAACACATGGTTAATAAATTTGGTCTCCAATTGGAGACCAAGATGTAAGAACTAATAATTTCTAATAGAGATGAAAGATGATTCATCCTAAATAAAGCTAACTGCAAGAATTGAATTCATGATACCTAATAAATAATGTATATGGCCCCAATTGCTACAATCATGTGGGAAACCAAG